>KN817521.1:680807-1019787 GCA_000827495.1 Hypholoma sublateritium FD-334 SS-4 | reverse complement strand
GCACATCCTCGCGAACGCCCTTTGAGACGAGAGGGCGGGCGCGCAAGGCGTTCTACTGGCGGAAACGGGCGCGCGTGCCCTTACCGCTCGCCGCCCTTCRGAAGCCGCGGCGGGCGTGCACCGTGCCCCACTGCCGAGATGGTCGTCGCGCGGACACCCCCRCGCGCTTCGAGACGCGGCGATGGGCGCGCGCAATGTTCCACAGGCGGACGGGGGTGTGCGCGGCGTTCCACACGTGGCAACGGCGTACGGCTCTAGGAGGGCGTGCACGCCGTAGGCTGCGAAACGACGTGCACGCCCTTCCAGCTCGCCTAGCCAACCGCGCGCGTTGCCTTCGCGGCGCCGTGGCGGGCGGGCACGCCCCTCCGGAAGCGGAGACGGGCTTGTTACCCCGCTTCGAGACGCGGCGGCGGGGTGCAAGGCGCTCTAGTGGCGCAATGGGGCGCGTACGCCCTTCTAGCTCGCCTCGCCTCACCCGCGCGCTGCCTTCGAGACGCGAAGGCGGCCCTGCACGCCCTTCCGCAGCCGGAAACGCGCGTGGTACGCTCGAGACACGGCGGCCGGCCTGCACGCCCTTCCGGAGCGGGAAAAGGCGTGCACACCTTCCAGGTCCCCGAGGCCCCCGCGCGCTGCACTCGAGACGCGGAATCGGGCGTGCACGCCCTTTCAGAGCCGGAATCGGGCATGCACGCCCTTCCACAGCCAGAAACGCGCGTAACGCCCCCTCGAGACCCGCGGAACCTCTCGCGCCGAACAAGGTGCGCACCGCGCTTTCACCCGTTGGCTCCGCGCCAGCCGTGCAGAAGGCCGTCGCGTACATCTTCAGCGGGCCTACACGCTCTAGCAACTCGCCGGGCCGCCTGCACGCGCGTCCTTCGAGACGCAGCGGCTGGCGTGCATGCCCTTCCAGAGCCGAAAACGGTCGTCGCGGTGCCTTCGAGACGCTGTGGCGGGCGTGCACGCGCATCCAGAGCCGTAAACGGCTGAGACGCGGGGGCGCGCGCGCACGGCGTTCCACATGCAGCATCGGCGTAAACGCCTTTGCAGCTCGCCGAGCCGGCCGCCCGCATACCATCCTAGAACCGAGAACGGCCGTCGCGAGGCCCTGCGTGCGTTCCACAAGCGACAACGGCGCACACGCGCCTCCGGCACGCGCAGCCTCGAGACGCCGTGTCGGGCGTGCACGCCCTCCCAGAACCGGCAAGGGCCGTCGCACGACCTCCGCGCGCGCCCTTCGAGACGGGCTTGCGTGCGCGCACGGCGTTCAAAAGGCGCATGGGGAATGCGCGCCTTAAGAACTGGCCGCGCCGCCCGCCCTCGCGCCCTTCTAGACGCCCAGAGTCGCACAAGGCCGCCGCGCGCCCATCGGGAACTGTGCACATCCTTCGAGACGCGGAGGCGGGCGCGCACGTCGGAGCGTGCACGGCGTTTCACAGGCGGAAACGGCGCGCGTCACCCCTCGCCGCGCCGCCGCCCTTCAAGACGTCGCGGCGGGCGTGCGCGACCTCCCGGGAAATGGTCGTCGCCGGCGCCGCCCGTGGGTTTCCAAAGCTCCAGCTCGCCCAGCCGCCCGCGAGCACGCCTTCGACACGCTGCGGTCGGACTACACGCCTTCCCAGACCCGAGAAAAGCCGTCGCGCGGCCCGCGAACGCCCTTCGAGACGAGGCCGCGGGCGCGCAAGGCGTTTCGCTGGCGGAAACGGACGTGCGCGTCCTTGCCGCTCGCCGCTCTGCCGCCCCTCGAGAGGCCGCGGTGGGCTTGTACCGTGTCCCAGAGCCGAGATGGCCGTCGCTCGGACTCCCGCGCACGCTTCGAGACGCGGCGATGGGCGCGCGCAACGTTCCATGGGCTGACGGGGGGTGTGCGTGGCGTTCCACAGGCGGCAATGGCGTACGGCTCTGGGAGGGCGTGCACCAACGGTCGTCGTGGGGCCCCACGCGCGCCCTTCGAGCCGTGGGGGTGGGCGCGTTCCGCAGGCGGACGGAGCCGTGCACGCCCTAAGAAGTCGCCGCGCCGCCCGCCCTCGCGCGGTTCGAGGCGCCCAGAGTCGCAAACGGCCTCCGGGCGCCTGTCGAGACGCCGCGGAGGCAGTGCACGAACTCTCTGAGCCAACAACGGTYGCCGCGGGGCCCCGCGCCCGCCCTTTGAGACGTGGCTGTCGGCGCRCACGGCGTTTCAAAGGCGGAAACGGGCGTGCGCGCACTGACAACTCGCCGTGCCGCCCGACCGCCCGCCCTTCGAGACGCAGCGGCGGGCGCACGCAACCTCCCAGGATCGGAAATGGCAGTCTCTCGCCCTTCGAGACCCTGCGGCGGGCGCGCCCGGTTCATTCCGCACGCGGATACGGGCRTGCACGCCCTTTCTGCTCGCCGCGCCGTCCGCCCCAGAGTTTGCAACGGTCGTCGCGGGGCCACGCGCGCGCGAGCCATGGCGGTGGGCGCGCACAGGGTTTCACAGGCGGAAAGGGGCGTGCACGCCCTAACAGCTCGCTGCGCCGGCCGCCCACGCGCTTTCGAGACCATCGGAGCAGCCTGTCGTGGGCATCCGCTGAATTCGCGTGTAGTCCTTCGAACGCACAGGCCATGGGCGTAGTCAGGCGCTCTGTCATGGAGTACTGGCGCTAGTGGTCGGCGGACTTCAGCGTGCGGACGCTGTCGCCGTCGCTGGTCGGCATGGACGCAGCGGATCTTGCTGGACTCGCGAGGGGCCGCCGGTTTGACAACATGACGGTATGTACAAGTGTACCTTGAAACAGAACAGGTGAGTACATTACCCATGATTTCGCGCGCTGAAACTCACCATGTCATCGCAGTCACCACATCTGCGCCAACAACGCCCRTGCCACGCGCTCAGCAACGGGGGACTGGAGCCTTGAAGTGCCAGAGGTGAGCGCGCTGTGTATCCCGGCCAACGTCGCATGCATTTACCTTCGTAGATCCGTGTGCAGATGGGCGTCATTCTGACGCAGCGCCRGCGTACGTCGGGAGCGAACAGCGCGGCCACGGCGTCAGGCTGCGAAACGACGTCCTCGACGCTGTGCGGAGCGAACCGCGCGTGCACGAGAGCACGAAATGCCCCGGCGCGCGGCGTGTGTCGACGGACGTTGTGGGATTCCTGYAGCGTATGGCCCTTCGAAATTGAAATCGGAGACGGTCGACGTCGGGCAGCGCTGGCGGACGCAATGGACGTTCTCTGGATCGGGATATGGGGGCATCGTTGTATCGTCACTCGTCACATCGTTGAACGAGGGGTACGATGCTGGCCAAGGTGCGTGGGTCGCCGACAGCGGCGGCGCAGGAGGTTGTATTTACCATGATTTGTACTACACATAATCAATAATTTATTTTCACCTTTCCTCGCTACGTCTTCATCTCTCACTTCAATCTCTCACTCCACTATAATCCAACTCTTCCTCTCAAATCTAGCTCTCTTACCTCAAAGTCCAAAATGTGCCAGTACCTGTAAGTTTTGGACATTGCTGACAAGTTATTCCACTCTCATCTCCATGTAGGCTCCCCATTGGTACACTTGTTCTCGTCTCTATCGCGGACCCCCAATGGCAGGGTCACTTTCAGCAAAAATTGGGCGTGATTCACGGTGTCCAAGCTGTCCTCTCCCAAGCTCAAACCGGAGGAGTCCTTAACTTCGTACGTGATTTGTTCTTTGCTGTCCCAGTCAGTTCACACTTTGTAGCAATTTCGTTACAGMATTCAGCTCACATCCACCGGACAGCYTGTCCTGGCTCACTGCAGGCAAGTGATCAGACTTGTGTGAGTTTGCTTCRTATTGTTATTCGGCCGTTTCTGACTCTGCTTCATTTCCTTGAAAGGTAATGTTTTGTGAAGTCTCTCTTCGCGCCTCGCTCCGCGTCTCCGGGCTCGACGATATTAGCTATTACATGCCCCCTTTTGTATGCTATTATCATGTAGAATGAAATATCAGCGAGTTGACTAGTCTATTGCAAAGTAAAACGCGTCGGATTTCCATGATGTCTGGCTATACCTAAGATATATAGTGCACAGCAGTCCGTTCAAGAAATGTCATCTATTGTAATCATGCGCCATCTTTCAAAAGATTTCGTTATTCTGAGACTCCGTATATATTCCGACACAATGTATTGTATCAAACTATACCTAAGATATAAGGTACACAGCAGCCCGTCGTATATATATTATCTGCTATAATTGTGTACCATCTTTCAAAAGATTCTGTTATTCTGATACTTCGTATATATTCCGACACATTTTATTATATCAAATTATACCTAAGATATATGCTACACAGCAGCCCGTCGTATATATGTCATCTACTGTAATTAAGTTCCCTCTGCCGCAGCCGGAAATATTTTAATCCTTACCATATAATGCCCCATAAGCCCATATATACAAGTCTCACACCGCCACCTAGGTGTCGGAGTTGAAACGTGAAAACATTTTTTCCACCTTTTACTGATGTACAGCCAAGCATTCGCTTAAGCTCATCGTTGACGCCAACTTGAAGTTGAGGCAGTGGTCCATCTACTTACTACTACACGTATACACCCTGTCTCAACCTTCAAATTTTACGACTCATGCAATTTCACACAATCTATCGGAATAATAAGGTGTGAGCACAGTGGCAAAGAAATATACCATGAGATCGCAAAAGTCAGCAGACGGACAATCCTAATCGAATCCATACTTCCGAGTGGCACACCTCCCGGGACCCGCCCTTAATACTCGCGGATACACCTAGTACATTTGCCCACATGGTTTCGAGCCTCAATAGCAACAATTTAGCTCAGACCATCTGACCATCAGCACCGCCAACGATCATGAGTTGCCACCTCATCCCCCTCAGCCTCAGCCTCTGTTACCCAACCCAACATTCAGCGCTAACGCTAAGCCTAGCTCGGAGGTACACTAGTCGACATTGGTCCTAAGCAGTCGATAGTGTAAAGCGCACCCAACGCCGTGGCCGTCCGCCTACTTCATGGTGGTAACGACAGAACTGAAAAATTTGTCGAAGACCACGACGACTTGCCGACAAAATGTGCGAGAGGCAGATGTCTTGAAGTGCTAAGCAAGGGTCTGGGTCTCTCGTTGGTCTTTCGCTGCAGTTGAACGTCGAGCAAACAGCTTCAAAAGTTTGGTCGAACTCGCGTTGGAAGTGGCTGTGCTAGCGCGGATCAACGCCTCGGAGTCGGATGGTCATCAAGATTCGAATCCCTTGAAATCGGGGGCCGGGCTCATGTGTGTTTTTTTTTAAAAAATCATCGTTTATACTCTACGGTGGAGGGCTCATGTGTATTTATCGGGGGTTAGGGTGGTAGGTTGAATTGGTTATCAAAATCGTGGACAATCTGTGACATCGACGCAAGTTTTCTATCTCTTTTCTGTCGGGTTTTCTGATGAATGAACTGACTGATGAATTTATATTACAGCAGACAAATCACAGCTATGACCACCCGGGCCATCTTAAAACTTTTCCGCAGCTTTCATGATTCCCCTTGGTCCCCTCTGTGTTGCGCAGCATCAGCTCAGCATACATTGACAATCGATGAACTCCCTCAATATGATCAATTTGAGTCGTGGAAAGGACGAGGCAGGAATAAGAACGGAACAAGTGCAAAAAAATCTGGGCAGCATACATACACAAACAGAGGTTGAACGAATAAAGAAATGTGAAGGAGTGGTAAAAATGTGTTATCGCCCAATGCAAGCCCAATGCCCATCCGAGTCCAATTTAAGTAAGTAAAAATTATACAACAGCAGGATATATTTCCGAGCTGGGCTTGAAACAGACCTATGCAGGAGCGCTAGGTACTGACGACCCCTTCCCATTCGTGAGGCTTCGCGGCCGGTCGCTGTTCAAGGGTCCCCGTGGATTGTAATGACGTTCGCTAGGTTCCAAACGAGTCAAAGACCCCGTACTTGCGCTGTTGTTGGTGACAATGGTAGCAGTGCTGATGCTGTGGCCAAAGCTGATCTCTCTAGTGATGTACTCGCTTTCTGCTGGGGAAAACTGGGGATAGCTAGGTGGACGCTCGGCGGTTGAATCGCTGACCGTGCCGACTGTTGGCCATTTGATGTTATCACGACGCCGCGAGACATGACCCTGACCAGGCTCTTCTCTGCTTGACAGCTGGTACGGGCTCACCTCTGACTGCATTGTCCCTGCAATTATTCGTCCCATAAACGATTTCGGTTCTTGTCCCCCCAATTCCTGAAATGGATGTCTGCCCCGTTGTGAAAAGAGGAAAATTCCAATTCCTCCAATCAAGGCCCCAATAAACAAGGCGAGGAAGCTTATCCCGATTGCGACGGGGACTTTTATAATGCCGTGACTGGAAAACGTGAATCTATTAGTACTTTCCGACTTCGGTGACATGGACTAAAGCTATAATCCCCCACCTTGAAGTCACATTTCCAGCAAGACATCCTATGGGTCCATTTCCTGCGTGGAGAGGACCATTGGACCACAAAGCACCATTTGAGTCGGCAAGACTAATAAAAAAAGGCGACGCCCAGTTGAGACTGACAGTCCAGTTGATAGGACTCATATCAAATGATGTTATGTTGTACACAGGGTGCAGAGCCGGCGCAACCTGTCACAAATATCAGAACAGCTATAATGAACGATGAAAAGAGCACAACGGTCAAGGTAAACGGAGGCGTCCCGCTTAACGGAGTCAGAGATATGTCCGTGCACTGCCGGGGAATGGATTAGTTCATTTCGAGTTTTTTCGGGGGCGAAATCTTACTTGATCTATGAAACCGTATTGGGATATGTTCCCGGTGTCGACAAGAGCCGCAACGTCTAATTGCGCTGCAAAGCTCACATTCTGACAGGTAAGAGGTTCAGGTATGCTAGAAGCTATGACGGTGTATGTTTCCCAACAACCACCACTATTGCCGTATGCATCAAACTGAGGTCTATCCAGTGAGAACGCGTCCATGAAAACAATTCATCGAAAGAGTCTGACCATGCAGATTTGATACTGTAGGTCTGGTTATGAGAACAGATGGATCTGTGCATCACAATTCTCTTACCAGGGTACCTGGGGCGAAGGGAACGTCCCAATCCTATACGGGAAATTGGATCGTCAATACGTGACGATTCAAGATACAATTAGAGCTCTCACAAAGGTCAACCCACTTCCAGCCGGAATGATAAACGGCTGGATGAAATTTCTGTACAGGGGGTCAGTACGACTTGATTATGTCGAATTCTTAGAACTTACGATGTATAAACTTGAAGCGTATAAGGAGCGACTGGGTTGGGACTGGACTCTGACAATCAACGCAGTTTTTTGCAAGTAAATACACAAGTCGTACCTATCGGGAGCAGCCTCGTCTCGGCCCCATTCAATATGAATGGTCCCGCATTGTTCTGGAGGGCTCGTGTGTTAGTATATCGCACCTGCTTGAAGATGTTGCTAAACCTGTAACGGGAACAGGAAATGGTTGTCCTGGTATATTGTAATTGAAAGAAAATGACTGGTGACTGAATAAATCACTGATTTAACACCCGAGGAACAATCTCCTCACAAGTGGTATCATCGGCGTGACAAAAGTTGAATACACAAGTGAGGCTTCCAGACCTCCCAGAATAAACATCCTTAGCCAAAATGTTGCCATTTCGAACCTAGAGGAAAGAAGGAGGAATGTTGCGGTTGATGCGATTTTGAACGGATGTTTATTCGGTAGAAGTATCAACGAAGAAAGGCAGACTAGGCCAGCGTCATAAGAAGGGAGCGAAAAGAAATGGTGATTAGAGATTTCTACATCTGCATAATTTGTAGTCGCTTTGAAGAGGATCGGCATCAAACCGGCCGGCTATGTAGTCTGCACTGTGGGTGGGGCAAAGCCGCTGGAAATCTGATCTGATGAAGGTAAATACAAGGGAGTCAATTATTACTAGTAGAAGAGCGCTTACCATTCGAGCCATATCAGAGAGCTCACCACATTTCCAAGGAAATATCAACAGTGCTCACAACCTCAAGCTCCTTTTTCAGCGCCGACATAGCCAAGTAGGTTGATGAGATGATTGTTCTCTTTGATGGTCGTGGCGTCGTCAGTTGAAGGGCATCGATGAGGGGAAATCGTGATAGACATACACTGCACCGCATCATAACAGAACAATCATGATATAGACAACAGCCAAGCTGGGAAAGCAATTCCCGTTGGCCATGGTAAAATAGCTGACTATGTCCAGCTGTGAATAATTGAGGTACGCGTAGCATTTATCTCGGGGGAACTCGAAAAAAGATATTCATGATTTCAGTGATATATAATGCAATAGAGATAATAGAGATCTAGGATGGACATTAATAGATAGATAAAAAGGCAGGAGGCCTGAACTCACAAAATTTGCCTAAGCCGCAACTCCGAAAGCGCGCAATACGCTTTGCAGTTTGATCACCATTTCATCCCACTCTCCTTCGGGGTCGGATAGCGCAGTAATGGCACCTCCAGCACCGATTACCCACTCTTCCACAGCTTCACTTCCCTGAGACACACTGGCTTCATCATATTTGAAGCAGCTGCGAATAGTAACAGACCAATCCCCGCCACCTCCCACGCACCAGTAACCAAACACTCCAGAATAGATTCCTCTCTCTTGATCTTCCAGGGTTTGCAGGATCTCTACACTCCGCTGTTTCGGAGCTCCTGTCATACTACCTGCATCATGATATGAGAACCGTCACGACTTTAACGAGATCAAATGTACCTGGAGGTAGGCAGTGCTGCAGCACTTGCCAACCTAGCTGATCCGCCGCGTCAGGATTGGAAATTGGATTATCGGCAAGTTTCCCTTCAATGACACTGACAAGCTGCCAGACGGTTTCATACTCTTCCACTGAGCAAAACTGCTTGACCACAACATCCTCACCGACAACGCCATGTAAATCGTGTCGAATAAGATCAACAATCATCAAATTCTCGGCCACTTCTTTCGGACTTCCGATTAGAGCTTCTTCAGCTGCAGCTCTCGTAGTGTCTGGTGTTTTGCGCACTGTGCCTTTGATTGGTCGTAGCTGGCAAATCGATCCTGGGTTACGAGAAAACGAGAGAAACCGTTCAGGGGAAGAGGAAAGAAGTGTTGTTGGATGTAGTCGTAAATATGCTGAATGGGGTGCTGGGTTGTTCTGCCTCAGCCTCTTATAGTGCTCCCACGAAGTTGATGATGCTTGGCACGAGAGGTTTGAAGGGATAGATATGCGCGTTTGAGCAGTGAGACATAGTTCGTATGATTCACCTGCAAATAGATGTTCTTTGGCTTCCTGGATTCTCGAAGTATAGCGGGCTTTATCGGGAAGAGTGGTGGATATGCCGGATGTCGTTAGATGGTCAGTGTTACAGTATTGCGGAGGGGAATTTTCCAGCAGCGTTACTGTTTGAGATATCCAAGCAGCGTCATCCGGGATTATGGACTGCACATAAGTTCGGCCCGTTTGTCGATCTAGTACAACACTTCGTTCAACGAAGACAAAGTTGACGTCCGGATGTTTATTGCTAGCGTTATCTGTCCGTTTGACAGGGACATGCATTGAGTGGACGCCTAGTTCATAGCTCAAACATCCTACGAGGCCGCCCCAGAATGGAAGGTCAGGATTGCCATTGACCATTTTCCTCGAGCGCATGAATCTAGAAAGCCATGTCCAAATGTCCTCAGACCCCAGAGGTTCGTAAAACGTCTTTGTATCTTTGATGAGGCAAACAGAGGCGTCGCCGACTCGATACCTGATTTGAAGAGTCGAAGGAGTTATGTATGCCACAATTGAAAATCGTCCGGGTTCAGCTGCTGATTCAAGAAGTGCAAAATTTGATGACTCTTCCAACGCTCCCAGTGCTTCACATATACCGACAACGGGTAGACCGAGCTGATTAGGAGACGAGACAGAAACGTTGGGCAGCTCGACTGGTGAAATTGGTCGGGAAGGAGCGGTAACATATGGCCACGGATGCCCGAGACTGTTCATCATAGATGAATTCCAGGGCCTGATCCGCCTCTCGTGTCTTTGCATCCAGCGTTGGGACAGCTGCCAAAAGTTGGCAACAACTTGAATTCCTCCACCATCGGTGCAGACTGATTCAGGATGATACTGGACAGCCCAAAACGGCCGGTATCGGTGGCGAACTCCCATTACAACCCTCCCATTCTCCTCATCTTCCGCCCACGCCAGTTCCTCCACGTCGCCGTTTGCCTTGAGTTCAACATGGAGCGAATGGTATCGGACAGCCTTTATCGAGCCTACCGAGTCAAAAATATCCGTCGATGTGTGATATATCTGCGAAATTTGGCCGTGCTTGACTGTGTTCAATCTTTTGAGAGTCGCCCCATTTGCAATGGCCAAACTCTGTAGGCCGAGGCAAACTCCGAATACTGGTAGGACGTCTTCCTTCAACTGCCACAAATCGCGAACCAATCCAATGTCTTTTGCTATGTTGGGAGATCCTGGGCCTGGACCCACAACGACACAGGAGAAGTAGGGGAGATAGGGTCGCAGGGCTTCAATTGTAAGATCGTCGTTTTTTATGATGGTCACCGCGACGTTTGGGATCGCTTGTCGACATAGAGCTGCGAGACTGAAGGAAAGATAATCCGTTAGACGAGTCTGGAAGATGAGAATTCAGAGGGTCATACTTGTGGGTGAATGAGTCATAAGAATCGACGAGAAGAAGACGGGGTTTCTCTATGGTCATCTTATGACCTGAATCCGGATTATAGTAGGTCAGTGTGATATTGTCAGTCTAAGAGGAAATTAAGTAGATGCTTATATGTGAAAGCGGTACAATAAAGACCAGAAAAACTTACCTGAACTTGTCATGAAGTGAGAATGCGATCGAATGTCGGAACCAATTTAGGTTTTCTGGTAATTGCGTTTTCACCGCAAAATGGCTCTGGATTCGAACCGATGAGAAAACGGAGGCTTAGAAGTTCATATGGTGAGAACGGAATCCCGATAGCATTATTAAAATGCATTTGTATGTGATCCATTGAATAACTGGAAAGACCAGAGTGATGTGATAAGTATAAACTTGTTAGCAACTACCTTCAAGCTCAAGCTCAAGCGTGTTATTGATTGCTGACTAACGCGGTTAACACTCTGCTCAAACCATAGCCGTGGCGCGCGCCTTCCAAGTGAATCCTCCGGCAAGATCAATTATTGCAACTACTTATTGGAATTCATTGAGGCTCAGGCTTTCGTCAGTCCAGGAAACACCGCTTTTGATCCTGATAGACCATGTATTTCATGCAGTAATTGGCAATCTACTCCGAACGAGTGAGTCTGATGCAACTTATCACACCGCATACTGGCATACCGACAGATGTGCTTGAACTTTGAAGTTTGCTTGAAGTCGACTCAAATTACTACTCACACCACCGGCCATGGCTGCTTTATCACGGTCAACTCCAAATGAGAGTCCCACTAGTCAAGCAGACTTCAGAAAGGTATTTCATAAGTTTGTTGTCTTAGAGCACACATAACTGTCTAACCTTCTTTTTTTTCAGTTGAAAACCGTTTGCGTACCGCTTCTTGGTGCATCTCGTCTGACCCAGGCATCCATTACATCGACATCAAAGCTACTGCAAGAATTAATCGATGTTTTGAAACACATACCTTCCGAAAACTTGACCCCAAATCTCATTTCATATGTGTTCCTGCCAGCATCAACAATCTTGCAGCGCAATCCTTCTACAGGGATACCAGACCAAGTCCTCGAGAAAATTTTGAACGTCTTTGGACTCCTTGCAGAGAGCTGGTGGTGGACATGCGATATCAAGATTTGGGAACAGTTGTTCATGGTGTGTGGCTCGGTTATTGGTGGGATTGAGGCGAAATCGAACGGCAAGGGCAAGGCTCGCGACGATGAAACGAAGCAAGCAGCAATGAAATGTCTTTCGACACTTCTACGCCCGCGCACAAGTGAGGAAGCCTTGACAAGATTTCTTGTCCCAGCGGAGGCAGAAGACCGTTTGTTAGAATTGCAGGAACATACCCGAAATACGCGATTCATCCCTATCATCGGCCAGACTCTAGATTCTGTCATGTCTTCTGCCTCATCGCAGTATCTTGCATTACAAAGTGCATCGCTCGAAGTCACTCATTTTTTGATTGAATTGTACCTTCCAGATCAATTGATCCCCTCTGTCCTTCCGGGTACGGTCAGCACCATGACGAAACTATGCCTCGGAATGACTCGTGGAGGTGGCTGGACAAACGGAGAGATTGTCAGCCGTGCTTTCAAAGTTATTCAAGTGGTCGTGGTTAAGGCGCTTGGAAATGAGGTTTGCATTGAACATGGAATAATACGACGCGTCCGCGACTTGGACGACCTCATTAATGATGTTAACGGATCTTCTCAAAATACCTCATCAGAAGATACAAACCCATACGGTACCCAACGAACAGAATCATGGCTTCGAGGAACTGCTACGCAAGTTCATATTGCCATGAACAGCCTCACCCCACTTCTCTCGCATCCAACTCCAATTGCACTTCAAACCCTTTGCACGTTCTCAACGATATTAATAAGGTCAACATCGCTAACTCTCCCTCAAACCCAACCATTGCTTCTCTCGTTCCTTCTGTCACTTTCTCTGTCCGATTACCCTTCAGTTTCCGTCCTGGCGACAGAATCATTGGCTGCTCTACTGACAATACCTTCTGATGAACAAGTTCCGCTTCAAAACATTCTGATGACAAATTTAGGGGACAATCTTTCCTCGCTTCCTCGACTTTTGTCTACGCAATCTGATGCTCGGGTGGCTCACGCAGCTGGACTGATAAATGCTACTTGTCAGCTTGCGTCATACGAAGATCCTAGCAACAAAATTTCCGTAATTGCAAAAGGTATAGCTAACTTATTAGGTCCAAGTGGAGGGATTGAAAAGTGGGGCTGGAGCTTATTGTCTGTAATGGAATTTGTGGAACCTTCTGTTATCATCACGCAGACCTCAGGGGCTCAATTATCCTTAGAAACCAATCCGAACACCCCACTTTGGATAGCATTCCCTGAGCTTGTCTTCAAAAACATATCTTCACTCGAAACGCGCGATTCGCTGAAAAGAATGTTCCATTCATTGGGCAAGGCTGCTGGGGATTCCTGCCTCTTCGCTGTCGATTGGTTCATTTCTCTAGGCTGTGAGGGAAGCAGCTCAACATCAGTCGCAGCATTATGGTGCGCGTGTAGATTGTTGGAAGGAATCGCGGGCATCTCTTTATTTACAGATCGCGCGGCCACCATCTCAACGAAGCGAATCAATAAACGGCTGGAAAAGCATGCTCGAGCCTTGGCTAAGACCATTTCCGAAATCTGGGATCGACTAGACCCAAGCCTCACTTCAGTAGACGGTGATACATTGCGCGCCCAAGATGACGACACCATGTTATTGGTCCAACATCAGAAGGGCCTAGTTCCTCTTCAGGACACACTCAAAATCACACAAGCATCAACATCGAGCTCAAAGCGATTCAAGCGAATCAGTCAACCAGTCATCCACAGAGCGTTGTGTTTGCAAGTCATAGCTGTCACCTCAGGCATTGCGCAGAATCGATTTATATCCTCGTTCATCTACACTCTATATCCCATCCTGCACTCGGTCGTCTCTACTGTGTCGTTTCTTTCGACCACGGCTCTTGCAACGCTGAACTTCATAACTGTCTCAACCTCATATGCATCACCTGCCAACCTTCTACTCTCAAACTTCGACTACGTCTTGGATTCCATCTCTCGTCGGTTGACTCGAAGGTGGCTCGATATTGACGCGAGTAAAGTCCTTGGAGTCATGGTTCGCCTAGTTGGCGCCGACATCGTCGACAAGGCAGGAGATGTTGTCGAAGAGTGCTTTGATCGTCTTGACGAATACCATGGTTATGGCGTGATTGTGGACGGACTGATCGAGGTTCTGGCTGAAGTTGTAAAGGTCATCGAAATGGAAGCAGAAGTAACCGCAGGCAACAACCCCAAATCTAAAGAGAAACGCGGTATAGGACCACAAAGAACATCTCTTGATGACTTCTTCGCTTTTTTGCCACGAAGGTTCGACGATCCAATAGAGGGAGGCACCACCGATTATGGCCCTGCCCCCCGGAAAGCGTGGGGGCCAGGCAAACCGTCGGAAAATCATGACGAAGACGACCCGGACGATAATCGCATGAAAGTGGAAACCGCGCACAACAATGAACTACCGCCTACACCTATACAGGCCCTTACAATGCAAATCATCTCTCGCTCCATAAACTTTCTGACTCACAATTCGCCGGTTATTCGAGCGCGGATCCTGAACTTGCTTGCATCGTCTGTTCCAGTATTGCCAGAATCAGCACTTTTACCGTCAATTCACCCTGCCTGGCCATTCATTATCAACCGACTGGGAGATCCAGAAACCTTTGTGGTCAGTGCTGCTGCGGGTTTGATAGAGGCGTTATCAAAAAATGTGGGCGATTTCATGTTTCGCAAGGTTTGGGATGATGTCTGGCCCAAATTTCGTTTGATGCTGCGAGAACTTGAAGGGGGGGAGAAATCAAGCGCCCTCATGCGGAGTAACAAAGGAGGCATAGGGCCGGAGTCAGCCTATACACATTCGCATCGACTTTACCGGTCACTTCTACGGACGATGACATTTTCCCTAAAAGGAGTACACGAGCACGAACCGTCGTATTGGGAGGTCCTCGTGTCGTTTCGAAGATTCTTAGCCGGTCATGTACACGAAGAGCTGCAACAATGTGCGGCTGATCTCTACATCCAAGCGGCGGAGATCAATCCAGATGCAGTGTGGTTGGCTCTGGTGTCTACGTCCTCGTTGACAAACCCTATCATGAGCTTTATGATGAAACCAGAGTGGCAAATAGGGAGGAACACGGATATTGTCTTCGAAAATATGAAATAAAAATGGCTACATTTTGTATTTCACCTAATGGTATTGAGATCGGAGTATGGTTCGGATGTCACCGACGTTAAGCCTTCATCATCTGCGGGTAACACTCGAAACTTGCTGTTTGGGTCATATCGCCGAAGCTGGACACCTGCTTCTTTGAAGAGTGCCGCAGACGCATCATCGCTGAACAACGGAAGCATTAGACAGTGGTGTTCGTTTTTTGAAAATAATTAAATTAAGCAAACACTCACACTTTATATGTAAGGTTATATACTACCGTTTTGACGCCCGTTTGTATGATTTTAACGGTGCATTTTAGACATGGACATCTAACGAGCGCGAGTGAGGCCGATTCCGCCAAAAAGCATTGGTAGACTGACGTATTGCAATACAGCACACAGTCTTTTCCAACTCTTTCTCTGCCGGCTTCAAGAAGTGCATTTTCTTCCGCGTGTAGACAGAGGCATTCCTGGCAATTACTCTGAGCATCGATATTTCCATTGCAATGTGGGCAGCCGCCCTCATTACAATTAGTCAGACCGCGGGGGGTGCCGTTGTATCTATAGCCGAGTAATCTTCAGTATGAGAATATCATACTTATGTGTAGATAAATTCATACCCAGAAGCGAGAACACGGTTTTCACGGACAAGGATGGCGCCGACGCGCCGTTTCATGCAATTTGATCGGCGGGACGCAAGTGATGCCAACGTCTACGAGTGTGTTAGTCAAGCTAACAAGGTGTAAGCGTGATTTACAAGTTATTTCTAGGACCAACCATGAAATACGCATCCCAACTTGGCCGGAGGTGCTCGGGGTGTAGGAAATCAACTTCCTCAAGATGGGTGTGCAGTTCTTTGAGTGTCGGAAATGAGTTGTTGATTTGAATATTGATTAAATCTGTTAAGTTGAGCAAGCAAATTTCATGCGAACGAGCAGAACTCCATGCTCCAAACACAGCCCGATCGTCGTCGAGAACAAACTCTTGCAGCGATGAGCTGAGAAAGCTATAAAATTGAAATAATTAGTGCGAATTAAGCTCAAGAAGTAGCCAGTTAAGACCTTTTCGAGCGATCGTATCTTGTTAACAGAGGTGCGTCAGCGCTCACGAGCAGGAAGAATGGCCTTCGGATAAATGGCTTGAGTAGATCCCTCGTAGGCAGATCCGTCGTGACAAAGTTTTCTCTCCAATTTTGGGTAACGAAACTCAGGATGTCATTGGTACTAGAGAAACATAAAGTTTGACGGCTTTGAGATGTTGAATCTGTCGTTGGGGCGGGGGAGGGAAGCGGGCTCATAGACAGAAAAGACAAGTGCTTGGAGATGACATTCAATCCTGCCTTGTCCGAAACGCCCTGAGATCTTGAGATGTTCACAGACAGTCCAGAGGGATGTTTTATTGTCTGTCCCATGTAAGATTTGGCATTCAATACGTCTAAAGTCTGGTAGATATCAGTACCTCAAATTTGTCTTCAGACACCACCACAACATGCTCCGAGTCCGATTCGTTGATCAGCTTGATTTGGGTGAATCCCTTCGAGACCAAATATTCAACGATACTCGACTTCCCGGAAAAGCGCGTGCCGACAATTGCTACAAACATGATGGAAGACGGGGGTAGGAGTCAGCCTGCGGTGTGGCATTAACTACACAATCAAGGGAATGCCTGTGCTCGGCTGCAGCCGCGTGTAGTCCAAGTGTAGTCGTGCACATGGCGTGACGAAGTCAATGTCTCGTGATTGTGACAGACCGTGTCAAGAGTCAGAGTCCCCACACTTTAATGACATCAAAATGACATACAAAGATTTGACACTGACAGAACATATATATCTCGTGCCCTATGGGGCCCTTAGAATGGAAAAATAGGCCATACACAACTGGCGGTGAACAAGAAACCCTGAAATCATTTGAGACTAGAATGATTTGTTTTTCTCCGTTTCGCTTCCGCCCTTCCCTGAAGACGCGATTCTTTGGCTTCTTTCATGTCTTTCGGAGTAGTGGTTCGGAGAAGTTTAATATGAGTTTGAATCAGAGGAGTTATCGGGGTAGATTGAGATGACCAGGAGGCAGCAAGAATCGGAATCGACTCCAGCAGTGTCTTCAGTCTTGTGTCGTCAGGAAAGTCCATCTATAAAGAAATAAGGGCAGGCCATGATACTGTTGAAGGGATCCTTACATCAAGTCCTAGGGCAGTCACTCGCCGGATGCCTAGAATTTGAGCAAGAACACTTTCGGAGCCTTGTGGGAGAGGTATTAGTTTGGCATACTGAGGTGGGCGCGCTGAGTTATATGCAGCGATGAGATGCGGGAGATGCTCTATCAACAACGGAGGATCTACGTCTGCCCGACAAACAAACACATATTTTAATGGCTTTGGGGGTGTCTCTGATGTTTCTGGAAGAGTGAGAATATTGGGATGGCGGGCGCTTTGTGTTTGGACCTCCAGTCGTTTAGTAACAACGTTTATGCCATATGAAAGGTGACGTAGAAAGACGGGAGGTTCAGTATTAGCGTCGTGCGTTTCGCATTGCTGGATATCCTGATCAAGATGCATGTGGTAGTCCAGCTCATTCGATGCTCGTTTGTTTACGGAGACTACAGCTGGTTCAGAGGTTTCCTTGTTTTTCCGCGAGGCTCGTTCCATGGCTTTGCAAACTCGCTTTCGTTTCCGTCTGGCAAGACTACGATGATGATGATAGTCGGAAGCACCGTCGAGGAGGTCAATAATGCATTCCAATATACTTCTTTGTAGAGTCAAAGGGACCGAGGGCCTAAAAGTAGGTCAAATTGTGTCAGACTATCGAAGATGGCATGACGCAGAAGCAGACCATTGAATACGGAAAGGACTGTCGAGGGCACCTTTAAAAGCAACCTTTTTGTCCTTCGTATCCCGCGGTTTTACGCGATTTGATGTATGTGATAGTGTTCGAGCATTCTTCTCCGACATTATTGTGTGAGATATAAGAGGTAGGCCTTGAAAGTGGTTAAGGCCCCCCCAAAGTGGGTTATGGGTTGGTTATGGGACACGTTCAAGTTGTGCTCAAGTTTGGCTCAAGTCGCGCGGAGCCTTGTGGCAATGCATTTATTTGGCAACAGACGTTCTTCCTAATCAACTGTTGCCGTCCGAATTAGAATCGTCGTCAGGCACTGCAGGCTTGTCCTTCACCTCTGTCCTGTACTCAAAACCCATCTGTGCAATCAACTTCTCCTATTCATTTCATGCCGACAGTCTCCACGACTCTTGGCCCATCATCTGGCTTGGCCATTAGCTTTTCGGAGGCCTCTTCCCTGCCCACTAGTACTGCGAGTATATCAGGATCTCCAATGCACGATTTGGCCTTGCCGATTCAAGATTCGGTCTACTATGCTGGAATGAGCCAAGAGAATGATTCTACTGCAGTGTATAGCTCGGATGATCTCGATGAGTCTTATAACACACCCTGCTACTCAGCTTGTCTAGAGGATACAACAACCAGTCGCCGAAGTCTTCTAGAAATTCATGGTACCCCTGGTCAAACTGCCGCGGAATTGAAGCAAATTCTCGGAAATGACCATTCCCGACTAAAATCTGGCGCAGAGATCTCTTTGGGTACATTCTCGGAACCTCAGCGCTCTCATATCTCATTGGAACAAGCCAAATCGAGGTCCCGTGTGAACCTCGACATATTTTTGCAAAGCAACGTCTGCGTACAAGGGGGCTATCTTCGCGGCTATATTCAAATCAATATTAGGAAGCATCTCAAGAAACAGAAACCTGTACTAATATCTCGAGGGAAAATCAGGCTGATTGGCTTTGAAAGTTTGGACGACGGAGAGCGATCTATCTTCTACCAGTGCTCTTCGTCTCTTTCAGATGTAACCCGGGGAATAGATCGTATCTATGCTTCAGAACCAGATATCGAAGGTTTCTCGACTGCTACGGAAGGTACACACTTTCTTCCCTTCGTCTTGTATATGGACCCAGAATCAGAAAGTGGGACCGCCAAAGGTGTGCTACCGCTTCAATCTGGCTTATATATTCGCTATATTGCAATAGTGTCTGTTATTTTCAAATTATATTGCATTCTGTACCATCCGACTGAACAATCCTCTTCGGTAGCTCTCTGGAATTAAAGGATCCATCGTCTGGTGCAAGGTCTTTCGCCCACTTCTATCGGGATTGCAGCATATGGCCGCGTTTAAATCCTTCCATTGTTCTGGCTCCTACATCTCGTCCTATCCAGGTCACTGCTTCGGAATCACTACGCATGGGTGGTAATGGTCAGGTTACGCTGACTGCGTCAATACATAGGTTGCACTGGGTCTCTGGACAGTCTTGCTTCGTCAAAGTTAAAGTCGTTAACAAATCAGACAAGGCGCTGAAGAATTTATGCCTCCAGCTTCTCCGCTCCACTACAGTCTTTCGGACAGGGTACGAATTCGACGCCATGAAAGGGGGTTCGAAAGCTGGCGCAATAGCGGATATCCTGCAGTCATCAACCACGAAAAAGCAAGTAGCTCAGTCTATCTTGGAAGTTTGCGCGAGAGGTACACGCGGACACGCCAGTGCCAAAGGTTGGTGGGCAGGTGTTATACCAGGCCAAACACGCTCATTCTCTCATAACCTTATAATACCGGTATTGCTTATGACTGTTTCGTTCCTTCTGCCCATAACTTACATCATCAACACAGCCAGATGCATTATCTATCTCTCGCGGTCATCTCATCGAAGTTTCCTACGAGATACAGGTCATTGTCAACGTTGGAACGATCCTTGCAACTGAAGTCAAAGTATCTTTACCCATAGAGATCGTCAACTTTCTATCCTTCGACCCTCCGCATCCCGCACTTATAACCAATCCTGCAGGAACCAACATCCAGTCCTCAGATTCTTCGCCGATGGAGTCCGAATACACCGAACAATACTCGGAAGAAGAAAGCGATTTTGAAGATGAGCCTTTGGATCAACACAACGATCAGACTGAACACCACAGAAACGATATCGTGTCTGAAAACACGGTCGCCAACAACAACAAAAGTCCTCCACGGTTTGCAGATCTATATTACTCCTCGCTGCAGGAAAACCTCGACAAAGCAGCAGCGCAACATGAGCAAGATACCGCCGGACATGGAACGATATATCCGGAATCGAGACACGGGAATTTGCATAGCACGTTTGCTGCCCGCGTGAAGGAGAAATACCTGCAGCGTCAAGCTCTGCTCGCTTCGAATGCACCTATCGGCGACGAGGAGGTGAATTACCAGGAACTCGATACAGGTCGTAAATCTTCAGCAATAACTCTGGAAAAGCAACCGTCAACGTCCGATTCGGCTGTATCACCGGACTCTGCGCGTCAGTCGGATTCGGTTCTCAATAACCAAACGACCAGCCCATCCAACATCGACCCAGCGGAAAGAATTACCTCAAAGACGCCTTTCACAGAGCCAACCCGAAGTAGCTCTCAGACTTTTCAAGCCGACGCAGAAAGGAGTACGATCTCTGGAGTTAGCCTACCTAACGAGCATATTCAACGCCCGTACTGGAAAATACTGGCCTTAGCCCGTGCAGACTATTTACCAGAATCCAATTCCTCCACACTATTGCCACAGGTCACACAGGGTTTACTTGAAGAAGATCCGATCGTTCACGTTCATCCCAGTAGCCAGACAACTTGCGACATGCGTTCAACAACGAATAATGACACCCCCAAGAAGGTTTCTTCCCCCTCCGCGCCACGTGCAGGATCAGTGAGAGACAAAATACGGGAACTCGAGGAGCTTGTGGCAAAGGTAGAAAACGGCGTATAACCCGGCACGATTAGGAATATCTCTTCTGGCAGGTAGATGATATTGATATATGCAACAGCCCTGTGTTTATGTGTTTACAATGAGACTGTGTCAGGATCTTCTGAGTTCCTTCCTAGATGCAGTTAACGCTGCGTATAATTGCGAGTAGCAAGATATCAACAAGATGGCCGCATTACAGGTATATATAGTACATGAAAATAATGTACATGACGGAGGAGAAAGAACAGAAGCCAGCAATGCATCTTCTCACTCTCCTAAAAGCGCAAGGGCAGCCCTCAGCTCCTTTTTCGCCTGCTCCGCATCTTCATAGTCGAGGGAGCTGATGGCAAACCGACAACGTTTCTGAACTTTCACAATGAGCTCAGGGGTCAGTTCAACCTCTCGACGGGACGTCGGCGGGGGCGGCGGTGCGTATTGCGCAGGGGCGCGGGGAGGCGACGTCGCAGTCGAAGCAGGCGGGCCATATATATATGAACGGGGCGGGGAGGGCGAGGAAAACGGGACAGATGGCGGAGGAGCAGGAGGTTGTATAGGATAGATGACAGTGGGGGGCGGAATGGGGTGTGGGGGAGGCGCATATATATCCGCTGGTCCTGTATATTCTCTTGGAGGGCTGGAGCGTGTTTGCTTAGATGGCGAAGGGGGAGGAGACCCAGCGGCTGAAGGCGAGAAGTGAACGCGTTTATCCGAGTCCGGCGACGCCGACTTGAAGGAGCTTTTCGTCGGTGATGAAGACTTGCCGTCTCGCGAGTGCCTGCTACTTTCACTGCCGCTCCGCGTTCGATAGCTTGCATCCTGCGTGCTTTTCTGTCCTGAAGACCCGGGAGCCGGAGATTCTTGTGGCCAATCGTAACCAGCGGTGCTTGGAGTTGGAGTCCCAATTGAATATGTGTTCGATGGAATATGGCCTGGGACTTCCGTGCCGGGAGTGGCAGTATTACTCCAGTTGTCTGAAGGTACGTCGCTGACGTTGTTCTTCGTGTTGGAAAACCTCGGAGGCGACGACGAAGGCGGAGAATGTACAGGAGGGAAAGATGAAATATGAGATGAACTAGGGGGCGAGATACCGGACGAGTTAGAGGGCGACGTTAGCGATAAGTTCGATGGGACGTTAGGCATAAACGTGGGCGCAGATGGGATGCTTTGCGCTTGCTGTTCTTGCTGAAGAAGCAATTTGAGTTCTTCCTGCTCCTCTGCCCATCCAGGGGGTCCTGGAAGAGGCTTCCGGCCTTCACGAAAAGCTTTGGCGATATCAGCCGCTTTCCATTTCGCATATCGAATCTTATCCTCGTTCTATGAAGAGTTTAGAGTGGGGCCACACGGTGTACCCTGAGTGCTCACCGTTTCAGATATATCTTTCTTGGGAAATGTTTTGAGAATTTCCAGAAAATTAGCAGCAGCCAGGAACTTTTTGGCTGTAGATCTGTATCATCGACAATGAGAGAAGCAGAGAAGTATAGATAGTTCTATATACCTTGTTGAACGTCCATTTCGGTCCTCGTTGTCCGCGTTGGCAAAGACCTTCAGTGCAAAGTTCTCGACGTAAGCTGAGCTGACGGATTCGACATCGATAGCATCATTTGCCCCAAGATCAGACTTCATCTGTTCAAGGGCACCGAGCAGCGCGAATAAAAACTCTCGAGAACTCGGGTCGCGAGCTTTCAAGCTGATTCCAAGTTGGGCAGCATAGTATGCACCTATAATTACGGTGTCGGTTGAATTTAAATAATTAGATGTCATGTTGCGACTCACACCAATATGATACAATCTGGTCCTGGGTTTTGAGTTCTTCTGCTCGTTGAATGTATGGGATAACTGCCTTGAGTTCTGCTGGGGCAGGAGGGAGACCGAGGATGGAGGTAGACATCAGAGATGTCAGTTAACGCTGCGGCAACGGACTTCAACTA
The DNA here is from genome assembly GCA_000827495.1 of Hypholoma sublateritium FD-334 SS-4. Taxonomy (NCBI): domain Eukaryota; kingdom Fungi; phylum Basidiomycota; class Agaricomycetes; order Agaricales; family Strophariaceae; genus Hypholoma; species Hypholoma sublateritium. Next base: position 997,226 of record KN817521.1, on the reverse strand, counting down.
CGCGCTTTTATGATTGCCGTAACGTGACTAACACAGGCCAAATTTGATTAACGCGCGTTTACTTCAGGAAATTATGACGTCAAGCGCATTGTAAATATTTCAGTATCCCTGGGGCTGCTCCATTGCTCTCACTTGCAACGCGCAAAACGCATGTTGAGCCCCAACTATATCAATTCAGTATTTCTCAGAGGTGGGGTTTTTCCCATGATGGAAAGGTACCTAAATGTTGTCCCCATCATCACGGATCGCGGCTTGAAACTGACAATGACATTCAAGTTCGTCCTACTAGCATCCTCAAAAACCTCAAAAGACATATAAACACACTCTTTTATAAATTGCATTCGAGTGATTCCGCTCTGTGAAGAGAAACGGTAGCTATCAAATTGAAATAGCGTAAACTGCTTTGGATACTTGTCAGAGGAGTCGTTCCAGGCTTCGCAGAAAGGCCTCAAATTTAGCTGCCCCAAAGCTTCGGATTCCTCCGCGATCCTTCGACTAGATTAACGCAGTTACCAACTCTATAGGACCTTATGACTTTGCCATGTATCGTTCTGGGACTGATACTGGCCTATTCGCAGCTCGTAGCTCCACATAACGCGAAAGAGTCGAGGTTGGGAGCAATCTTAGAGGTGGGTCTGGAGCTGACGGAGCCTCAATCCTGACCCCTGGGACCAACACGTTTTTTGCGAGTTCAACTTCGTCATGAGGTATCAGATATCTAAGGTATAGCCCCGATGTTGAACGATGATGCAACCTTGAGAGTTACAAGAATGCTTAAGCGCAAGGTGTACTCTGATGATGAATCACTGCAGTGCGAATAATCTGTATGTACTTGGGGTAGATTTGGAGCATAAACATATCACTCGTCCGGTAGTGTTGATTTCCCAGTCGAGGTTGGACTGTCGTGTAGAGATGCGCCTGGAGTCATCGAGTTGATCAATAATGTCGGAACGACTGCTTTTTGAACCCTTGCTTTGGAAGGCATGGGACTGAGGATGGTCGGCTCAGACTTATCTTGACCACTAGCTGCCTGAGAGATGCGAGGAGGGGACGAAGAAGCAGTGCTTTGGTGAGTTGTCCAATCGAACGCTTGATTAGGTAGTATTGGGACATCCTGCGGGGAAGACCGTGTGTCTTCTTTATTTCCGTTCGATTGGTTTGGCGGCGTGGCTACTATGTTCGGTGAAGTAACCCCAACGGAACCTTGACGGGAACCATAAAACTTGATCTTGGGTGTTGGGATGGTATGAAACTCGGATAAGGCTTTCGATAGTTCATCAAGCTGGGGAGCACAAGAATCAGAGGGGGATATAACTGACTTAAACGTCACGAACCTTCCCCATGATATCGTTAATAGCTTCCTTGCGACCCTCGAACTGGGTGGAGAGTTTCGCAAATTCATCTTCTCGCATTCTGATCTTTTCCGCTTCTTCACTGGGAACATTGACTCCTTCTTCATGCCCCTCTGGTTCATCACTTGAGGACTCCGTCGAAATAGTGCTCATAGCCCTCTGCTGCCGCCGTGGACGATTTAAGCCTGGAGGCACGGCAGGTGTGTCCTCTGACCCCAAGTTGGCCGATGAGCTAGATGCAATATTAGAAGCTTCCGGTGTATTCTTGGTCGATAGTTTGTGGCTTTTCTTCTTCGCATCATTCCCTCTCGCTGCCCCAATATTCTCCATCTCAAGATGCTTCTTAGATATCTGACTTTGGAGGTCCAAGATACGCGATAAGTGGTCCCACACTGCCTCACTGCCAGCATTTTGAGAGCCCATTTGACCTGCATCAAAGCTGCTAGGCAGGTTGATCTGCGAAGGCGACATATCTTCGTTGCCGGCCTTGTTCTCGTCATTCGGAATGAGAACGCCCAGCGCCACACCATCGAAAGGATCCAGTAGAATATCAGGATTGGAAGAGGGTTTTCGGGGTGGAGGCAAGAAGGGACTGTTCGGCGTAGCACCCGGTACATTATTCTCCGAACGCGAGGGGAGTTCCTCGCGTGTGGGGTCTGGGAAATCCGGCGAAACGACCTGTTCTGACATAAGTGACGGGGGCCGATTCAAAGGTTCGGCCACAGCGGGCGGGGATGAGGAGCCCTGTAGCTCTGAGAGGACTGCATCGTGCGGAGTACTAAACGCCGTCGGGAATGCACGTTTCGGGGGTCTGTCTGCTGATGTTCGGGGAGGCTGGAGGTCTGATGGTGAGCCAAACGACGGACGAGGTGTATTGCCTTCGACGGTGCCATCCTCACTGGTTTTTTGCCCAAACCATGATCCAAGCATGATCAAGGACTTGTGACAGTAAGTTGACAACCGCAAGACAACCGACTTGCAGCTGACTGCATCTTGCGCCGAGCGCTTACCCGCCATCATAACCGGACCGCCGCCCCATAACACTCATTCCGCAAATCCCAAAAACTACCAATTAATAATACACTTCAAAACTACAAAGCACGCATGTTTTAGGTTACTCGAGTTATTCAAATGCATTTCCCTATAAGAACATAATCAGGGATGGCGACGTTTTCAAGAAGGACTGTTCAAACATACCAGCGAGGGGAACGCTCTTCCCAGCATTATTTATCTTCTGAGACAGTGCGCTCTTTCCACAAGCAATCCCGCGAACAAATGCCTGGGAAACGACGTTGGCACCGGTCGGCGAAGTGTGAGTGTGATCCATTGGCCAGGTAGTACTTGTTCACTGCGATTTCTCCAATACTTTCATACTGGGTGGTGACATAGTCATAGTGGTCTATGTAGGTGACTCCAGTCTGGGTTGACGCCGCCTGTGCATACCCAACAAACCGAGGTGGAGGGTTTCCAAGCGTGCTTCCAGACCAAATATTATCCGGCGTTTGCGAGGAAATGATCGGTATGGCCCCCTTTGCCTTCAAAGAATTGACAGTGTTGTCAATGTAGTAGTTGAAGGTGTGAATGTCAATTTTGTTGCCACTGAAAACGATCCACATTTTCAATATTAAGTAATTATTTAGAGAGAAATTTCTTACTTAGAATCGGTGACCGTAGACGTGGTTGTAGTACTTATCACTACCGAACGTGTCTTGCCTGCCGTTGTCAACTGACCCAGATGAGCCGTCGTTGTGCCCAAATTCGATGACCACAAAGTCGCCCGATTTTACAGTGTTTATGAGAGTTGTGAAACAACCTTCGTCCGAGTACGACCTGGCAGAACAACCCGCGACGGCATCATCAACCACAGGGACAGACAAATACTGTCCGAGGTATTGGCCCCAGCCTACCATTAAAGTGTTGAGTCACCACCTCTACAACATAAAATAAATCACAAGTCACTCACCATCTGTACCATTTCCTCCTCCACCCTTAGCCATAGTGGGATCTCCAGCTAAATACACAGTCTGCCCGTGGACAAATGGCGCGATCACAGAGCAAAGTGTTACAAGTTGAGAAGAGCGCATAGTGGTAGTGGAGTTGGGAAAAATATTGCGGGAGACTACAATTTATGAGATTGTGGGGGCGGGCGGCATTCTATTGGGTCAACGATGGCCCAATATCTCGAATTTCTCGGAATAAATGAACCAGCAGATTACGATGTAAAGTGCACATACGTACACTTTAAATCAGCGATGACGCGGAAAGCAAGTAGCCGGAACCCAAGCAGCAGTAGTATGTGAGCCTATGTGAGCATGAGTACATCACGATGCTCACCTACGGTGGCACAGGGCCGAATTTTTAAGAGTCGGTCGGGGGTAGGTTCTTTTATTCGAGGTTCTGCCCAAATTGTTCCCCCCCATGACACCGCAATGTTGCGGCTCAACTTCTCGCGAAGAAGGCATAGGAAAGGTATATCGGCTGACATTCGGCTAATAATACCATTGCTTGGAAGTTGCGGTCGCAGGTAAGCAGTGTATGGCTTGGTTGTGATGGACATGGCGGCCTCAAGTCGCGAGTGCGACGTGGCGGTTCAGTCCATTATTTAGGCCTGCCATAAGCCTGTCTAACAAGAATTTTGAGTCATAAATTGCCCCAAGTGTTTCGCAGTGAGTGGACTGGATTTGGTGCGAGTAACCCTGCTAACGCAGGAGGAGGCAAGAAGCAAGCTCGTCAGCTGGAAGTATGTTTGTTTGCTCCCCACGGGCGCCTACGCATCATAACCGGGCCGACATCCGACCTCGTATCTCCAACGAGGTACGTGGAAGATCGCTTGGATTCAAAGGTTCTCATAAATCGATTTAGCAATGAATACATATAGCTACGAAGGAGAAATATTTAGATACATTGTCCTGCGGTAAGTATGGTTAGAGTCAAAGTGCGTGCGCCTCGCAAAAAAATATTCACTTACCTGAGAGTGGTACAGTCTTGCCGGCACTGTTTATCTTCTGAGCTAGTGCACTATTTCCACATAGTACTCCTCGCACAAATGCTTGAGCAACAACGTTGGCACCAGTTGGCGAGGTGTGAGTGTGGTCCATTGGATAGTAAGTGTTCACTGTGGTTTCTCCAATACTTTCGAACTGGGTGGCGACATAGTCGAAGTGGTCGACATAAGTTGCGGCTGTCTGGCCGGATGCGATTTGTGCATACGATACGAAGCGAGGTGGGGCGGAGAGGACGTCCCCTGACCAAATATTGTCTGGTGTCTGAGATGAAATAATGGGTATCGCTCCTTTTGCTTTCAGAGAGTTGACAGCGTTATCGATGTAGAAATTGAATGTATGGATGTCAATGTTGGTCCCACTGTAAAGGGAATATTTGTGAGCGCCCAACCTTGATACAATGAGAGTCAATTCCTTACTTCGAAGTTGTTACGGTAGAAGTAATGGTAGTGTCACTGCCCACAGCATCCTGTCTGCCATTATCAACAGCGCCTGATGTGCCGTCGTTGTGACCAAATTCGATCACGACAAAGTCGCCAGATTTTACAGTGTCGATTATAGTCGTGAAACGGCCTTCGTCCGAGTACGACCTTGCAGAACGACCTGCAATGGCCATATTGACAACAGGGACGGACAAGTACTGACCGACGTATTGGCCCCACCCTGTCGGTAGAGAATCTTTAGCAATTATGAATACTAATAATGAGCGAAATAACAACCATCCGTGCCGTTTCCTCCTCCACCTGGTGCCATAGTAGAATCGCCGGCCAAGTAAACGGTTTGCCCATAGACAAATGACACGATCACGAAGAATATAGCAGAAAATTGTAAGGGGCGCATGTTGAAACTACCTGAAGTGAGGAATTGGAATTGAGAATCCCATTTTATGAATTATTCTGGAGAACGTATCGGCCCGGGCACACTTCAGTATCGCTGCGTCTCTCGAAAAGCTCGGGGTAACTGAACACGGGGACAACAGGTTTAGACCAGGGTGCAAGGGCGGGTGGCACGAGCCCGCCTATATGCTGCACGCGGAAGCTCTTAAAGATAGTCATGGCGTAGGACAACCGGGAAGAAGACCTACGAATATGCATAGGTAAATCACGCTTTTCTCCGACAGAGTAGACTTCATGAAGCAAACGAAGTTATGCGATACATTTCACATGCTGTCCGAACCTGTTTTACCTGATCAACTTCAGGTCAGAGGTCCCGTGGACAGAGCACATGTAGCGAACAACCCTGACTCACATTGTACATGCAACTACGCACACATATTGCTAGCCACTTGACACTTTTGAGCTTTCTTCGCTGTCGTCATCTTCCAAATCGTTGAGAGATAGCGCTCCAAATCTACCGGTACCAGCCGGTTTGGCGATCGCTTCCTTGTCGTCATTGCTCTCTGCTTCGTCTTCTGGGACACCTTTCGACTCCTCGCCGTCTGTTTCATCGGAACTACTTCCATCTCCGTGTTCACTTTCGGAATCACTTTCATCATCCGCTCTGTCACTACGAGGGATCCAGATGCCTTGTTCGGGTGAGCCACAAGACTTGATTTCCTTGAGGCCTGTGTCAGGAGGCCAGAAGGCCCATCCAATCCGGCCCTCGGCCACAGCACGCAGCACTAAAAAAAATTGAATCAATAAGGAGAGCGTTAATGAGCAGTTACTAAATCACAGGCATTTCCGGCGCGGTGAACATCAGGTCGTCCTGCCTTGGCAGTTATCCACCCTTTTGCATCAGCATACGAAGTCAAGATATCCATGGCAGTCCAGCCAGGCTCTTTCGAAGGACCGGAGAGGTCGATTGTCTTCCTCTCCCCACGCCACGTCCGTTTGTCTTCCACGCGCTCCAATTTCGTCGACGGATGGACCAAATTAAGAATTTTTTCCAGGGGTAGCACTTGCGACACGAAATGGATCGACGAAGGAACAGCGGAGACTTTAGAAATAGGTAAGATTCCGCAGAGAATCTAAAAATGAGATTAGCTGCTTGGTGAACAATGAACCTGAGGTGCTATGGTTGCCTGCATTTCCATTGGGACGTAATTTGGCATGACGAGTCCCGGACAATCAACCAGACGAACGTCAGGCGTCCAGTAAAGAGTCTGGAAATGCTTGGTCTAGAGAGATTTGTTGTCATTCCGGACATACTGTGAACACGATTCTAAACAAACCTTTCCTGCAGTTTTCGAGGCTCGAACTTTGCGGAGACCAAAAAGGGCGTTTAGTAGCGATGACTTCCCTACATTTGGCTGTCCTATTGAAACCAAATGATGTCAGGAGATAATATACGCGATACGCGATTTTACATACCTATTAATCCAATGGTCAAATAGCTTGGTTCAGCCCGGGGTTCTGGGTTTTCAGAAGCACCCGAATCCTTGTCACTGAGCGGTTTGGGCGCTGCGGCTCCCCCAACAGTGAGCCCTACTTTCGACCCTTTCGCTTTTAAAACATTTTCCCAGTTGATCTCTTTCTTTACGGGAGATACCCAGTTCTTCAGCCAGTTCGGATTATTTTTGACCTTCTGGGGAGGTTCAAGTAGTTCGGCATGAACTTCTTTGATGACTTGTATAAGCTTAGCGCGAAAGTGTTCGGGAATAGACGGATCGTATTGTACGCGGCCTTGTCGTTCCTCTCGAGACTCTCTCTCGACATATGATTCGACCTGTACGATCCGCGCCCCTGGGTTTTTGGAATGGATGTACTTGATCCACGATTCGACACGAGCCGCCCCTGAGATATCAACCTTGGTTAAAACAAGAATGACCTTGTTTTCACCGAGATATGATGAAAGTGAAGGTGGATAATGCAAGGTGGGGCAGCGAGAATCTAATAGAACGAGAATTATCTCAGAAATTTCTGAGACGCGCCATCTATACATAACTTCAATCTGGGTTATATGTTCTAAGGAAGATCGAAACGCACAATTGTCGCCATACTTCCAGATTGCGTTCAAAATAAGATGGCGAACGAGGCATAGATTGGGGTGCTTTGGAAACGTCTGCGGGTGCTGGCTCTTCCTTATTTTGCCACTTCGCGAGGGCGTCATCTGTTTGATCAAGCCACTTTTTGAAGTAACCCTCCTCATTTCTTTCTACCTCGAGTTTAGACATCTCAAACCGCCACTTCGGTCGTTTGGGGCATGATAATGGGGCAATGTTGGGATCACCATCATTGTCGAAGTTGTGATAGATCGCCTTCTCATCTGGAATAGGCCGCGAGAGGAGTAGGTTAGAGGCCAGATTTCGTGTTTCCTCCAAGAATGTAGGGGGTAACTGTATGAACGCGGATTGTAGCTTGCGCGCAGATTCTATCTGAGCCGCGTTTTCTGGTGCGCCTACTATATGACCGGTTGGACCGACCCTTCGTTTCCGTTTCTGTTGTGGCGTTTTAGGATCTGGGGCTGGAACATCTCCGCGTTTTACAGCGCGTTTGAGCTGCTGGTCGATCTTTTTCTGGCGGGTAGATACAATTTTGCGACGAGGCATTCTTTGTTGTAGATGATCATCTTGCTCGCGCTATGCTTCCCCTGACTTTGGCCGTGACACCGTACGTCATTTCTCACGCTATCAGTAGACAAAGCTTTCTGTCACTCACAAGTCACTCAAGTGTCTTCCTCGTCGCATAACCCTCAGATCTTGTACAAGTACTCTTGATCCCCAGTGGAAATGCTCTGTATCTAACATCACAACGACCATTCTCTTAGGAACAGTGTGCAGGAACTAATTCGAAAATTCTTGCTCACTGGGTTCACCTTCAAGCTGCCACGAGGCTGGCGCGTGCTAGCTTGTAATGTTCAATATTTCAAGCAAAATGTCGTCTATCAACGTAGGCTGCTCTGAAAATGCCTCTCACCCACCATCCCACAAGCTTTATCCAAAACATTCATCTTCATTTTGACACAGGCAATCAACCCCCGGCGTTTACCACCCAACAAAACCAGATATACGCGTATACTCATATTCGACCATCCGCAATCCGTTGCTGAGCCGATAGTTAAACTAATGGCCGTCAATCTTCATACTCCCCAAGGCAGCCTCCCTTACTTTTACCCCTTCATGAACTGCAGACATCAGAGTCAGATTGTGGTTCATGGAGAAGGACATTGACAGTTGCAGTCAGTCAGATCAAACTGGGCTTCCTACCCTTTATGATCGAATTCAGTAGTACTAAGTGGCGCTGATTCATGGCGCTCACTTCACACACATGAAACTTTGAAAGGCCACATGCCGTAGACCTATATTTCATTCAAGTTGAGTATTCGTTTTCCTCCAGCGTCTCGACCATTGCACTAATTCATGCAGACAGTGACCTGGCAGAGGCAGGACTACGACTACGAAACGTGGTCAAACTTACAGCCCACAACCATGGGCGGCAGTGCTGAAATCACATTCCGACTGAAGCGGGATTTCTTGCGCCACAACGATCAATTGTGGCCGTGCCACTTACGTTCTGCGCGCTGACAGTGGGGTACCCATATATTCCATGGGTCTATGTGAGTCATAACAGCAACTTCAAATCGCTTTTCTTAATGCCAAGCTTCATCGCAGCTTAAACTTGATGATTAAATTGAGCTCTGGTACTATCAGGATTTTTTTGATAGTAATATGAATCAATGAACCAAATGCCTTGCAAAACTAATATTCTGTTAAAGCCCAGAGAACCAACACGTACCTTTGGTATGCAGGTTGTCAAGAAGATCACTGCTTTTCCCATTGCAATACCACTGGTTGTGTAATGGTACGAATCGCCGTAATATGTGCTCAAGTATGGAATTGACACTCTTTATAGCTCACTGTCTATTGACTTCCATAGGGTGTTAAGAACACTGGTTGAAGTAAGAGGGGACTCCCGTTTGAAATCACTTGGTCTGGTCTGGGGGAAATGTCATCGTCGATGTTGAAGGCAAGGCCAGCTTTGGGCCAGCTTAAAACCAATTTATGATTCGATTCCTGGTGGCTCCTACTGAGTTCGATCTGTTGGGGCTTACCCCCAGCAAGCATCCCACGCCAAATATGAAGTATCCTGACAAGATTGTGCTGACTGTTCCTCTAGTAATACGGGCGCTTTTCTAAGCAGACAGATACAGGGACTTTACAAACTTCTCAACAGTGCTGATGCAATTCATGTATGTAACGAATTTACAAAGCAGGCCCTAGCAAGGCGCAAGGCTGGACACTACAAAAGCATTGCAGAAGGAATCTACTATGATTGTTACAAGACCCATAGGAAGTTCCTTGCTTCAACTTCTACACTCAATTTTACCGAAATGGCTACAAGGATCGGTCGCAAAAACATTGTTATCATCGGAGGCGGTGCAGGAGGTGCTATTACTGCCAGGACTCTCTCCAAATCCTTGGATACGTCCAAATTCAACCTCATCCTCATTGACCCTCGCCCCAACTTTATTCTTCTCCCCGCCACTGTGCGCCTCGTTGTTTCGAAGCCAGAAGGGATCGAAGACCAGGTGCTCATCCCTTTGAAGGACATATTTATCAAGGGAAGGGGTACCTTTATTCAGGCGAAAGTCGACACCATCGAGAAATCCGAGAAAGGCCGCGGTGGTAACGTTGTTTTGTCTAACAATGAGCGCGTTGCCTTTGATGCCCTAGTGCTTTCTCCCGGCTCGACGTGGCCCAACAATTTCGGATTCCCCGACGATCCGAAACAACTTCGTCAGTATTGGGCGGATAGCCGAGCCTCAATTAAGGCTGCTAACAGTATCGTTCTTGTCGGCGGAGGCGCTGTTGGGCTTGGTGTGTCAATTCAGGCGAGATCCGGTATAAAATTATGCTAACGCAAGTCTTTCAACAGAATTGGCCGGAGAGATCGCTGATACATGGCCTGTGAGCATCATCACTTTCTTTATTTACAGATTCGAGTGTTCATGTTCCGCTGTCGATAGGAAAAATCAATTACCATCGTTCAAGGCAACAAAAATGTTCTGAACGAAGACTACCCCCAGAAGTTCAGGAATGCTTTAGAATCCGCCCTCGCCGCGAGACAAATCAAGTTGGTGACGAATGACTATCTTGATGATCTCCAAATCGACCGTGGCTACGTGAAGACCAGGAATGGAAAGCGCATTCAGGCCGACTTAGTGGTAATTAAATTTCCCCTTGATAACAATATTACTTAAAACAGTTTCACAGCTCACTACCCGCGGACCCAAGCCGAACACAGACTTCATTGCACATTCACTAGGAGATGACGTTCTTGCACCAAATGGCAGCCTCAACGTTGAGCCAACCCTCCAGCTACCCAATCACCCAGAAATCTTTGCTGTCGGCGACGTTGTCAACTGGCCCGAACAGAAGCAATTGCTGAAAGCACAGGCTCACGGCGCAATTGTTGCTGCCAACGTGATCGCATACCTTAAAGGAAAATCGCTGAAGGAATACAAGGGTAGCCCAGAAGTTATTGTCGTAATGCTTGGAAAGGTAAACTACTACAAGTTATATGCCGCCAGCAGCGTCTAACTATCTTCCTTCAGACTGGAGGCGTTGGGTACATGGGCTTCCTGTGGGGATTCGTACTGGGTGACTGGTTTGTGCGGATGATGAAGTCTAAGAGCTTGATGCTTGGTCCATTGAAGGGGCCATATGTTTAGTTTTTTTTGCCGTGTTTTCCCCTCTTCTTCCTAACTTCTTCCTTCGCGATTTCGCCAGCGAATTATGATCCTCTGTTACCATGGCTGTGCATACAAGTACTTAATCCGTACTACGTAGCACTTCACATACCCCGGGTTCAATCAAATGATGCTTCAGCTTAATATTAGACTCTTTCTCGACTCTTTCCGAAATATCAATGACGAAGGCCTTTCTGCAAACTTTTACACAAGAGATCGTTTGAGATTTGTGATACCGTGTGTTTACTATTTGCCGAGTACATATGCCGGAGAGAGAAGATATTGCACGCATCATTTATCTCTGTAAAGACGTTGACGTTGAACGTTGAACGTCCGCCTCGGCCATCTCCTCCTATCGAAGTTCCTCCCCATCATTGCTTCTTGCTGGCGGTCATGGACTTGTGAACCAACTCCTCGGGATATACAACTACATCACGCACAGTCGTCCTCAACTTTTCTGTCACTCAGAATCAGGTTGCTATAAGTAATACGCCGAGCGTAAACTGGCGTAACTTGGCACCAACAATCATGTCACTCGCTTCGCCTACGCTTACCCCCACTTACTCGACTGGCTCGACCTCGTATTCTGGAGAAGGACGGAGACATATGAGAAGGAAGGATTTCCAATATAAATATGGAAAAAAACACCATTCGTACGATAAAGAGAAAGCCCCATATCCGCTTTCCTACGACAGGAATGTGCTCGAATTGTACGTGCTTCATCTCCAGCGATGCCGCTTTCCACTTTCAATTCCTGACCTCGTGAAAATACACAATTTTAGAGAAGGCCTTGACAATCGAATGGCTCAACACCTTAGGGGGTCAATATCATTCGTGCCTTTCAGGGAACGACACCCAACCCGTGTGTTAGATTTAGGCTGTGGGGTATGTTGCATGCTATCTATTGCATTCTTATTTTTACAGAAAGATACAGACAGGTAACTGGATCATCGATGCAGCGAAAGCGTGGCCAGAATGTGAATTTGTGAGGAAAGCACCCCAATAGTTGCACTTCCATCTGACATGGCACCCTGTACTTTTCAGGTTGGATTTGACCTTGCCGATATTCAAATCCCACTCCACCTGTTACCACCTTCAATAGCCGACAGAATCGAATGGACGCATGGTAATTTGTATGTCGCCAATCTCCTCCCTGTTGTTTCGATACACTCATTTCAAACCAGTGTCACGAACAAATTACCATTTGCTGAAGATGAATTCGACCATGTCCATGTTCAATCGATAGCGACAGGTGTGCCAGAAAATAAGGTGATTAAGCTGCCAGACGTTACGCTGGGTTTCTAGAATCTCACTCTTTATCCAGTGGGATACATTATTTGCAGTACGCCACATTACTTATCACCTTTATCGTTATGTTAAATGCGTGTTTAGGAGATTGGCAGGGTTCTGGCTCAAGGTGGTTCAATTGAAGTAATAGAAGATGGTACGTGTAATTGAAGTGCAAGTTCGCTTCTATGGCAATAATTTGATTTGGTTGTAATTTTCATTTAGACATTATATTTCCTGTCCTTCCTCGGTGGTTCACGCAGGCTCTTCGGGTTCGACCGTTAAGATCTACGTCAGTCCACAATCCAGCCGGTAATCATCACTACCGACTCCCTACGACCTCTGGGCCTTCTTCCATGGAAGTGGCAAATGCGCCTACTCACGATCATGCGCTACTTGAATCGCTGCATGAGTCCATTTACGAGAGCCGTTTCATCAACATGAAACCTTCATGCAAGTTTCTCCATATCACATCCAACATTATATACTGATTGGTGTAATAGCTGTACTGCCCATTTATCTTACCACTTACTTCCGCCAGGTGGCATTGGGGCCTATTGTCAGCTTTCCTATGCCCCCATTACCACCGATTCAGCCGCTGCCAATGCAAATAACGCCATCATATATAATACCAGACCCAAATTCTGAACTTCTAAGTTCTCGAGCTTCAACTATCGTGCCGGGTAACGGACATCGAGCTCCTTCTTTCTCCTTTTCTTCGTCTATATCAACCGCAACAAGCTCTACTCTGATTTCTCGAGCATCATCTGAATTTCACTCTCGTCCGCGAACAAAATCCAGTCCTTTATCTTATAACGGCGACACCTCTTTGTCATCTTTCGATCTATCTGAGAACGGGGACTCCGTACCATACATCGATATCACGACGTTACCATTACAGCATCGTTATATGGTAGACAACTCGGCCATTGAAGACAATACGCATCTGCCTCCTGGATCACTATTTCCCGGGGATCAGGTCAACAAACTGAACGATAGATCGCTTGCGATGCACCTGTACCGAACGTATCAACTCGTTTTAGCTTGCCAAGAGGCCATGTGGGAAGAACTCAAGGACAGGATACGGAACAGAAAGCACGAGCTTCTGCCATTTGGTTGGGACGATGATGAAGAGCTCGAGGAACTGAAAAGCAGAAAGAAGTTTGAGAAGTTGATAGAGAGATTCCAAAAGTATGGTCCATTCGCAACGTTATTCGAACAAATTTTGACCGGCTATTTCCTTTAGGGATATGGAGATGCGAGTGTCGCTTTGGTGCTCTCTCGATGACATGGGATGGCCTTTACCGTCCAAGGAACCGCTTTCGAAAGCTGAACTTATCGAAGCACAGCGACTTCGAGAAAGTATGCTTGAAGCACGAAAGCATGCCACCATCGAGGAGATGCAAATTCCCTGTCGTGCTGTGAGAGCCATTGTTGGCTATAACTTATGATTGATACGTTTATGTTGCTGAGGAATTTATGGACATTTCAAGTGGTTGATAGCGTGCTGTACTACACCTGTAGCGTATCATAATATAACGACAGTATAAGTAATCCGTAATTATAATGTAAACCTTCACTGCAGATAGGTTTTTCCGTCCTGCGTAATTTGTGTACCGTATATACCGTAAAAAGTCACTAACTGCCCTTGGCCCCAAACTTGGCCGTTAATGAGCGCTTCTCAAGGCCGATGATCGAATGTGCTCGTTTTGGGCCATCAGTGTTTATGTGTTGTTTGGCTCACTTTTTTGCGGTGTAATATGAGGAGATAGACTGCGAACGCCGTCTCAAATGGCTGCTTCCAATCCAAAGCATCCCAAGCCCGTCCCCAATCCCTCTAAGGAAGCGCCCAAAACGACCTCAAATAAGCAGAAGGGAAAAGGAAACAACAACAAAAGCGCCCCAGTGCTCAATCACGTAGAACCATGGAGTGCACCGAGTTGGGAGAATGATACACCTTGGAATTGGGCATCTCTTACAGATCCATCCTCGAGTCGGATACCGCCAGTTTTTACAAAGGACGGAAGGTGGGCATTTGACGTCATTTTTCTATTATTCTTCTTACTGAGAAGTTGTCCAGCTACTTTTTCTCCTTGGTAGGGCCGTCAGTGAAGATTTACTCCACTGCAACTGGTGTGGTCGTTTCCACGTTGACAGCTCCTGCCCCTACGGGCGAGAATGCCCAGTCGGATATCCTAACGTCGGCTATACTCAACCCACACAATGCCTTCCAGTTACTCACGGGGTCGTTGGACGGGAGGGTGATGATATGGGATTTCATTAACGCGACTCTATTGCAGACGATCGACGTTGGCCAACCCATACATTATATCTGCGGCCACGAACAATTCAAAGGATCGATTTTTGTGGCAGCGTCTTTGTCGCGGAAGAAGGCAGCGGGCACCGGTGAGCTTCATTGCATATGCCACTCGCGCACGCTGATTATTTGCGTATTCGCAAGATAAAAATGCTGTGGTTATGCAAATTTCCCTCAAATCATCCGACCACACCAGCCAATCTAGAGAAATCACGTCCATTGGCAAGACCAGATTCCCAAGTGGCCTTGCCATCTCTTCAAATGGTGTCTGGTTGGTGGCCGCAGCCGGCCACACGATCTACGTCGCGAAAACTTCCTCGTTGTCGGCCGGATTCACGAAATATGTTTCCCCGGAGCGTCTGAGGTGTCTAGCATTCCATCCTTCAGAGGAATACTTCGCGACTGGTGACGACAAAGGTGTCATTCGCTTATGGTATTGTTTGAACGACAATCTTGCTGTTGACGCCCATGGTGTGGAAAAGCGTACTCAGACACGATTACTACACTGGCACGCTCACGCTGTTTCGTCGCTGTCCTTCACGCCCAATGGTGCGTACCTGCTGAGTGGTGGAGAAGAGTCCGTTCTCGTAATCTGGCAATTGCATACGGGCAAGAAGGAGTTCGTACCCCGTCTTGGCGCTCCAATCAGTACAGTTTCAGTTTTATCGTCAAGGAACGGAAACGGGGAAGAGGAGTATCTTTTGGGCCTTGCTGATGCAACGTACACATTTATTGGTGCGACTACTTTGAAGGTCACTAGGAACTACTCTCGAATAAAAATCGGTACGCAAACGGCTCTCTTACCCCTGAGATCTTGTTGTTTGATTATGTATCTGTAGATCCTGCACAATCGCAAAATTGGACGTCTACCTCAAAATCGAGCTCTGCACCCATCGCTATTCAACCACTCTCATCAACACTCGTCCTTCCCTCTTCCCATCCATCATCCCTTCAAATGTATTCTCCCTTTGGATCCACCCTTCTTGGTGAATTGGAAATTTCGCCGTCAAATAGGGTTTCTCGACGGGATGACAAACCTCTCACACTTGCTCGTGTGGAATCTGTTGTCATTTCTTCTTGTGGTAAGTGGATGGCCACCGTTGACAGTCGAGAGGGGGACGCAGGTTTCCACTCGGATGTTTACCTCAAAATTTGGGCCTGGGACAAGAGTCAAGATAATTGGATACTGAATACGCGCATTGACCGCCCACATGGCACTGAAAAAATCACCGACGTCAGCTTTAGTCCCGTTCAAGATGATGGTCCTTCTTCGCAATTGGTTACAACAGGTAGAGATGGGTACATTAAAGTCTGGAGGCTCTGGAAGAGATCCGTTGCGTCTGGTTCAACATCCCCGGCGATAAGTGGTACGCATTTTACTTTCTCGCTCATCATCTCGGATCTCATCATACCACTTAGACTCGTGGACTACTTTCGCTACTCTCAGCTTCCGTTCCGAGATACCTTCGTCGGTTTCATGGTCCTCTGACGCTTCCCTTTTTGCTGTATCTGTGGGTGCTCATATTGCTGTATACGATGCCCTCTCCGGTTCTCTTTGCCAAACCTTGACATCGCCAAATTCGGAGAAGACCTCTTTCGTTCATTTCATTGGCACCGAGGGACGGTATCTTCTGGCCGCATATCCTAAATCCCTCGTAATGTGGGACCTAATTAACAGTTCTGGTGCGTTTCCCGCGAAGGGAACTTCCCTCGGCGAATTTGTGCTCATTGTTGAATTGTATAGTTGTTTGGCATTGCGTACCACCTCAGCCCATCGACAAAGTTGTCCCTCATCAAAAAGATTCTTCTTTTGCCGTGTTCCATTCACCTACTATAGTGGACGAGGAACGACGGACGACAGTTTCTATATTCCAGGCTTTGTCAAGCACACCGATAGCAATCCGCTCTTTGCCGTTTGGCCTTCGGAATGCTGTCTGGGCTTCTTTCAACTCAGGATCCGGCTTCAGCCTTGTCGGCATCACTCATTCCTGGAGAGTGGTGACGTTCGGCGATTCCCGACAAACGCTCAAAGATGAGGGTCGTACCGCGACAGCGATGAACATTCAAAACCAACCTCCGAAACGGACTTTGTTTGAGGATATATTCGGCGTCTCTGCGTTCGCATCTACGAGTTCTGATCCCTTGCAGGCGCCTTCACTTCTGCGCAAGGACAGCAAATCGCACGAAGTGTTTGATACGCCGGCCTATCTCGCGCCTTCGCTTGATGATCTTTTCAATCCTTTGATAAAATCTTTCTTAACGCTGCGGCCTGCCGAACCCAGTATAGCGGACGATGCCGATGAAGAAGAAGATATCGTCATGGAAGAAGAACAAGACACTAACACGTCTGCTTCCAGACACGCTTCACGTGTACCGAACCCCGGCGAAATGGACGCTTTCACCAAACTTTTCAGGGCGCGGTGTATGACAGGTAGGATCTAGCATCTGTAGAAAATTCATTATCTTTGTTGATGGGACAATCTTTTCAGGAAGCCCGCCTTTGGTGGTCAACGTGAATAGCAAGCTAAACGGGATTCACCCGAAGGAGATCAACGGCGCTCCCCGCGCGTTAGAAACACCGTTATCGAGATCGAAACGGCTACCTACCCATGCGGTTGGGCGCGACGTCCTCCCGGCTACTATTCCTACTCCGCCAAGCCCACTTCTCAACGGCAAAAAGCGGAAAAAGGCGTCCAGTTAAAGTACTTGTTGTATACTGCGCGCGCCGGTGTTTCCTGCCCGTTTCTGCCTTTGTTCAAAATCACATTATAAATCTGCTTCATCACATTATCGCCTATATCACTGTGCATTCCTGTGCATTCATATCACTGCTTATCACTGATTGAGCACTGTGACGTTGTTTGATAACTCAACAATCGGATGCAGTTGATCAACCAAGTTGGGGCATTTCCCGTTTGTGGAAGCGTGCCTCTAAAAATGCTTCCGCTCTGCCACACATAATTACCAATGGAGGCAAATCGGACTTGGTGCCATTCGATATTATATGTTTGAGATTTAATTTCAGCACGGGAATGTTGCAAGCTAGTACCTGGTATATGTACAGACTATGTAAGGCTACAATAAGGTATATATGTAAGCGAGATAATTTACTACAGAGCAGTAAAGCAGTGGAAAGCATGACGACAGCAATACTAAGCATTCTCAGACAGCAGCGCCTCTTCCTCCGGCGCGCGCAAGATGGGGTTCAGGACCTGCACCGTCTCGGGGTCGTCCACGGCCTGCAGCAGCAGCTCGCGGTGCTCCGGCGACAGCTCCTGCACCGCGCGGAGGCTCATGTACACCTTGCGCAGCGGGAGGCCCATGCCGCGCCGGGCCGCGAGCCAGCGCGCGAGGTGGGGGACGTCGATCGTGTGGTACTCGAGCACGGCGAGCGCGGGGCAGACGGGGTGCGCGGTCGGCACGCCCGCGGCGGGCTGCATGCGCTCCGCGTCGTACAGGAAGAGGTCGAGCATCGCCGGGGAGACGCCGTTGAGGCGCAGGTACGCGAGGCGCGGGAGCGCGGCGAGGAGGCGCACGAACGCGGCGCGCGCGCCGGGCGTGTCGTGCGCGATCTCCGCGCCGTAGAGCGTGAGCACGCGGAGGTGCGGCGTGCGCGCGGTCATGAGGTTGTAGAACGGCGTGAAGTCCTCGCGGATGACGTTCATGAGCGTGAGGTCGAGCGTGTGCGGCGCGAGGAACTGCGCGGCGGCGTACACGCCGTACGACGGGCTGAAGTCGCCGAGCGCGAGGGAGCGCAGCGCGGGGAGGGCGACGGGGGGCGTGTGCAGGGGCCCGAGCGGCCACTTGGGCCCCGCGCCGTCGAGGACGAGCTTGCGCAGCGAGTGCGCGGAGTTGCGCAGGAGCGAGCGGAACTCGGTGATGGTGGGCACGCGCTCGAGCGGGATGCGGCGCAGGTCGAGCGTGGACATGTTGGTGATCACGGAGCGGCTCCAGTCGAAGTGGACGGCGTTGGCGCTGAAGTGCGCGAGGGAGGGGACGAAGGCGCCGCCGAAGAGCGGGAGCAGGCGGCGGTAGTATGCTTGCTCGTGGGCCGTGCCCTGCTGTTCATACGTCGGCCCCGTGCGGTGCACCTCCAAGCGCTCCATGATGATATGCATATTTTCTGTTTTCACCCGGGTAAGGCTGTTCAGAAGGTACAAGAGCGGGTCCCAGTCCTGCAGCACGACGACGAGGACGCGGATATTTGGCAGCTTGGTAAACAGCTTGTTGATGACCCGCATCCCCATGTCCAAGGACCACGGCTTCTCCTTGCTGTCGTTGATGCGCACGTCGACGGCGGCGTTGCCAGAGCGCTCGAGCCAGGCGAAGGAGCGCTCGTAGTCGGGGTAGTCCGAGAACCAGATGGCGTTCCAGAGCGTGTGGTCGTTGAACATGACCGCGCGCCACTGGCGGCAGACCCATGTGAGGTGCAGGCGCGTGCGGGTGCTCGTGCGCGGGTCCTGGGCGGACCAGCAGACGAGGCGCATGATGTTGGTGAGGATCTCGGCCGGCAGGTGGTTTATGGGGAAGATGCGCGCGAAGCGCGTGCGGTAGTCGATGCGCGCGACGAAGAGCGCCTGTTCGATGTGCGGGTCGACGGCGGGGAGGCGGGCGGCCTGTTCCGTCTCGAGCACGCGGATGCGCTCGATGCGCCGCCGCGTCGCGATGAGGTGCTGGTAGGCGACGTCGGGCGCCATAGGGTGCGGGACCCAGTCCTTGGAGATCGCGGTGTGCATGCGGCTGGCGAGCATGGCGTAATGTTGGGCGGTGAGCGCGCGGGTCGGCGGCGCTGGAGGGCGGGCGCTGGGGTCGGCTGGGCCATGGGCGGCGGCGGTGATGGCGTATTGGCCGGGCAGAGGATGCGACTGGGGTGCAGTGGGCGCGGCGGCAGCTGGGTGATGGGCGATCTGGGGCTGATGGGGAGGCTGGGCAAAATTGGCGGCGGAATATTGTGTGGGAGCGGTATTTGAGCCGCTGGGATGCATCCTGAACAAGGTTCAGCAGTGCTATGTGCGGGAAAAAAACAGGGCAGACATGCCGTGCACAGGATAAGTACTGTGGGCGAGGGGACAATGGCGGGCCAACAATGCGCGGCCGGTGATAATATTTAAAGTCGAGTTGCTTTGGCCACGCGCGGCCTGCACACCACACTATCGATTCCGTTCGGCGTTGGCGGACCTGTCCGAAGCAAAGCGTGCCATTAGCCACTTGGTGCCGCGCCGTGCGCCCACAGAGCCAAAGAAACATGCCCACCTGGTATTTGCGCGGACCCTGTGGCCGGCAGGAAATTCACGCTGGCTGGCGTGCAACGGCTTGTATTTTCTGTTCGCGTTCCGACGCAGCGTATGGACGGGCTAGGCGAGAGCAGGGGAGACAGGGAGCGGAGACCAAGCGGTCAGGCGCGGCCTTATATACGGGAAAAAGCGGGGGCCGCCAGAACAAACGGCGGGGCGAATAAACGAGGCCGCGACGAGACCGGCCTCTGCAAAACGTTGCATGGCGATAATTATTCTGCTCTGTGGCCCGCCGGGCGAGCGTCACAAAGCAGTTCCCTCCAGCCCTTCACATTATCACATTGCATCACGGCGTCTATATCCGGCGTACAAACACAGATCGCTTTGTTATACACAACTTTACACACTCCGAACTAATATGTTACACTAGTGCCAGGCACCCCCACGCCCGCCAGGCGACCGCGCGGACCGCGCAAGCATCTCCTCTAACAACGTCGTTACTGCGTCATCTTCCCCTTCCTTGCTTATCGCCCCGTTCGCCGGCATCTGTTCTTTGATCTTGTCCGGTAAGTCAGGATACGTCGCCTCGGAAAATCCCATCTAATATTCCCTTGTTAATAGCTTTGTTCGCTCGCTAAGGTCACTTCCACTCACATCTGCCAACCGCTTTGCAATCCGCGACTGCGCGCGCGTGTTCAAGTCTTCTGCCTTCCTTTCAACTCCCCGGGAAGTCGACCCGTGCCCCAAGTGCGTGTGGTGCCGCCTCGGTCCTGGGCCCGGAACGCTGTACATCTCGAGCTGGGGATACCCGTTCCTGCCCTGACTGACAATATGAGAAGGTCCCTCTTCGACAGTACGGGCAGAAAGATTCCTGCAGAATAATAATCAGCACAGGCTGCAACACAACTCGCAGCGCACTTACACTTTTCCCTCGCCGCCCTCCGAGTTCTTGCGCGCCTCCTTCTCCTTCTTGCGCTCGTCGCGAAACTTGCGGTATTCCTCCTTTCGTGCCTTGTAGGCCAATTTGATCTCTTCGACTTGATCACGCAATTGCTGTTCGGTGGGCTTTGCCGCAGTTTCCTCCGGCGCGTGAAAGGGATTGACATACACCCGAGATGCCGGGGGCGCATTCGGGGCCGAGTACAACTGCACGCTCCCAGCGGGGAGCGGAGTCTCATTCGGCCCCACAGGGAAGCCATCAGGCGGTACAGTCCGCGCAAATGGCGGCGGTCCACGAGGGCGTGGTGGTCCGATCGGAGGAGGTGGCCCGGGGGGGAACAGTCCATATATGCCGGGAGGCGGAGGTGGCGGGGGAGGGACGAAGTAGCCATGGGGTCCATGTGGCTCTCCGTGGCTAGGTGGTCCTCCACGGTGGCCATGTCCATGTGGACCGCCACGGAAGTGCGGTCCATGGTCATGACGCCCATGTGATCCATGGGGCGATCCAGGCCTTCCGGGAGAGTGCGAACGATGACTTCCTGGAGGTGGCGGGGCTGGGCCATCTCCCCGAGGAGAGTCAGGCTTGGGGGGCCGCGGAGAATGGCCACCCTCAGCAGGCGGCGGCGGCGGTGGTGGAGGCGGAGAACCATGGTGCGGAGGGGGAGGCGGCGGTGGCGGAGGCGCCATTGGTCCGCGAGGGGGTCCTCGAGGAGGATGGGGGCCGTGGAAAGGGCCATGGTGGAAAGGAAGACCGGGTGGGGGTCCATAGAACGGGTGCTCCCCACCGAACGGCCAGGCAGGAATGGCCCATTGGGCAGACCATGGGCGCCGAGCGTTGAGCGCTGTGGTGGACCTGCTCGCCCAGAGTGAGCGACGGGGACCGTAAGGTGGGTGGTTCGCCAACGGTGGCTCTCCGGAACCGTCTGCACCGCGGTTGGTGTCCGCGTTCACATTGGTGGAGCCTATAGCGAACGAGCGAAATATATTGCCGAGCGCGTCCGTAACCCTTTGTGCGGCCTCTGCTTCAGTGCGACAAATTTCTTCGGCCCGGGATATTTCCGTCGCTGTTGCATTGTAAGCATTATAAGCATTCCAGTACGCGCCCGAACGCGCGTTGTTGGCTATGTTACGAATCCCTTCGGACAGCTCGGGATGCGTACTGATGATGTTAGTAACTGTGGTAAGGAGCGTCGCCACGTCGTGCGAGAGTGTGGCATTAGAACTTGGAGTAGGATCGATGGAAGGCAACGGTGGGTCTTGCGTGTCCGCAGACTCAGGCTGTTCGTCAGTGGCAGGTTCCGCAGTTGGCGCAGCTGGCGCAGCTGGCGCCGCAGGTTCCTTGAGTTCTTCAGCCTCAACTCTGGGGGTGCTGTGCTCTCCGATCTGTTCAGCAGGATTAGCGGTAACATTGTCCCCCAGGACTTGAGTCTCAGTAGCCGAAGCGCGGCGGCGAGAGTTGTGGTCGTAAACATGAATGGGGAACTTCTCGGACGGCTCTTCGCCCACAAGAGAGGTGATAGACGCAGCGCCGAAGGACATCGAGCGCTGTTTCCCCTTCGCTTCGCGCGCGCTCGGCTGGACAGTAGACGCCTCGTCAGCGGACTCAGTCTCGGCGCCATCTCCGTTCTCCTGCCCAAAGCCGCTCACGTCGCTGTTGACGATCTCGACGAACGCATGCGGGCCCTCGGAGTTGTTCCCCGAGTCGAGGAAGCCCGGGATGGGGAAGCCGTCGAGCCGCTGCCAGCTCGCGTCGACGAATTCGAAGTTGTCTTGCCCGAAAGTGTTTCGGCTCCCGGAGGACGGATTAAGCGCCGCGGGGCTGCCGCGCGGGACGCTCAGGTCCCAGACGCCGAGCTTGACGGCGGCGCCGGGGTGGCAGACAGCCTCGTAGAAGTCCTGGAGCTCCTCGTCCGAGCTGACGGTGATCTCGTCGTTGTCCGCGTCGACGTAGGACACGCCGACCTTGTCGACGGGGATGTGGTAGAGCGCCTGCAGTCTAGCCGCAAGCTCAGGCCAGGCGGGAATCTCGGCGAACGCAGCGCGCCGGGTGTGCCCGTCCTTTGTCAATTTGAAGTGCACGGGCATGGTGGTGGTGGTGGTAGGATGAGCGGACGAACAATGATGATGATAGATTGTGGGGTACCTAAGTAGGGGCGCTCCAACTCCGTTAAGTAGCGCCTTTTCAAACTCCGCGCACTGCGCGCTGCGGCGCACGGCCTTCCCACACGGCTCCGGTCTTAATTAGCGCCCAGAATGGGGTGGAATTGTGTGGAATGAATGAAGAAGAGTCACTGGAAGGTTAATCACGGAAGACTCTCTAAAATATGTTTACGCGTTCCATTATACGTGGTACTGCGCAGTTCGGAATGCAATTGGAGTCCGAAGTTCGCCATAGTAGGCTACAAACAGTTTTAACTGATTTTGCGGTCTGGAGTGGGTGTAATAATTTTTTTGCTCGGACATAGCATTGTACTTGTTTTCTTGCTTTGAGAGAAGAGTCGATATTCGAGATACTTCCTTTTGACCCTTTGTCAACACCGAAATATCACTAACACTGTTAGGAAATGGCATCAGACGCAGTGGCTGAGATGAGGCGGCTATGCTTTAGTATAAGTATTTATTTCATTGCTTTTCAAGGCGTAATAAAGTATACACACCAATCGTCAGGATACGTCCCTTGTTCCTCGACCATCATCATGATTTAATTTATTACCGCAGGCGACCGACAAACGACTAGAGCAGACAATCTTGACTGGATCAGTCATCAGAGTCCCTGGTGAATTTATTAAACTTACTATTGTCTGTGCTTCATGACTTCAGGTTATTAAAAACCAATCTTGCGATAGTAACTACTAGTAACTATTGCTACACCTGAAATGTAGTCGGACATGATGCCGAATAGAGCGCTTGCAATTTCCTGTGCTTGCAGGAACGCGTTCACTGCGTCGACGGCAACCACGGAGCGGCTGTGTTGATGGAGATTACATAAGTATCTCTGGCCTGATACTGCCGCTCGTACTTGATCGTTTATACTCCTACATATAAGGTCCAGAGGCTATCTTGCGCGCTGTCGCTCGACACTGCTCCAAGATCGTCGCGACGAATAGCACACCACACAGTAACGCTCCGTCGCCACGATATTGTCTATTTCATAGCTTTTGACGATTGGGAGACAAATCGATAACTCGGACACCACTACGGCCTGACGTACGCCACCTCCTTTGTCTTGTTTCTGCGCGATCCACTTTAACGCGAATCATCCGCAGGACTTGGCTGTTCATTTTCCATGGATAACTCAGATACTCCGAAGGTCAGACGACCACTACCGACGCCCGGTGCACCCGCGGCGCCTGCTCCGAGGCCCAGCACGCCAGTCATGGCCGTGTCGAGCCCTCCGGCTGTCCCAGCCAGCAGCTTCTACGCACCTATCAAACCGCCACCTCTTCCGACGAGGCCGAAAAATCCAGGATCGAATCTCACAACCTACGCGGCGCCGCCACGCTACGAATCCCCGTCTATAGGCCACTCCCCCGGATATCGCGAACCTGAGCTAGTTATCGACGACTCAATCGTGGACGACGACGACATGGTGCCCGATCTCATGCCCGGGAACGATGCCACATGGGAGGACAGTCTGAACCCGACTTTTCCGACAGACGTGAATAACTGGGCCACAGATGGGGGCTGGGACGACCAGAACGCCGTTGCGGCTTGGACACAGTGCACGAGTGGCGGGCTGGACTTCGATTCGATGGACTACGCCAACCGCATCGACCACGACTTCAATATCGACGGACGCGACAACCACGAGGAAAACATGTGGTGGAGCCAAGAGGAGCGCGACAAGTGTAAGCGCCCAGGGCCTGGCTTCCTTCCCCCCGTGTTAGCCGACATACTGCATGATCCCAATCATTCTCTGTTTTCCATAAACTTCACCTCATTTCCCTCTATACCAACTGTCTCGAAAGACCATCTCCAGCCAAGTAACTCCATCGCCCCTTCTAACTCAGCAGGTAGTCACCCGTCAAGTCATCTCTTACCAGAATCGACTGCGCCATCTGAGAGTGAAACTCGGAAATCAGTACCCCATCCCAACGCGTATTACTGCCCCAAAGACAATGGTTGGGTTATCCTGTTCTGGAAAGCATCTGCTGTAGCTCCGCCCCTCGCCAAGTCCTATCTGGAAGGCGAAAACCTTCCCCTTCCAGACCAGCATCGTCGTAGGAGAACGCCGTCGTGTGTGGACGAAGGAGAACATCCTTTCGGCAAGCCCAACAAGACACATCACTTTCACAAATATGAAAAAGCATTTGATAGCCATAAGCTCACTACACCCTACCGTCAGGACCAGTGGCACTCTCTACAAATTGCCAAGCAGAAACGGCGTGTTGGCGCTATCATGGACAATGATATAATCAACGCAATCAACGTAGATGATGTCGATCTGGACGAGACGGATGCCGAAGAAGAAGAGGGCAAACTCTTGGATCTCTATGTTTGTTGTCAGTGTACTTTCTATTGTGTGGCGTCGGGAGTCATACCGGGAGTCATACCTCGAAAATACCTCGATGAGCTCATCCGTGAAAAGAAAAGCCACCCGCCTGTCGGTAAAACAGGAGAACAGGCCGTTGCCCTTGCAGTCGAGACTTTCTTAACGTGAGTATCCAGCAACCTGATTACTGCGTGTTGACTCATGTCTCTTGCAGCGCTTTGGAAAATAAACTATGGAAAGGGAATAATCGTATGATTAAGGTCATGAGCACAGGCTTTCAAAATAAAGTCGGGTGGAGTCCGAATGTGTGAGTAATAGCACATCCGGCTCCGTACTCTGACTTAGCTTTGTGCAGCAAGCGGATGTTCGAGCTTTTGGGTTTCGTGGAAGAAGTGGTAGAACGCGATAGCACTCTCAAACCCCCGGTGACCGACCTCACCTCCTCAGCAGGCAAGCAAAGTCGGCGAAAGCTCCTCCGCGCCTGGCTGGAATTCAGCGCTTGGCTCACAGATTATAAACGCATCCATCGTTCGTACCCATCTCTCCCTTCTATATTGTGGCTCAACGACCTCTTTAGCCTCTCATTTCAAGGAATGGAAGGACGCCAAAATCCACGTGCAACTGGATAATGCACGCGAAATGTATCAAACAGCCGTTGGTGCACACCCTGACCAAAGTTCGTGCAATACTTGGTACTGTATTGTAAATGGCACTCCCCTTACAATCATTTATGTCTAGTTCCTCGAGGAGGTCTTTCCGACACGACATTGGGCGCCGTACGGTCCCTAACTACAGAATGGCGAGGACTGGGACTTACTCCAACATCATTCTCCGCTGGTCTGTCTCCCTATATGCGTAATGCTACTGATGTTGACGCTATATCCAGATCTGTTGACATTTGCCTATCTGGCTCAATGCCGCTGTGACCCAGCCCGAACACCTTCCTATTTCACCTACCTTACCGAGATTGTGAAACAATTCCAAGAGTACGGAGATTGTCCAACAGAACTCCAAGAATTATTGGCGATGGAACAATCTCGGGACCGTTTTACTTTATCGGACGTCCAAGCAGCGGCAACGACTCTTGGATTTGGCTCGGACAATGTTCTTCGCTTGGACTATGATGAAGAAATTCCGGATGAATTTGTTGAAAACGCCTGGAAGGATTGCATAAAACGCTCATGGCGCGACACAGAACATGGTTATGAAACCCAGAAACACGCGAATGACTCGATCAGGATACTTGCAGAATTCCGGGGCAGCGCCAGTTTACGAAGAGCTTGGGAAAACGGCAAGAACAAGTACATGAATCCAAGCCGAGCCTATGATACCCTGGAAGTACCTAACACTGTCGATGATCACATGCTGATCACAGTGTACAATATGCGGGTTTGTTGGCACCAGTTACTTCATATTAAAAATACTGAGGTCGGTAATTAGGTCGAGGAAACACCAATGCAACTAGAAAAAATGCAGGAAGCTATGTCTGTCATTGCAGAAGTTCGGGATAGCGACCGTCTACGGCAATTTGTCTCGACTGGGCTGGACCGTAAGTCTATTGATATCTTTCATCATTTTAACGTCCTTGACCTGTTGCCCCGATTAGCTGGCGAGATAATTGCGCCGACAAGACCTGACTTGCCTCGTGGGCTCAATCAACTGGGAAATACATGTTATCTCAATTCTTTGTTACAGGTGCTTTGCTTGTTGTCCATATCATTGATACCCCTCGTACTGATGCATTCCCTGCAGTATTTTTACACTATCAAATCTCTGAGGGAGGCGGTATTACCTATGTCAAAACTGGATTTAAAGGCGCTGGACGATGAAAAACTGACAGATGAAGAACTGAAACGACATCGTGTAGGCGGGCGATTGGTTACCCGGCGCGAGATCGTTCGGTCACGGAAATGTAGATTTTTTGGTCCATCTGTAAATCGTATTTCTAATCCATCCCTTATAGTCATCAACCAACTTGCGGATCTATTCTATCGTTTAGAATATGCCGAAGCAGCCGCTGTGACACCCACTCTTGAGTTGGCAAAGCTGGCGCTTATCACATCAAGAGACGAGGAAGAGGAAGAGGTTGACAAGGGTGGAACCGAATCTTCCAATGATACAGATGCCACTCTTGTTGACGATGGCCCTTCTCCGACAGGCCACCACGGATCGTCCCATACATCACCATCTTCTCCGGCAAGATCGTCAAGTTCTGTTCTCGGAAAACGCCCCCGGGACATAGACCGTTCAAAGGCCGGGATGGATGTTGACAGCCCCATTACACAGTCACCTAAAGAGAAAGATGGTTTCGTCGTCGTTTCAACTCGGACCAGGGCCTCTCCTGAACCGGCTGAAAGTTCATCGTCAAAATTGATAGATGGAGATGGCGATGTTAAAATGTCGAGTCCCCCTCCGAAACCCCCACTTCCGCGGAAACGCACTGAAGCTAACGACTCTACAATGATGTTTGGTGATTAATGTGGTCTCAATTTCACATGACCTTCAACTAATACGCTCCTTTTCTCAGGCAAGCAACACGACGTAGCGGAGTGTATGGATAACTGCATGTTTCAGATAGAGACGGCTTTACTGAAGTTTGACAACTTGAGCGAGAGCTCTGACAAAACCAGCGTCGTGAAAAGGTGGGCTCTTTTGGTTTTCCTGGTTTGAATTGACAATAATCTCTCAAAATTTAGCTTATTTTATGGCAAAATTCGTCAACGACTGACTAGTCCTGGTGCACAATATTCGCGCGCTTCCATTCATGAGAAGGAAGATTTATTTTCGCACTTACCTGTGAACGTCACCAACGATGGAGTCGACATCTACGATGGCTTGAGTGGCTATTTTGATGACGTGGTCGATTTTGAGGACCGCAAGGCTAGAATGGAGGTTACACTGGTAGATCTGCCTCCTGTGTTACAAATCCAGCTGCAGGTTCGATTTTACTCGCGAATATTGTTTGCCACGTCTGATCTTGTTTGCTTTACAGCGAGTACAATTCAATCGAGAAACCCTTCAGCCATATAAATCTCAGGCATATGTGAAGTTTGAAGAGAACCTGTACATGGATCGTTTCCTAGATACCGCAGATCCCGCTAAGAAGGCTAGATCCAAAGTGATACAGACGGAGCTTACTGCGTGCAGAGAACGAGTCCGTCTTCTTGTCGAAGGCAAGGTACGTCATTTTTTTCATTTGTTGTAGTAATCAGCATATTGAATGACTTTTAGGATAATCCCTTCACCACTTCACTGGATAACACTCGCAGCTTTTTGAACAAGTTGCAGTCTGAATCAATACCAGGTATTGACACAGAGATCCTGCGAGGAATGGACATCGAAAAAGCCAGGATACATGCCGAAATCGATCGACTGCGCGCCCGAACGGACATCCTCAAAGAAGAGCTCGAGTCAATATGGAGTGAATCTGCGGAGGCTGCATATGAACTAACTTCGGTCTTCATTCATCGTGGCTCATCACCATCCTGGGGGCACTATTTCTTCTATTCTCGACACCTTCCCGAAGCTCCTGATTCATGGTTCAAATACAATGATTCAGATGTAACGGTAGTTTCGAAAGAGGAGGTTCTCGCTGATACCACTGGATCTACCGCCAATCCATACCTGGTAAGTTGTCTAGTCACAAGCCTTATATTGGGACCTCATCTGATTTCACACAAAGCTCGTCTTTGCACGCAAAGGTGCCGATGTGGTTGACACAGTCAATCGATATGATTCTTTAAACATGGAGGCTGCTTAGATTGTTATGCTATGGCATCTTTGAAATATTGCTGCATCTGTACATTACACCATGTTTCATTACTGACCAATAACGCACTGTATATTTTTCACTAGCCATCTCTGCTTCAAATTAATCTTGTGGATCTCACACTGGAAAGCCTGCCTTATTTAGGCCGGCCTCCTCCAATTTGGGCTCTTTGAATTGCAGACATAGCTCCCTCAGGCACGTGTAAGCTTTATCTCTCTCAATTGACCGACTTCTTTTTCAGTCCGTTTGCTCCCATCTACGACTGCATAACTTCTGAGGAAACAGGACCCAGATGGAAACTACGCGTATTGTATGTACCTATCCATCATGATTTATTACCAGGCTTATAAAATATTTCACTATCTTGAGACAGTTGCACGACAGATTACTCAAGGACTCAGGTTCGCGACAACTTGGCGCCCGTTCTCATGTTTCATTCCATACACCCACTTTTTGATGTATTGTACCCTCAGTCGACGCGGCATAGTTAATCCCGAACCATAACCATGTGCTACCCCGAGCTGGAGAAACCCACGATGAAGCTAACCTATTCATTAGAAGGCTGAAATAGCGCCAACCTGAAGCTATAAAAGCATAAATAACCCACTGTGCTCTCATCATCTTTTATCGTCTGGCAGGATGCACACCAAAGACTTCAATGTCGCCATCGTCGGTGGAGGAATGTGTGGACTCTCGTGGTGCGATATATCATCCTGTTGACTTCGGCATTTACTCGATCTCATAGTTCTCTGTAAGTGCCATCGGGTTGAGCAGAGCGGGGATCGACGTTCGAGTTTTCGAATCAGCGGTATAAACCAGGCTTATCAGTCGTATCGCAAGCTCTGTTTGACGCAAAACTCTAGCCCAAATTTGAAGAAATTGGTGCTGGGGTTGGTCTAGGTAAAACTTCACAGCTTAGGGTTTCTGCAAACTTCCTTATATATATTCTTATACCAGGACCCAACGCCTTGCGTGCTTTGAAAGGCCTCGGCGTCCTCGATGTCGTTCTTGAAAAGATAAACGAAATGAAGCCTAACCAGCGCCTGTTCCGCTTTGTTCCAATTGCCGGAGAACACGAGTTACTTTTGGATGTGCGCTACCTTTCATTTTACGTTCACTGCTGCAATATCGATCAGTACCAACGTTCACTGGCAGTACAATGAATTTGCAGTTGAGGGACAGTACGACGGGGTTGGAATATACAGGTGTGCTTTAGATCAATGGCTGCGTTAATGACCGTCTGATGCTTTGTAGGCCAGTCTTCCTTGATGCACTAGCGCCTCTCTTAGACCCCGGCGTCACTCAATTCAACAAGCGCGCGGCGTCTATCGAACCTGTAGCATCTGGTCGGCAACGTCTGAATTTTGCAGACGGGACAACATACGAGGCTGACCTAATTATCGGTGCTGACGGTATCAAGAGTATGGTTCGTGCGACAGTTGTTGACCAAGGAATTTCACCGTTGGGATTTGCGAACACCCACGCTTATCGTGGTCTAGTCTCCATTGCCGCCTTGAAAGCGGCTGGGCTAAAAACTGATGTCAAACGCCCACACAATTGGGTGGGAATGGGTCAAGTCAGCCGTTTCTCATGATTGCAAAAGGATTGATGCTTATCCAGTGATCTACATAGCACCTCATTACGTTCCCAATTAAAGACGACACTACTGTGAGTTAGAAACGAGGATTCGCGTGACTCCGCCTGACACAGTCCCTTTCTGAAGCTCAATATCGTGGCCTTCAATCGGCCAATACTCAACACAATATCTCCGGAGCTTCCTCAACCATGGGTTGAGCCTGTTGACCAGAAAGAATTACTCGACGCCTTCGCTGGATGCGGGAACGATGTTAACCTCATGCTTCAGCATATGAAAAGGCCGAGTCGATGGTCCATCCATACATTGTACCCACCTCTTGAATCATATGTGAAGGGTCGGGTTGCATTGGTTGGCGATGCGGTGGGCACAATTAATATCCCTAATTTGCGGTTATTCAAGTTTGACAGGCACATGGAATGCTCCCTCATCTCGGGGCTGGGGTTGGGCAAGGTTTCGAAGACGTTTACACTATCTGCTGCCTCCTCGGACACGCGGGAACTACCAAAGCAACCCTGGACGTGAGTGTCCTTTCTCAATCAAATTCGGCATCGAAATAAACACATAATATAGACTGCTCTTGCTGTATACAATGAGCTCCGTCCCCCTCGCGCAAACTTTGTTCTGCAAAGAAGCATCCAAATGGGCAACGTATATGACAACTTTGGTCCGGAAGGGTTCACTGGCAAAGAAATCAGAGAGCGGCTGAAGGGGATGTTTGAGCCGGTCTGGAATCATGACCTTGAATCACAAGTTTCAGCTGCAATCGCAGAAAAGTTAGAGAGAGCTCAGAACTGAAAACTCGGATAAACAAATATATACTTATCCCTTCAAATATTCTCCTTCAAGCATTCAGGTTTCCTATTCAAGACAACCCTGATGATAAACGTTGATATATGGTGCATGTACATAACCGAATTTAAGCGATTTTGATCAACAATTTACCAGTCGTCTTTCCTCCTCGCACAGTAAGATCGCGCTGTGCCTCCTGGGCGCCTTCCGCGGTGAAAGGGTATTCCTTATATATCTTGATATTAAGTGCACCGTTTTCCACTAAGTTGAACAGTTTCTTTCCGTAATGAGCAGCTTCCTCTGCGGTGTAGACATAGTTGCTCATCCTGTGGTATTGTCATTTTCAGAGATTGTTTTTGGGGTTTAAAAAAATTCTTACGTGGGACGCAATAGTTTGACATTTTTCTCGACCAACTTTGGGACTGAAAATGGGGCGACGGCCCCGGAAGCGTTTCCAACAGAAACAATCGTTCCTTTACGTTTGATCAGTTTGAAGTTGTTGTCAAATCTGACGACCAGTCAGTTCATTGTTCAAAAGAAGATAAATATCACATACGTGTCCCTTCCAACTCCATCGAATACGGCATCAACACCTTCGCCATCGGTGATCTCCAGGACTCTTTTGACGGTGTCTTCAACGGGGTACAAAATTACATGATTGGCGCCGTTCTGCTTGGCCGTTTCCGCCTTCTCTACCGACGATGTCGTTCCGATGACAGTGGCACCGACGCTCCTTCCCAGCTGCGCAAATAGTAATCCCAGTCCGCCAGCAACCGTATGGACAAGAATGGTGTCCCCTTTCTTCACTTTGTACGCTTCCTCGAAGAACGTCACAGCTGTCAGGCCCTGCAAGAGCGCGGCAGCGGCCAGCTGCGTAGAAACGGCCTCTGGTACAGGATAAACATTTTTCCAGGGAACAGATATGTATGTCGCATGTGTTCCGAGAAAATCCTGGAGTAACCTCGATTAGAACTTTCATGGGGAACGCAGAGACGAGCTTACGGCGGCGACCTTGCTACCAACTTTGAATCCTTGGTTCTTGAAGGTGTCGTTGTTGAGTACGGTCGAATCGGTGGGGAGTGCTACTATGGTTCCCGAGGTTTCCTTGCCAATAATCGCCGGGAAGTCCTGATATTTGTACAGCCCTTGACTAAAGTCGCAATTAGCTTCGAATTGGAAAATTTGCATCGGTTTTTGAACCTCACCGATAGTAAGTATCGATAAAGTTGATGCCACAATATTCGACCTGAAGAGAGATATGATGTCACTCCGAACGGTTGGGAGCTGGGCGTCTATATATTAGATTACCTTGATCACAATGTCGGCAGGATTGACTTTGGGGAACGGGATGGTCGTCTTCTGCAAGACCTCGAACCCCCCTACCTATAATTAATGCACCTTGAGCTTAATGTACAGAGAGTGGTTATATACGACATACGTGAGGGATCGTGATCGCTTCTACGGTAGACGGAAAAGACATGGCGGTTCGCGTTGAAAGTGAAAGGTGACGGAGCAAAGATGAGACTCGACGAAAAGCGGCGATGCGAGAGGTTGGTATGAGAAACATACTAGATCTGCAAGTCCTATAAGCGGTCCGTTATCTGTATGACGCCTTTTCTTGTTCACCGTTGACATCCGGACTCCGTAATGTCCGACGCTGCTCACGACGACCTAAAAATCACACGAACGCAAGCTTTTCTCATCATCTTTCTCATGTATGTTGCATGTATGCACATATAGTACATTATCCAGGGTTCTGCATCCATCATCGTTAGGTTAGCAGTAGTAGATTGTGGCTACTCTTCATCTATCGGTATTAAGCAGCTGTAACTTGGCTGTAATTTAGCCAAAATTTCTTTCATCCCGACATCTTGGCGTATGTCGCTTTAAGACGTGTGGTTTCTAGCGCCGTGTGAGTTCACAGCCCTAATAGGCCGCTATTCCTGGGTGATATGTAACGCGCTGGTCCATCGGAGATTGTCATGCCTGATACATAGCTCATCATGGGGTAGCCCAGTAAGCCCAGCTACACTCAACACGGTGGTGATATATATATATCGCAACATAGGGGAATCGGAATAGGGGAGGGCAAGGTGTATATGCTACACATAGATTTTTGACAGCATCCTAGAGCGAGGGTCCTAGTCATGACTTTTTGGTGAATGAATTGAACAGGATGTCGTAGATGAGAATAGCCTGTTCCTCCTTCTGAACCATTCCTGGTCTCTGTTCTCGCAAAAAATCGATCTCCTGCAAGACCAAATCGTCATCAAGATCGGGTGGGAGAGGGCCAAGAGGCGAGGGGTGTATCGCAGATGACATCGTCGGGTGAGCCGCTGCGGGCAAAAACCCATAGTTCCGGAGCAAAGATGAAGTAGCGATGAAGGACCCCGTGCGGCCCACACCAGCGGAACAACCAATCAAGATAGGTGGGTCAGGATCAAGCTCCGGGCATGGGTGGTCAGGTGTAGAGTTTGGATGTAGCCGACAATGGGATTTGTCACGGTTCGTCGCATCTACCAGATGGATGAAGGCCAGAAGGCTGTCGCGGTCTTCTGTACCTGGCACTCCGTGATCAGGCCACGATAAATATAGGAGATGTTGAAAGACAATCTCCTCATCGTTCGGATCGACATGTTCTTCCGTGGCTACGGTGGGGGACGAAGGCTGTCGAAGTGGGCTGATTGATACGGTGCTCTGGATGCAATGCGCCGCTTCGATCGACTTAATTTGCAGTAGAGTTACTCTCAAAGGAGGCGCATAGCATCCTTCTTCAGGCGGAACGATTAATGACTGGCCGACTTCAGTCGGGAAGTAGACGTCCGCCTTTTTCCTACCGCTTTCAACATTTCGCGTGAGCTGCACAGCAGTTCGAATTCGAGAAGTCCGCGTAGAGCAAGACCCAGATGTCGGTGGTGCAGGTATACATAACGGGTGTATCGACGGTTGAATTATGGCGCTTAAGAACGCGTGTGCCGTGTGCTGCAGGGGCGCCTGCGCTGCGATCCACCATTTATGGCCGAATCGCTCCAGCACCCAATTGGCATTGAGGTATCGAGCATATAGTGCTTTCCCAATTCCTGGGGAATAGCCGTAAGTGCTTCCATGAGTGACGACCGCGCGCGTGCGGTCGTAAGGTAGAATGTCTATATATCGATTCTTATCCAAGTGCATGTCCTGTACGCCGGTGGAGACCGAGTAGTGGTGTACGATGTGGTATTCTTCGTCCTAAATACAGCAGCTAAGCTGGAGAGCGAAAATTCAGAGCGATAGAAAGTGTACAAACTTCAGGATCGATATTCTGCAGGTCTAACTCTTCAGACGCTTGACGAGCCACCGTTCGGTTCGATTCTCGCACAGCGAGGGTACGTAAACCAGCTTTAACACGACTTTTCAGCTCCATGGACATCGCTAACCACTTTGGCAGAGTCTGAGGGCTCGGATGGGCCATTGATAGGGGTAGACGAAGGTCTTGATGATGGGCGCTAGTCCAAGTACATCATCATCTCACAGACCACCCACGAAGACCGATTTACTCTATTCCCACGATCGTTTTTATTTCACTACGCCGATGGCAAGCAGCGCGTCGGTCCCCCTTCTCGATACAAGCACATCGATCAAGTAACTATTTTATTCGCCCTGATTGCACCATATTGATTAAGTGGTTCCCCCAGAGTCAGTTCCACCCTCGAAAAGTCTACTGGCAAGAAAAATTTGATCGACAAGAGTCCAGAAACATGTTGGACATCTCAGCAAGTCCGTCGTTCATCTCAGCCATGTAATTCTACGAATATTGAATCTTCGGTACTTAGGGATTGCCCCAGTTTATCCAATTAGGATTTACAAGCCACGTAATCCCGAAGCATCTCTCAATCACTTTCCAGGGAGGTTTTGTGGGCACTCGTTGTGCGTTGTACGTGCCGCGCGAAGACGACAAAAAGGAGTGGCACTTGGTCTGCACTGTGTATCCGGAAGATGTCAATCGTCGTCAGATATTTGATGTTATTCCGGAAAAACCAGAAGCATTGCACAATGGGGTTTCTAGTCTCAAACTCGTTTTTGAAAGCAGTTCAGACTTCTTTGGAAGAATTACAATATACGACCTTAGCTTGGATGGCATGATTTAATTGGCACGACATGGCGAAAGAGATAAAACTAGACAGCATGTTGTAGGCATTAATTGATAACAAAATTCAAAGCAACGACGGGATGAAAGATTCCGGGCAGGAATTACGGCTTCATATACATCTGCTTCAACTCCTCCTTCTTCTGCGCCCTCTTAGCAGCCCTTCGGCGCGACACCCCCAACGCTTTAATGCGATCATCAAGATCCATAAACTGCCCGCCAACATCCAAAAATTTCGTAGTAGGACCTTTGCGACCCCGGGGTCGACCAGACACGAAGGTAGCAGGCCTCGGTCGCCTGATGAATTCGGTTTGTGGTTTGCGTGCCAAGAATTGTTTACTCGCTTTCGCTTCTGCATTAAGCTTTCTCATCTGAGCCTTCTGTTTTTCTGTTTGCAGGATAGAAGGCATAAGAGGTTCCTATCGAAAAATACATGAGAATGTCCAAAACCCATGAATGAACGATGACTTACTCGACCATCCTCCTGAACAGACTCCCAGTAGAGCCGCTCATAATGAGGAGCGCTTGCGTCACGGTTCTCATCTTGCTCAAGCATATCAGCT
The DNA here is from genome assembly GCA_000827495.1 of Hypholoma sublateritium FD-334 SS-4. Classification (NCBI taxonomy): domain Eukaryota; kingdom Fungi; phylum Basidiomycota; class Agaricomycetes; order Agaricales; family Strophariaceae; genus Hypholoma; species Hypholoma sublateritium. The sequence continues at coordinate 961,129 of KN817521.1, read as the reverse complement.
TTCTGGAGATCAGAACGGGCCTCGTTGATTGCAGGGATTCGGAAAGCAGGGTGCGTTGGATCAGTGGGATCAGTGAAGTCGTTATTAACGAGCAAATGTCTGTTGTTCTCAAAAGTGTCGACAAGCCATTTCTGCTTCCGCATCAACGTCTCCTTCTCATTGGGAACGGCACTATGAGTTGTTGCGCCGAGCAGGCGTTCCATTCCGGCTTGGAATCCAGTTTGCAGTTTGCGGTTCTGTTTCAATGCCACGTCAGTGTTCATGACCACTTTCGAGAATGAATCGCGAGTGTTGCTAACCGACTAGGAGACGACAATGGCGGAGTGAAATCATACTGATCAGCGATGCTACGACGATGAAAGTGAATTTAAGTACCTAGGGGGTAAGAGTTAGTTAGCGAGCTGATTCGATGAAGTGCATTTATGAGAAGATCAGTATTTACGAGTTGTAACCATGTATATGTCTATAAGACTAATCGAAAAAAGCATCACGCGTATGGACGCACACCGGCAGGCGAGCGTCCACCGTGAAAAGACAAGACGAAGACACTAACCTTTTGTTCAAAGTTCTTTTCCACTAATTTGAGACGGATGATAGCGTTTACACGTTTCAAGCTCATGTTGAAACGTTTTGCCAGGCGTCGAGGACCATTCTCCAAGCGATGGGATAAGTAAAGCTGAAACATCACTTCCTTTTGTTCATCAGATATAGGCGGAGGTGGCTTGTAAGACGGGTTCATTGGAAAGGGCTAATGTTATGATAGAAATTAATCGCTGTCACGGAACATATTGGGGAAGACGAACTCAACTGTGTCTCCAAGGTAGGTAAGAGGTTCGGTATACTGGAACTTGTTGCCAATCTTTTCCATAAACTCTCGGTAGGAAGTTGGTACGGCACCCTCGACCTTTTCAGGCTGGGACAACAAGTCCTCATCGACTTCGTCGAAGTCCACTTCGGCCAAGGTCGGACCAGGAGTGTCAGCATATTTAAGCGGCAGTGAAGATGCAATCCCTCGACGCTGAGTGGCCTTGGAAGTGCTCGCCAGCGGACGGGGGAAGGGGCGAAGACATGTGCGAAGAGAGGAGGAGAGGCGGTGGTGGGCGAGCATTTGAAGAAAGTGCCAGCCGAAAAATTTGAAGCTTGAGAACGGTCACGTGTCCCTGTACTACAAACACGACCATCATGTCGATTCTTGGCAGTACTTCAACTCTTGGCAAATATGCACCACCAATTGTTCACCCTCTTGCGCAATTATTATGCATTGACGCCTGTTAATAGACTCCAACTTCCACTGATATTGCCTCCAAACCGCATAAATGATTTTTTAGTCTGTGAGATCTTGATCAACGAGCACCATCAGCGATATCCACCCTCCCCCGAATACCAAAAGAGATTCTGGAAATGGGCAATCGCGCACCTTGAAGAACTGGCAAGAGTAAAAACCAGTGGAGAGGCATGTCATATACTCGCTCAATGAATTAAACACTCTCATTATTGAACAGGATGACGAGGAATTTGAAATAGACTCACGCATATACGATTACTACTTGTCTTTGATGCTTCCAGCGGGATCGTAAGCAACTCTGCTTTCTGTGACAATCAAGTGACTTTAGTAAAGAATCCGCGAAATGATTTTTTAGATCGTCTGGATTCCCAAGTCGTTCTGCGCGATCTCAAATATATGGCAAAAGTGACCCTCGTAGCGAATCACCACCATCGCAATCATATGTTACACACTTCTGGAACATGATTGAACCACCGCGGACATCTTCATCATCCTCGCTGCCGCTGGACAGGAATGAATATCACACTGCTTCACTGCTTGAGTCTCGCACTGTAGTTGAAGGTGGGACTACGGGCCTGCGGACATGGCTCGCCAGTTTTTTTCTTGCGCAGTACCTCATTTTACATCCCGGTAAGTATGTCTGTATTCTTTTCTTTCCGGCGCGATATAGAAACTCACACAAGTTATAAAGATCTAGTCAGCTCAAAATGTATCATGGAACTAGGATCCGGGATCGGCTTTCTAGGCATCATCGTCGCCAGTTTGCAGCAGCTCCATGAATCAACATTAAAGGAAAAAGGCTCATGTTGGCTAACGGATATCAACGACGAAGTCTTGAATCGATGCCGCAATAATGTAAACCTTCCTTGCAGTGCGCAATCTCCATGAATCCAAGCACACGAAGCTTGACGATTCTTTAGATATATCATCCATTCATTCAAATATACATTACCGCATACTGGACTGGCATGAATCCTCGGAAGATGACAATAGCTCGATGGCCACTATTATAAACGATGATATAAACCCGGATCTGATATTGGGAGCGGACGTTGTTTGTACTCTGTTCTTCTTTGCTAAATGTGTAGTAACAATATTTTATAGGCATACGACCCTTCTCTCATTCCGCCTTTAGTCGGAACCCTCAAAGTTGCGCTTCACCATTCTCTTAGGCCCGCTATCATTGCAATCACATTGCGAAATGAAGAAACCTGGAATTACTTTTTCAGTAGTGTTGCCAGTAACCTCCAACATATAAGATTATCATGTTTTGTATTGAATCTATATGACAGGTGCATCTCTACATGTTGAAGAAATCACAACCGGATTCGACAGGCCTTCTTTCTGGGAAACGGTCGAAAACCAAGACATGTACTGGGTCGTCAAATTGTTCCGCATTACATCAACTGCCCAAATCAAGCCCGAATAAAAGCTAGGCTATCTGTACACTAAAATGAAAAGGATGTATTTGTACAGTGTAGAAATCAAGATATCCTGAGAAAGAAATTGAATGCACATGAAGAGATTAACTATTTAGCTTCACTTCGCCACACCAGCCACACATCCAGAATTCGTGAGATATCCCTACCTCACCGCACGTCAAGCATGACCAACCTTGTTGTTTGTCAAGAGGCTTCCGCGCAGTGCATGCGTCGCAGTGAACCAGATTAGCTGGATTCAGTAGAGTGCACATAGGACAAGCCCATTGAGCTGGCGGTGGTCCTGTTCGCGAGATATGAGTAGATCGTGGATTTTGAGTGTGAGTGGATAATGAACTGTTGTTAGGCGAAGCTGCAGAGCTTTTATTCGTCACGGAAGTCTTTCGGGGCGGAACAGCGTCACGAATAGGATTTCGCACCGTTGGTGCTGCTTGCTTTCTGGACTTCGACGAACCAGCAACAGCGTTGGAAGAGCCCTTGACTGTCGGCCGAATATGGACATCGCGGACAATGACCACATCTGAATCAGAGTTTGAGCCATGATGGTATTCAGTGTCGTCCAAGGTTAGGTCAATGACTTTATTCTCGACGCTCTGCGTTGCGGCTATTTCGGCCTCTCGCTCAGCACCGACGCCAGCTCCGCACGATTTCTGGTCTTTCGATCTTTGCTCGGCGGCCTGAAATTTTGGATCAACACTGAACAGGTGATGTTAGAGCAAAAAAATGGTAGCTCACCCGTGCCGCAAGTTCTCGAGGACTCAAGCCAGTATTTCTGGATCGCCCTCCGAGTCTGCCACCCCCGTTCAATACACGCTCCATCTTCACTCTTTTTTCTGCAGCTTCCAATGCCTTTATCCTGGCCACATTGGGAGGTACATTGTGCGATACATTCGTTCCGAGTCGGTGACCCGCCGAGAAGAAGCCTTCACCAGCATAACCCGAGCGCTGCAGATCATCGTATTCGTCTTGCAAGCTAGATAGGTATTTGTAAAATTTGTCGTCGTGTGGGCCGTGAACATTATGAGTAAGCTTGGAATATGATCCTACATTAGCAGATTTACGCAGCGGGATTTAGTGAGTATCACCTCGTGCAACATAGTTTGAACTACGTCATCTTCAAGTAGAAAAGTGTCAGGAGAGAACGGAGGTCGTAATCTGACGAGGATCTTTTGACCCGCATTGACATCTAGGGTACGCCCAGCGTTAGAATGCATTCGCCCAAGCTGAGATATTATCAGAGGCGCCTACTCAAGCCTGATCATGGCGTGCAGATACAAACGAGCGTCAATCTTCCGGACTCCTAAAGTTTCGAGGAAATGAAGAAAGCCCACCAAGTAGATTTGGATTGTCTGGGAAGAACTCAGAGAACACAGGAAGAACCCATGCGCGCTTCCTCATTATAGGTTTCACGAGGGATGCAACACGTTGCAGTATGTGTAGTGCTTTGTCGGCGTTGGGTTTGTCCTTGAGATGAGTGAATGATTGCACGAATGTGTCTCTCATGATATGCAGTGGTTGACTTGTGAGTTGTAGTTGACAATTGGTTGAACGTATAATTGAATTGAGAGATCAAGATCGAAGTGCTCGATGCAAGATGGATGAGTTGGATGAAGAGAAATCGGCAAAGAGGGGCTTATTAGAGACTTGCGCAAAGCTTGCGTAAGTGTTTTGCTGAATCACACAACGCGCCCTGCCGCTAAATTAGTATTCGAGACGCGTCGCCCGTACACGTGCCCGTGACCGGCTGAAGTAAGTAGAATTAGGGGCGTCGCTTGGGCGTCGCCCGCCGGAAGATGAGTATTTTCTTGATAGTTTCTAGTACTTACCGTCTGGCACTTCCTCCAGGATTCAGATGTTCATACCCCTGCGATTATTCCCAACTCATATACTTCGCTGAAATGCTCTCCCAGCTTACAGTGCCACTTGAACTGCATGCAAACGTTACAGACATATTTTGAAGTGACAAATCAACTGGCCATGTCAGCTCCGTTCGACGTCGAAAAATGAGTTACGGAGCTTTGACGGAGATAGAATGTTCCGGAAAGGAAGAGAAGAATATACGCGAAGGAAGGAGTTGCAGGAAGCAGGAATGATTGAAAGCAAGTAAGGGTTCATTGAAATACGGCCAGCAGCTGCCAGCCGCGGTTTGGGTGATATATTGAAAATTTCCCTAGTCAGTGTTGTTACAAAGGCGGACGTTATTCTGGTTTGCCATCGCAGGGCCGACATCAAGGTGACACGGTCTTGGCTTGCTTCGTCCTCAACGGGACCACTACCCACCTACGCCTGCTCCGCGTTTTCTCAGACAGCAGCAGATCCGACATCTTCTTATCGGACGCGGAGATTTCGACGATCCGTACCTTCCTGCCTGGCTCCGGCGAATCGTCTACCTCCGCCTCCTCGCCCCGCTCCTCCTCCAGTACCTCGTCCTCGGTGAGGTCAATGTTGCCATTGAACACCTCATCCGGGCGCGCAGGCGGAGGGGCAGAGGAGCCCGTGAGGAGCGAGATAGGCGTGAAGATGTTCGACGAGATGAAGTTCGCCGCGTTCTCGATGATCGTCTTTGGCTTGCGCAGCGGGATGCTGGTCAGCAGGTACCCCTTGTCCTTCCACGCGCTGGAGGGGAGCACGCCTGCTGCGGGATAAGTTGGATCGCTGTTGAATTCCACAGAGATTTCACCGGTTTGGGGCGAGTAGATGAATCTGGGTGGAGGATGCGAATAGGCATTCGGGAAGGGGAGCGATACAGGGCGTCTGTGGCGCAAAACGATGCGATCGCCTTGTAGAACGTAGTTCAGCGGAGATAGCACAGAAAACAAGTTAATAAATAACCTTCTATATCAATCGCGTGGCCTGCAGACCGCGAGCATAAGGCACCAGAGGTGTCGATAAAGAAGACCTAAATAAATAGCATTTAGGCGCCAGTGAGCATAGGCATCACTATTACCGCAAACGTTCAGCGAAGTAATCCTCACTTGATTATTGGTTTCCGGGTCACGGAAGCCTAGACAAGACATAATCAGACGGAGCCAGAAGGATGATTGCTGAGCACACTTTCTACCAGCGACTTTTCTTTCTCGGGCCAAAGACCAATTTCCGTGCCATCCTCGATGTCATCCATGGTCACATCTAAGAGCCTGTTGGTTGCAACAGATCGGATAACAAAGTAGCCTGCAGGAAATCCTGAGTCTTCAATAGCGGTTTGAGTGATGATCATGGTTGCGTGTGAGGTGACTCGTGAGGGAAAGATTGCGAGCGCAGGCCGCAGCGCCGACTATTTAGCAGACAGATTGCAGGTATCTGAATCCGGAAATGAATACCGCGCCCAAATATAAATATAGGGCGCCCATGCTTCTTTACGCGTTCACGTTCACTCTAGCCCCTAGGATTTCTCGGAAGACAGGTCAAGTTTCGAGGAAAAGATAGGGGACAAGCCTCGGTTAGCTCCAGTCAAGCAGTGGCAGGTGCCGGTCTTAGATCAAGCGGAAAATACACATTATCGTTTGCATACGGGGCTGGAAGAAAAGACGCCATCTTAATACTAAATATAAGAATTAAGTGATTCGGGAGCGGAGACACGGAAGGGTAAAAGTGAAAAGGTACCAGCTGCTCTTGTCTCGTTTACTGAATGACCATCAAGGAAGGATGGACGAAGCGAAAGATGGAGAGGAATTACCGAAAACAAAGACAACACTACAAGAGTACAGAAGGAACGCAGATATACCTATGGGAAAATAACGAAAGGACGAGGTAAGCATTAACTCGAGGACCTGCTGATCGAGCCGACGTTCACTCGGCAACAACGAGGCCTCCCATCGCCCTCTGCATGTCCCTAAGATGGTCGATGCCGTTTCCCTGCACAGGCGCAGCGCTCTGGCTGCCGTTCGCGTTGCCGTTCACGACCCTTGGGCCGAGAGCGGGGTGTCGTACTCCTAAGGCTGCGCCCAGCATGCGCTTCCCGGGATCGCCAATCCGGGGACCGCCCATGGAGTCTGCCTGCTGATGCAAGCTCGTCGTCAAGATCGCGGGGTCTGCTGGCAGGCTCATGTTGGTCCCTGCGACTGCCTCTCCCAGCGAGGAGCTGATAAGAGCGTTGAGAGTTGGGTGAGACGGGAGCGACGGCAACGTGGGCGACGCCTGACCGTCTTGTCTTTCAGGGATCGCGACATGCTGGCTATTAGGGGCCATGGAGAGGTTGTTGCGGTGCTGGCTATGTCCGTTGTTCGGGTACGCATTAGAGTTGGATGCACTGCGAGTGTTGGGGAATGATACGGAGGCCGCGCGGACGTTATGTGCTCTGGAGGCGTTGTTGGGGTTGTGCTGCCCCCGAGAATTGACGGTTTGGATGACGGACTGGGCATCGGGGCCATCATAGGGCTTGATGGTAGCTGTAACCCCCGTGGTTGACGATGTCAGAATTGGTGGGGGGTAGGCAACAGTATTAAGGTAAGCGCGCTTGGCTGGGAAGAGCTAGTTCAGCACACAAAGACCGAATAGAGAGGCTGAGAACGCCAGATCGGACAAAGTACTTACCTACGGCAGCATCCTGGAAGACAATCAGCAGACTGGTGTCATCCCTCCACTTGATCTTGAAGCCACCGGACAGAGATTCGTACTCTGAGAAAGCGGACTGTATGTCCTTGGTCTTCAGCTCCTTTGGAAATCCAGTAAGATAGAGGATGCGCGTAACCGAGGCAGACAAGCCAGAGAGTGAGGCAGCCATGTGAAAGGATAGTGAGATCTGGTTTGGAGTCAGTGGGTGTAAATTGGGTTCCTTGAGAGCAAGCTGGCGGCGAAAGATTGTTTAAAAAGTTGGTAATGGTAGTTGACGGACCAGAAGAGAAAAAGTGGAGAGGGAAACACCAAATCGCCGGACAGACACATATCAATTGGAGACTAGTCACACTAGTGTCACTTTCTCTCACGTTCCTGAACAATTCGGAATTGAGGGAAAGGAATAGATTCCACTACACTATGTATGTACAACATTGTCGTTCATCTACGTCTCGTCGTTGCGCTATCTCTAGAGCTTGTCGTAATATGTGTCAAGAGCAGGAATGTCAGGCTTGAGACCCTTGCGAACACGGATCTTGGTTACAAGCTCCTCCATCTTGCTACCCTTCTCGAGAGAGGCTATAAAAAGATTGTCAAACCCTATTCCGAAACAGGTTATGAATATAAAGGATGCTTACAGCCATTCATGGTCTCCCAATGATCGAAGACGCTCTGGGGGAAGGCCTGTCCGGCGGTATGCGAGCGGAGCTCTCCGTTGAATCCGAAGGACTCGGCGACGGGGAGGTAAGCCTTGACGGTAAACATGGGCGTTCCAGGGCGTTGCTCCTCGGAAAAGACTTGTCCACGGCGCTTGTTCAAGCAACTGTAGACACCACCGATGGCGTTTTCTGGGCACTGGATCTCAACTAAAAAAAACAATTTAATTAGACAATTTCAAGATATCGAAACCGTTACCTACCGAGGTAAATGGGCTCCTGGAGTGTGGGGGTGGCGAGCAGGCAGGCGGCGTAAGTGGCGCGACGCATGGTGGGGATAAGTTGCCCTCCTCCACGATGGATGGCATCAGTGTGAAGCTAAGACAAGACGATTAATTTTCTGCAAAAAAAATTAAAAATGCGAGTGCTTATCAAACTACTTACAGTTACATCGAGGATGTTGACACGGATACCACGCATGTTCTCCTCGCAAGAAACACCTTCCTTAGTAGCCCACTGGAAGGCAGCAACGCAAGAATCCTTGATTTCGTTAAGATATTGCACACCCTTGGTGACGTCGACCAACAGATTGGGACCGGTGGTGTCGGGACCGAAACACCAGATCTTCCTGGCGTCAGTGACATCCCAACCGAACTCGTCAGCCATGACACGAGCACGGAGCTTGAAATCGTCACGGGAGGATATCTTGCCCGACTCGATGGCAAGGGTGAGCTCCTCCTCAATGGGCATAGCCTTGACGAATAGACGATTGTGCTTGTTTTGCGACTTGGAAAGAGCTACGATGGAAGACTCAGTCTTGACGGTTTCACGGTAGGGCACGACCGGGTCAGATATTTTGAGAGGAACACCAGCGTGGTCATCTTGGAGATCCTAAATGAATTGATTGAGCGTTGGTTCCTCAAAACAGAGATCAAACATCGAACCTTCAGGCAGATCTCCAAATGGAGCTCACCGGCACCAGCAACGATGTGCTCTCCAGTCTCAGCAATCCATGCCTGGACACAGGGATCAGACTTAGAAAGACGCTTAAGGCCTTCGACGAGCTTGGGGAGATCGGCCGCGTTCTTGACCTCGACGGCGACTTGCACGACGGGGGAAACGGAGAATCTCATGACCCTCATGTTGTGGGCAGTTTCCGAGGTGGTAAGTGTACCACTCTTCAACAGGAACTGATCGATACCGACGAGACCGACGATGTTACCGGCAGGGCAATCCTCGATGGGCTCGACGTAACGACCCATCATGAGGACGGTGCGTTGGACGGACTTGACGAAGAGATCTTCCTTCTTTCCGGGGAGGTAGTTGGGTCCTTGGATGCGGATCTTGGGTCCAGACTTCACAGTTCCAGAGAAGACACGACCGAAGGCGTAGAAACGTCCCTTATCGGAGGTGGGCACCATCTTGGAGACGTACAGGACGAGAGGGCCCTTGGGGTCACAGTCGCGGATTCCGATGGCGGACTCATCGTCCATGGGACCTTCGTAGAGCGTCTCGACACGGTAGCGCTGTGCAGTAGCAGGGGAGGGAAGGTTGATGACTATCATCTCCAAAAGAGAGTCACCCGCAGGCAAGAACTTGCGCATGACGACCTTCAGGAGGGCTTTGCCTTCAAGGTCACGCTCGTCCTGGGCGAGCTTGATCTCGAGCTTCTCGAGCATGGGGCCGATGGCGTCCTTCTTGAAGTTCATGACGGCATCGAAGATCTTGAAAATGGGCTCAAGGACGAAGCTGTTGAAGGCACGCTCAAGAGGTTTGCCGTCAGCGCCAGTGCCGACGGTTGTCCATTTGCGGGTAGCCGGGTTGAAGAAGTTGTCACCCCAGAGCTTGACCATCATCTTTTCCTTGTCGACACCGAATTTCTTCGCGTAACGGGCGGCGAATTGACGAAGGGTGAAACCCCATCCGTGGAGACCAGATCCGAAGGCAACAGTTCCCTGATCGGGGTAGACTTGGACATCACCGAGAGCGGCGTCGTGGTAGGTGGAGACGACGACGTTGACACTTTCAATGGTGCGCTGGAAGGATTGGTAAAGCGACTCCTTGTCGACTTGGAGTTCGAGAAGGGCGCGATCGACCTTGTTGATGATAACAACGGGCTTGATACGCTCAGTAAGGGCTTGACGGAGGACTGTCTCCGTCTGCACGCAAACACCTTCAACGCAATCGACAACGACGAGGGCACCATCAGTGACGCGGAGGGCTGCGGTGACTTCTGAAGAGAAATCGACATGTCCGGGGGAGTCGATTAAATTGATCAGGAACTCGTTTCCTAATCGCATACAGATAGTGATGAGTTATGTTCGCCTATTAGGTTCCGCCCCAGAAAGGCGCGCTTACCAACGGTTTTTTGCTTGATAGCGGGGAGATCCTCCTTGTCAACCTCGAAGTACATGGAGATAGCGGTCGACTTAATGGTGATACCTCGCTCTTTCTCGTCGTCTCTCGTATCGGTGAAACGCATGTCACCGGCTTTCGACCCAGCGATAATTCCAGCTTTCGACACTAATGAATCGGTGAGGGTGGACTTTCCGTGGTCGACTATGTATTGAATATGACGTTAGAACATTCGAAGCAGAATTTTCACTGCCAATAAAATTTACATACCATGGGCAATAACACTCATGTTACGAATGTTAGTGGGTTTGTCCATGAGCTGACGGATCTGATCTGAACACCATAAAAACCGTATGAATGACCATTTCTCTGCCTCAATTGCGTTCTGGCTACTGACCGACCGTGAAGTTACTAGAGACGATCGAGTGACATCGATCAGGAAATAGGGCAGGCGAGAAAGGTAAATGTGCACTCACACCATGATGTCTAACTGGTAGGAAGTACAGAGACGTAAAAAAGGAGGTTATGAGAGAGAACAATCCCGATGATGGAGATTGCTTTTGAACAGCACTGTCACTGTTGACGAGGGAGAATAAAGTTTCAAAGGTGACAAATCCTTGTCTTATCGATCTTTTGCGCTAGGGCAGGTCAGATCAAGTCACGTGTTCCAACAAAAATTCGTCTAAAAATACCATCACTCCCATCACTTATCGGTGCGCTAAGCGCAGCTAAGCGCTTCTTGTCAAGTTCTTTGTCAATCAAGTTCGGGCGCTGGAGTCATTTGACCTGCTCAAATGCTTGTAGCATGGCTAATATCGTTTTCTAGACTGAACCCAAATGCCCTCCCCAATCAACTCCAGCCTCTTGAATCAACCCAGAAACGCGGGAAGTCTTCTTGCGCTTGAGAAAGCACAAAAATATCGTCCTGACATCCGTGCGTTGGCACAATGCCCCTCACAAAGGCTCACATGCGTACCGCTGTTTAATGACGTATGAGTCTACGAGTGGTTGTCCAGCCCGCCGCACCCTTACTTTCTAAGTCAGTTGCTTTTACCTGCCCGGCGTGCTAAAACGTTCGACTAAGAGGTGCATTGTCACTGTCAGAGGAGTGGTTACTACATGTCCACAAACCTCTCTTAGATGGGTTTTTACAGGATCTAAAGGATGATCAAGGCACAGAGTCGTTGATAACCGCCAATGGGGCACCAATCTGTTCTCTTTCGAGAGGTCCACGACGACGGCACAGACACATTCATTGGGACACTTTCCATCATGCGCTGCTTTCATGGCGAATTAACGAATACGCCCACGGTGGATTTTAAACGTGCAGAGCAGAATATTTCTGAGAATGGCAGCCTTGAGGTTGGCGACTCTATTATAGTTTGGAGTATTGGAGGTTTGTTTTTCAATCATCATGCCTGGTCGGATATGAACGTTTGAACTCTTTGTTTTTGACAGATTATCTAGCTCCGAGCCATCATCGGAAGGGTATCATGACAGATGCATTAGACACACTCCTTCACGAATGGGCCATTCCTCGCACGGGAGTCAGGCATATCTTGGCTGCTGCGTTTACTGGCAACGATGGGAGCGTGAAGGTTTTCGAAAGGGACGGTTTCAGATTGGTTCGCACAATCGAAGAGCATGCTATCGTAAAAGGTAGGATGAGGAGTGTCCATGTATTGGAATGGAATTTGGGTAATGCATTTGGGTAATGCATAGCCTGTTGACAGTGGCATTTTGGTGTCATCGATTGCCATTGATGCAGACAACGATCTAGCGGGATAGCGGTAGGCCTGGTTTGCTGGAGCCATATGTAATAAGTACGTTTATCAAGCTCGATTTACGCGTAGAAGTAGAGTTGAGTAGAGTTAAGTATTTATGAATTAAAAATGAATGAAGTGCACAAGGCGCCAGTATTTTTAGTATAGCTCGTCTTCCTACAACTGCCAGTTGATATGGCACTCTTATTTATGCTTTGAGCGCGATTAGCGGATACACTGCACATGATTAGTGAGCGAACCTGACCGAGTCATACAGGAAGCAATTGGAAGCATAAATACTTGCGCATACGAGCTTCATTTGATTCGAACACCCCAAATCACGATGAACCCCCAATTATATCCTCTCGAGATAAATTCAACCACCGGGGAGCCCTTCCTTCGACTAAGAAACCACAAAAACATTGTCATCACACCCCCTCGCCCCGATGACGCACCAGCCATAGTTTCGATCTTGAACGACTTCTCCGTGTCTGACTGCTTGTCCGGGCCACCGTTTCCATACACCTTTGGTATATTTCAGTGTTTTGACAGAGGGCGCTGGAAACCTGACTTGTAAATATCGCCCAGATGATGCGAAGTCCTTCCTCGACAAAATTCTAGAGGCTTCAACGGGCGTCTTAAAAGAGTTGGAATACGCAAAGGACGAACAGGAACTCATCACTGTCGGACGCTGCCCCGTGCAGTCCCTTCGAGAGTTAAAAGAGGACGGATCAGACGCTTTCATCGGGGACATCAGTTTAGTGAGATGCATGCACGGCGAGCTAATGGGCCCCGCGGGCCCTGATGGGGTGGACTGGGACAAAAAGATGAGTCGTGAAGAAAGCAACAATCAGATGTCCAATGGTGACCCACAAATTATATGGAGCATTGGAGGTGCGTGGTCCAGCGAACGATGCATACAGCACTGATTCTTCCCCTTGGACAGACTACCTAGCACCCAGTCACCATCGGCAAGGGATTATGAGCGATGCAGTGGACACTGTGCTTCACGAGTGGGCTATTCCGCGGATGAAAGTCCGCCACATGTGGGTTTCCGCGTTCACGGGCAACGAAGGGAGTGTCAAAGTATTTTTGAAGAATGGGTTCAAGTTAATCAAGACACATGAAGATTTTTTCGAAGTTAAAGGGAAAAGGCGAGGGTTGCATGTGATGGAGTGGAGATATAACGCCCAGTGAAAGCTATTGCCGTAACCTCCGAATCAATGCTCTCAGATAGAGCAAACCAAATACATTGATATCCATATTGTGAAATAAGAGTACCGCTTGAATGACTTGCGTTTTACAGTGTCGAAATGGCAAGTCAATGATGCAGGAATAGACTCAATTAAGAGTGTTGCAGATCCGCAGTCCACCATTATTGAGTCCACCATTATTGAAGGTTTTTGGGAAAGGTTGGCATGTCATTTCGACGTCGTTGCCGAAACTGCAGAGCTCGGGAATCGTTGGAAGCTGGCCTTTAGAAAGCAAAGTCAAATGTCAAGCGCTGGTCGACAGTTTCCTGACGCAGCTGCCAACGAGACCGCCCAATTGAAACACGGATGGACAAGGTTGGCCGAGACATGGGTCTATTTATGCAGTGATTTTTCAGCGCCCAAGGGCACTGTAAGGGCAGTGGTGTCGGCGAAGCTGCGCGCTTCGCTAGAGCTGAGGGGTGTTGAACCAGGTTAGCGTGTGAAAGTGCAAGGCTGGTGTGATTCTGCGCATCGCTTTCTTGAATCGCGTCTAGTGTTCCTCCCTGCCTCAACAATGCCCCCCCGTGGTGCCAACCAAGGCTTCAGCATCACCCCAATCATCACCCACCACCTCTTCCTCTTCACTACTTTTCTTGCCATTGTCCGTATTTCTATTGTTTCCGTATGTTCCCCGCTCAATGCAACTCCCCTAGGCCGGCTGGTTCACCGCATTCGTCTCGCAATGTTTTCTGACTTCTGACCTCGGTAAAGGTATGACTTCATATCCTCGCACCGCCTCGCGGGTCTGACGCCATGCGAAGAGGCCGGTCCTGCAATTGGTTCGCTATGGTTCGCCATATTTCTCGAGCTGTTCTTTATTCTCGGCGTTCTATACACCATCGCAACCGACTCGATAGCCATGCATCGTCTCCAAATATCTGTCTTTGGCGCAGTAGCCATTGTGTTATCTGTTCAGGGAACCACAGCAGGTATCTACTCGGCAGGTGGCGCTGCCAACGCAATGGGCGCCGGCTACCTTATTCTCTCCATCGTCAACATCCTCTGGGTGGGCTACTTCACGTCAGAGGATGACTCTCTCGCCCTCCACGTCTTCAACATGCTCGGCACAGGCGGCTTGACGCCCCCTTCACGGCGCCGAAGAACACGCCAATCGTCTATCCTGCACGGCGGCATGCAATCCGGGAACGGATACCCAGCCAACTATGCGTCCGGGGGAGGAATTGGGTCAGCAGATGGCTATGATGCCAAGCTGGGCAGCGGGGCATATGGCAGTCCCAATCCAGCGGGTCTCCGAAACCAGAACAGCTTCGGCGGTAGCCTGAACGACAACACCAGAAGCATAGGCGGCGCAGGAGGACCGGCCAGCATACACAATCAAACCTCTATAGGGGGCCAAGGATCTATCGCTGGCGCTGATAATGGCCCTAGCTCACCGCTGATGGCAGGTATCGGTTCAGGCAACTCTGGTACCAATCTCGACCAGTCTTCGCCGCCAGCAGAGCAATATCTATACAAGGCCAAAGCTCTGTATGCATGTGAGTGTTATCCATTTATATGTTTTTATCAGTGAAATTCTTATATATCTCTTTTAGATACTGCAAACCCTGACGACCCTAACGAAATTTCATTCGCCAAAGGCGAGATTCTTGACATCGTGGACAAGCAAGGAAAATGGTGGCAAGCCAAGAAGGCCGATGGAACATCAGGCAGTATGTGACTGCTCATTGCTAGGTTTACGGTGCCCGCTGACAGCTTTCCGCAGTTGCACCATCCAATTATCTTCACGTCATCTAAAAAGATTAGTTATGTGTCGGAGCACAGCCTGCGAGTTCGTGCTGACATCGCGATCTTGAATAAACTGATATCACGACATTACACTACCTATTCACGACCATCCGCTATGCCTTCCTTCCGCTTCGCCTTAATTATGTGGACGCAACACATATGGCAGTCTCACATATACCGCCCTTGCATCTAGTCCAAGAGTATTTCAAAACCTTCCGGGACTCTTACATACACCAAGTGTTGCTGTATATGTTGTATCCATCTGTTTTATTCGTCCTCTGGTGTTGTCTTCATATTTCCTCCCTGGTCACTTCATTGTTACCGTTATTTATGGCATAGATTGCTTGGATGTCGATAAGGAGGTGTGGGTGAAGCCAAATTTATTCGTGGTGTTCAAGCGCATGGCTGTGCATATAAACACGGGTTGCCAATAGCTTTGTTCCCGTTGCCATCAATTGCGACTCGCGAGCGATTATCTTTGTCCAAAAAGATAAATGACATGCCCATAAAGCTAACTGTGCAGATTCAGATATTATATAGGCGTTGTTGCGCTGTTGTATTGTTGCTACACTGATATTCAAAATATGTACGATGTTGTATGTGTCAATGAGTATTTGAAGGAACGGAACGGAATGTTTACTTAGGTGTCATGTAGGGAGATGTGGGAGCGTATGTGGGTCATATGTATATGTATACAACCTCAACCTTCGTAGCGAAGGCGGAGATACGGTTGAGAACGAAGGTCTTGAGAAAGAGAAAAGTAAGTCCGGATGCAGGGCATCAAAGCTATATCCTTTCTGAAGGCGGTCATAGGGGTAGTGGTTAGATAAGGCCGGTTGTGTTAACGTCGCCTGGCACCCCCTCCCCCGCTTCCAAGGACAACAAGCTTGTTTGCGCGCTTCTTGCGACCGCCGCCGCCACCGGTGCGCTGCTCCAGCTCGTGCCAAGCGACGTCCATGTCCCACTCATCGTCGGCGTTGAGCTGCGGTCTTCCGGGACGCTGGGCCTCTGGCCGGCCAGGCGATGATGAATGTAGCGCCGATGCGAAGCTTCGGTTGCCCCAAGCACCCGGTAGGGTGGAAGATTGTGGTCGAGACACCTCTTGTATGTGCACGTCAACCGTAGGTATGTTATCAAGAGCAGAGAAGTCTTCTGCCGGGAGGCCGGAGAGCAGAACAGGACCCATTTGGTCAGAAGCCATTGAGGACCAAGGCGTGTTGACTCTCTCGCGTTCCCTCTCCTCGGCTCGGAACCTCGCGCGATCCTCCTTTCTCCCTTTCTCCTTCCTCCTTGCCGTGCGCTGCTTCAAAGGACCCTCAAAGTTCTTCAGTCCTTCAACGCCAACTACGCCCTCTAGATCCGTTTCTGCAAATACGACGTCTGCGCCTTCAGGCATGTGACCAAGATATTTGCATCGTTTGCGTAGATCATCGTTAATAGAACCTTCTGCAAATGATTCCACTCGTATGGTGATGTTGTCAGGGAAAGACGCATAGTTATGAAAGTGGGATAGCAGAATCCGGATGTCCAAGGGATGGAGAAATATTGGAAGTCCAGAAGCTGCCTGATAGTAATAGTAGGTCGACGTAGACGGTGGAGGAGGGTTGAGGTTTCGTCGTTGCCGAGGTTGACTGCGACTCTGCGGTGTAGGACGAGAATAAGGATCCGCCGCTGTTGGAATGGCTGAAGAGCCTCCAGGAATTGCACGAGACGCTACAAAATCGTGGGGAATATCTGACGACGGAGTAACCACTTTGGTGTCCCGCTCTGCTTTGTAGCGTATCTCAGCATTAAATCTGACGTCCATTTCCTGCTGGTCGCGGTACGCCTTTTCAATCGTCTCCCTCAAAATGGGTGTTTCTAGAGTAGCTGCTTTGGCAATTTGTTCCCGGACCTTGCGGTCAGCACCATCAACAAAGATGAGGCCCAGACCATCCTCCATGGCGGACAAGCTGCGTCGTTCCGCAGAGAGCTCATCGAGGTCCCGGGTGAGATTGGCGATAAGATATGCAGGCGTGGCCAGCATGAACTTAGCGAAGCTAAATACATCTCGGATGAAATGAAAGGGTGCTTGATGAGGAGGGACCATATCTGACGGCCAGGTATGAGAACGGGGTAACGCGAGCGTCGTGATTTGCGGCCTTTGAACAAGTCTCATGTGTAGAAGTGATCCTTCTTGAGGAATTGTTTCGAAAGTATTGTCCGTCACGGAAGACGACGACGATGCTTCTCCGCGGCTTGTGTCGGAACCGGTGTCAAAGTGGCCAATTCCATCATACCATTTCACACATTTCAGTTGTTTCTCGTTTACCGAGTCAAAGCAAATTGGGCACCGGGCCCACTTGTTGTCAGAAGTGCTGAGATAGTGCAGGATGCAAGGGAAACAAAAAACCTATGCGGGGTGAGGTTGAGTAGTCGCCATTGGATAAATCAACGGGCAGCTTACATGCCCGCATTTTGTCATTCGCGGCGCGGTAGGCGGCGAGAGACATATCGGACATGTTGTGTGACCTTCTACATCCACAGACAGCTCGCCTGGAGCCGTAACGGACGCCAATGCTGATGAACGAGGAATGATAACTTGTAAAATATCATGCCATTGGAAGAAACTGCGAATACATAAATCAGTGCGTCTGGAAACACAAATATCGAGCGGTGAGATGTACATGTCGGGGTCCGCAAAGTGAACAGTATAATCTCCATTTGGATTCATAACGAATCGATACTGCGCGTTCACGAAGCCTGTCATGTAGTATCACTCGTCAAGCTGGGCTGATCTACGAGAGACAGAGGGTACTCACGCTCCTTATTCCAAACCCCCTGCACATTTCCCGCCTTCCTACTCCTTCTCGGCAAGCTTGACAACGGCCGAGTCTGCCTGGGAGGCAGAGTGAAGTTAAGGAGATGGTTCAAGTTGGTCGCTTGATTGGCAGGCATCTTGGAGAAACGGTTGGGGGTTGTTACCTGGATGGATCCAGGAGCGCTAGTCATTTGGAAGGATGGAATTACAGGCGGGATGAGGATATGGAACCCTGCCAGTGGGAAGAATGCCTTCCGCTGGACTTGGGGAACAGACATTGACAAGGCGGATCTGCGGGTATATCATGACTCGCTCAGGCACGTGCGCGGGAACGTACTTACCTCTCTCTCCCCCAACGTTCGACGTCCGCGTCGTTGCGACAATCCAATGGGCAAAAAGACTCTCAACCCAGCAGATGCTTATCGTAAGTGAGTTCGTGAAATGTGCCACACCATACTTATCATATTCTAGGCAAGGCTCAACGCAAAAAAGAACTCAAAAAGGCATGTAATATAGTGCTCCTTGTTGTTCCCCCCTAATGGCGATCCTTGCAGTAGAACAAGACCGAGAGGTCGAAAGCACGCGATTTTTCCCTCGTAAAAAAGGATACTACAGGTAACATGACTATTTAAGACTATATATCCATCTCATCTTTATTTTCAGACCTCGAACTTGGGATAAAAGAACTTGAAGAAAGCCGTTCAGATCCTGCCAAACTCGCCGAACTGAAAGTCGAATTGGAAAAGATCAACCGAAAAAAGGCAGAATATGTTGAAGAACATCCTGAGCAACGGAGGCTGGTTTACAGACGGCGAAAAGATGGCGAACCTGAGCCTGAACTCCCGACTGTGAGGAAGCGTAACTTGTTCAACAAGCATGGCCTTCCTCGACATCCAGAACGCAGTATCTACTATGATCCTGTTATGAACCCATTTGGTGTCGCTCCCCCAGGCATGCAGTACGCTGAAAGGCGTAAGTGATCATGCTTTGTAAACGACGACCCGTCGTTGACCTCGTTCGTTACAGCGCTCAGGCCGGATGAAGTCGACAGTGACGCCGAAATGGACGAAGGTATACTATATAACATCGCATGGATATGAGTGGCTGATCGTATTTCTCGTAGATGATGATGACATTCCGTTACCCCCAGGTTTGCCCCCAGGTACGGAGGAAGTTACCAGCGATGACGATATCCCCATGCCCGAAGACCCTCCTCCTGGAAAAGAAGGTACATGTAATCAATTTAAATCAGTTTTATTTCACGGACATCTAACGCCATCTTGGTCAGATCTATTGCAACAACCACCGATGCCTCCTCTACCCGCAGGCTTCCCTGGATTACCACCACCACCACCACCACCACCGCCTGGCTTTCCTTCCAATTCTCTTTCTGATTCTTTTATCCCCCCTCCTCCCCCTCCGCCCATGGGCCTTCCGCCAACTGGGATCACGATGAATTACCCTCCACCACCACCGCCGCCAGGCTGGAATAATCAATTGCCGCCACCACCTCCCGGCTTCCCCTCATTTCCAAACGCGCCTTTTCCTCCTTTCCCACCTAATGCATTCCCTCCCCCTCCACCAAAATTTCTACCCAAACATCAAAGTACATCCGCTATGCAAGACCCGCTGTCGTCCATACCCCACCAGACATTCCAGGCGTATCGTGCCACCCAGCTTGCGCCCGCTCATCCATCACTACCTCCCAACCCTTCTGTAAAAGGCGTCGCATTACCCACAAACCCCTCATTACCGCCCAAACCTACCACAGCAGCGGAATTGGCGGCGGCAACAGTGTTCTCTGCGCCTCAATTACGCGACTTCAAGAAAGAGGCGACAGCTTTTGTACCATCAGTAATCAAACGCAAAAAGGCGGCGGCCCCTGGCCCTTCTAAGATAGACGCCGCTCCGATACTTAACTCCCCAGCACTCGTTGAAGGCGAAGAGCAAGCGGAGGCCGGGCCCGCTCGTCCAGATCTTGTCAGTGCCTTAAAGAACCAATTCGGCCCTGTTCCGACGAAAACAACCAAGGAGCCTGTGCCAAAGAGCGACTATGATAAATATATGGAGGAGATGGGCGATATTCTAGGACCCAAATAATTTCTTCGTAACTTTCAGTGTTTTTGTATGCATACGAGTATTATTTTTTATTGAGGAACATTCGTGCGTACACCTTGAGCATCTACGGAGGTTTGATCAAGGTTTGACAGAAGTATGACCAGCGGGCTTAGGTGTAATGCCGCTCTGCCCGGGCCGATTTGGCGACTTTACGCCGAGTCGCGGCCTGAAGGCTATCTTTCACCAACTACCATGCTCTAACTGCACGCATTGATTTTCCGGTACGGGAACCGCCCATTTATACAACTCACTAGCTGCCATATCACAGGCTGTATAAGCTCACCCTATCGCATTACTGCTTGTCTTATGAGTCGTTCAGACACAGTTATTCTGCTTCCTCGACCTTATGCGAAGGCTTCTGGACGACTTCTACTTCTACCTTTACTGCCCCATCGGAAACCCTTAAAATCTCTTCCCTGTGAACTATGGACAGAAATTGTTACATTTGCATTTGCGAGTATCAAGGATAGCGAGCCGGGATTGTCCAAATGGCCATGGTCCTTCGTCAAAGTTTGCAAGTCATTCCAGGTATGTCAAACCCAAGATTGCCCTCCACTTCACTCTACTCTAAACTACTCTCACTGGGTCCTAGGAAATTGGACTTCCTTTGATTTATAGCTCTATCCAGATATCAGATATATCTACCCTCAACAAGTTTTACGACCAGCTCCATTTAGCGGACCAGAAATGGGATTCTCTCAGGCGTATACCATATTCTACACCAGGACGATGGATCCAGAAGCTGGATTTCTCTGAAATGACATTTGAAGGACAACCGCAAGCTGTTTTCATGGATTCGCTCCTTACCCAACTCTTCCGGCTCACACCGTCTTTGGCATCACTTAGCATCAATCCTTCGTTCGTGTTGAGTCGTAGGGCTCTTGATTCCCTGGCACAGCGCGAAGGATCCGTGAATCTACGGTCTATCTCAGGTCTTAGTTATGTTCCTCGCTCAACTCCTGACCTCAAGGAGGATCCTTTCGTTGAGCTGCTCCGACGCAGCCCAAACCTCGAAGTTGTGGTTGTTATTGGTCAGGGATTGGACCCAACCGAACTCGAATTTGGTTTTGGATCGATGACTTTCGACATGTTTTCGACTTCAACTTTTGCCCCGTTGAATTTACCTAAACTCCACACATTATCACTTCTTTCTATGTGTTCTTCACCTCTAATGTTCGCTCTAATACAATCCCCCCTCCCAAGTATCAAGAAACTGACAATCACACCCTATGAGGACATCCCATCATCTATGTCCCTACAACTCATAACCACTCATGGTGCTACCCTCTCTTCACTGCTTCTGTTTACGCCCAAATCTTGGCCGACAAGACTGCATCCTTCTCCCAACAACCTCCTAATGTGCTGTCCGATTCTCAATCATCTATCCCTTGAAACCCCACTTCCGTCGCTCGGCCTGACAGCAAATCATAACCTCCGCATCCTCTCTATACCCCGACCGGCAAATGAATTCTGGCGCGAGCTCGAGAGAGTTTTCCGCTTCCTTCCCCATCTCTCTGTCCTTCGTATACGAGACGTACGGTGGTTGCGAAAAGGAGTATCGAGCATGGCGCAAGAAGCAGGCGTCCAAGGCGAAATGCGCGAATGGAGACGACGTCTTGATAGGAGGCAGATTCTCCTTGTTGATGCCGATTGGCGTAATCATGAATAGTGCGTTTATTTCTTGTCATCCTACTATATTGCTGCTTTTTCCCTGTTCTCTGTATCACTGATTGTAAAGTTGCCCGCCTCGTGTACTTCTTCAGATACTTCCAGGCGCGTTGTAAACCTTCTCATATTTATTCGATTCTCAATGCTACCATTTAGTTTGCGTTTAGTTATGTATATCCAATCCCCGATTTCAATCGACATTATGTATTCCCCAATGTACCCGATCTTGTCATTTAAATAATTTACCCCCGCTCTTTTAAAAATAGAGCATGTCATTTACGCGACTCCAGGATCTAAAAATAAATCGGATGCATGGATCCTGCGCGTTGCCTGCGCGGGGGATATCTCGTGGAAGCGATGTCGGTTATGTTTCATCCTCATTTTCGTGCCGCTTACTTTACTTTTTCCATTCACACTGTCATTCTTGCGAGGTGCTACAGTGAGGCCTGATATAGGGGTTGGCTAGGGGGGTTTTTTAGAAAAAATCTAGATGGCGTATTTAAATAGCGTGATTACAGATTACGATTAACCTGTATATAATGGCTGTGAGCGAGCACTTCAATGCGGGATCTACTTACTCTGGTTGATAGTACTGGACAGTGCAGGTAAGCAGCTGACCGTAACTTGTTTCGTGACGATCGTTTTCTGTATGACATACTGGAAAGTATTTACCACTCGATTGCCCCCAGTCCATATGCTGTTTTCTATCCGCACCTTCAGATGTGTGGATCACGGGCACAAGGGAGTCCAATTTAAACGCGGGTGGCCAATGCAATTCCTACTGAATATGTTACACATTGAAGGTACTCGGTTACATGCAACAAGTTCCCAGTAATCCCTTTCAAAAATCCCTGCCGCACATCACTAGAATGATACAAGTCACTTGCATAGATGTTAAATAATTTCCTTTCCAGAATACAAGACTCAGCCAGTGCGCAGCACAAGATGCACCCCGCTGTCCGATGAAATGACATCACTAATCTTTCCAACCTCTAAGCCATAAGCAGCGTCTTCAAAAGGCTTCTGCATCTGACCGCGACCAAACCATCCTAGGTCCCCTCCATTTGTATGCGAAGAGCAATCGGAGTGTACAGTGGCGAGTTCTGCGAACTTCTTTGAGGAACCACTGATCTGCGCTTGATATTCTCGCAGAATTGCGATGGCTTCCTCTTTGGTACGAGTAATATTTTCCTGATGTGTTTGAGTATAACCCTATGCCTTCACATTCTAGCGACTAACCTCTTTCCAGCTAGCGGGGCGGCGGCTGCCTTGATGCTTGACAAGGAGGTGACTGGCCCGTACTTGTCCAGCATGTGCTTTTCCAGCTCCGGTCAAATAATCCGCGCCTGGAAGGGATTTGACTTGTTCCTCGGAAAGCTCAGAGGGTGCATCCCAGAATGATTCCTTGGTGTCTTTATTGAAGAAATAAGGGAGTCCCTTGGAATTGGACATTCGAACTTCCCACTGTGACTTGATGCAGCATTCATCAGCGTAAGTCAAATGCAACGCGGGTAACATACCATGATGTCCTCTACTTTATTCTTGATTACAGAAACAATGCAATGTGGTTATGACCCGAGTGTCTGCGAACGTGGTATTAGTTGGGTATCAGCGAGCAAGAACTGGCCATGGATCTGGCGTGGATCGGATCAATCACCTGAGATTATCTAATCTAAGTATGACATTCTAGTTCGACTCACCCCGGGACTCACCTTTTTCAACAACTTTACAATTAACGTTCAACGGCGTCACATCTAGCCCATAAACTCACATACAGGCCTGCAACTACTCGTTTGATCGCTTGCTTTCTTAGGCTCAAGTCTATTGATATGCCTGATTCTATCCGACCCTCCGAGTCGGATCGGTACAGGGGATACAGACATCCTTTTCTGTTTGGTATTCATTACCTGGGGGGAATTGGAGGTAGGTTATGAGCTGAAACTATCCTTGTTAAAAGTCGTAACAAAGCCGGTTATCGTGACAGATTGCCCAAGAACAGCAAGTATCACTGGTATTATTTGGGGGATTCAAAATGAAATGTTATTTCGCCTTCAATGCAGCTCACCGAATTGGCAATGATGCAATTCTCATGGCAAATTCGACGTTCATCAGAATGGTGGAAAATCTACAAAGATGAACATACCAGACTTAAATGGAGAGAGGATGCCCTCAAGCAAACATTCAACGTAATAACTCCCTCTGCTGAACATGACATCAAACTTTCTCCGGAACAAGTGAGCTATACCGTCCCGCCCCAATTATCTTTTCAAATTGAATTGCGGAAGATAAATTATGTTCTAGATGAGCTAGAAGGATATAATGCTCTTAGGGATGGTCCCCAGTAAGCAATTATAGTCGCTTAAATTTGGGCTATGATCATTTACCTGCCTCTGAATTCTCTCACTACAGCCAGGTGTCCTGCTTCGAACGTATCTGGGAGTCCGAGGCTACGATTGAACCTATTACAACAAATGCTTTGATTGCTCTCTTGGACGGACTCTCAAATCGAACCGAAACTCGGACCGAAGGGGCCACCACCGAAATCATAGATCACAGACTTTGCCCTCTGGTCTATAATCGCACTCTAGTGCCCCATGATCGCTTGAATGGTAGGGTGTATCAACCTATACCACCTCCAACATCTCCAGATGTCACGTACGCTACTTCTAAGCTTTTCGCATTGCTTCCTGCGGATGTTGTTGTATCCGAAGAGAAATTCAAAAAGCCTCTTGCGGTCAAATTTATGTCCTACATCAATAACCTGGATCCGGGAATTCATCGAGACTTATATCGCCATATGGAGACGTTGCTGGAATCATTCGTTCCTCTGTTCGAGCATACGTTGACTGATCTGCATAGGAACAATCCTCTTGTTCCAAGGATATCCGGATGTTGTCGGTACACTGTGTGGGACGAACCTGAACCTCCCGACTTTTCAGATGACGAGGAAGGATGGACCAACTACGAAAGCGAAATGCGTCAGTGGACTTTGACCCGCCCAATAACTCTACCGGACGTACCAGGGCAAGGATACCGTGGGGGGTTGGAAAAGCGGCGGCATATTGTTTCATTACGCAATAGAACCATCCAAGTCATCGTCAATGTATCAAAAATTGACCTCACTCCAGGCGGTCCACAGTTCATAGGCTCTCCGTGGCATGTAGAAGGTATGGGGGCTGAAAGGATAGTGGCATGTGGATTCCATTTTTTGTCCTCGGTACGTCAATCCAATGATCTGGGATAAACACGTGTAGTAACCTCCAATTTCACAAAGGAAAATATTACAGACACCAATTTGCAATTCCGGATGGCCGTCACCTTCCCTCGTGGATTCTCTGCGGGAGATACGGGTGCTACATTGCGAACTTGGGGATTCCGTGATGGAGATTCATCTCACCAATACATTGGAACTGTGCCAATACGGTCCGGTCTTAATCTCGTATTCCCCAACATTTATCAACATCGCCAGACTCCTTTCCAGCTCGCTGATCCTTTGAAAGAAGGACATCTCAAGATCGTCAGATTTTTCTTGGTTGATCCAGACATCAAGCCTATCATATCTACTTCTCTTGTAGCGCCTCAGCAAAAGGAGTGGATACACAAGGCTGTTGATGACAATCTTGATTCTAAATTGCCCTTTGAGGTGGTGGAAGTGATAATGCAGGACGTCAATGGTCTTATGACAGCAGAGGAAGCTGAATTGTACCGGAAACGCTTAATAGATGAAACTGACTGCTTTACACATGCAAACAATAGTTATCATTTTTGCATACCGTTTGATATATGGAATGGCCCAGAACCCTGACATGGCAATCTACGCGTATATGCATTTAATTCTTCGCCTCTCCCACAATGACGAAGATTTCGGGATGACGGGAAATCTACATAGTAAGATAGATTATTAACAAAATAAAAGGGGCATTTTAGCGAGGAAAGGGCTTACAAAAGATCTGACACGTTTACCGAATATATACATTGGTACCGAGGCCAACCAACAAGCAGCCTGGCATGATCCAAGGATCAGAAGTGAAACCCTGACCCCCCTGCTTTCAATCATCCCGTTTGCGAAGAATGTGAATCCGTATAGAACCATATTCTTTCCAAAGTTGCTTAAGGCCAGGATGTGAAGAGCGTTCTCTTTGTGCGTGTCCAAGAGATATGTGACCGCCGCTGATCCAGAGACAACTATACTGAAGTTTGCCATGCTGTATTATTGAAGGTTTTTTTTTAGTAATACTTCAGATAGGTCGAAGATTATACGAGACTTACGCAATGCAGGAAACGGCTCCGATCCAGGGCATTTGCTGTGTGGTTCCGACTGGAAGATAAATTATTATCGAACTTGATCGTAACTCATGCAAAACTTCGAGCACGGGCTCATGTTCTTCCTCACCTGCCCATCCAATGTAGCCGAAAACCCCGACCAGCATACTTAACATGAAAATAATACGGAATTCTGGCTCGTATATGCCTTTATTGCGCTTCGAAAGCCAGACTGTTCCCCAATCCGTCAATGGACCGGTGATGGCTGTTGCAAGAACAATCCCGACAATGCCACCAAGATTGGTCAATCCCTGTAATTATGGAAGAGTAAGCACTGATAATGCGGTGTACATACTAAGTGTGCTTACAATTTGTGTTGCATTGAAATTGTATTCAATGGTGAAGATTGTTGACGAGCAGAGTGGCATAAGACCTTCATGTTGCATAAGGACAAATAGAATGCGAGTTTGCAACCATTTACTCAGCCAAACTGTTTGCATTCCATGTGTAGCAAATAAAAACCAAGTCTGCGAGGTATTTCAGTCAAATTGGGTTAGGCGGCAAAGGGGACAGGAACATACATACCACCGGGGAAAGAAGAAAAGGGAATGGCCGAAAGAATAGTTTGAAAATGCTGACGTCTGTGTATGTGCCGCTGTAGATCTTCAATTGGGACAGGTAGCTTTTAGACTGAGATACTACGTTCTCTGACGTCGCTGATTTGGAGTCCTCTATGCTTTGCTTATCGGCGCTCTTCCCGGTTGTACTCGTAGCGGTGATCCTGGTGTACGTGGTCTAGGCATCAT
The DNA here is from genome assembly GCA_000827495.1 of Hypholoma sublateritium FD-334 SS-4. Taxonomy (NCBI): domain Eukaryota; kingdom Fungi; phylum Basidiomycota; class Agaricomycetes; order Agaricales; family Strophariaceae; genus Hypholoma; species Hypholoma sublateritium. Next base: position 934,423 of record KN817521.1, on the reverse strand, counting down.
TAGGCTTGTCATAGGATATTAAATGGCGAAGTAGTTCACGAACCTCCGGCACGAGAAAAAAAACAAGGAATATTGAAAGTCCCAAGGGGATGGTAACGAACCAGAATCCCATTTGCCATGACAAATTTTGAATGACGTAGCTGTAGAGGAGAGGTCCTCTGACGGCGGTGAAGGTAAAGCATTGGAAATCAGCCATTGAAACTATATCTTAATAAAGATAAGTTACGCACAATGTAATGCCAGCCATGATACAGAAGCTCCAAATGACCGAACGACTTCCTCTTTCGTGGACGCTGTAGATGAGCATTTAATAGGAAAGCCAAGTTGTGCGCCAGATCGTTAAATTACCAGTAAATTTGCTCGATGGTTGACGCGACAAGACTATCGACTATAAGCTGGTCACAAGTGACTTACTTGCGAATTTAAATTACCTTTGTAATGCAGACATCCCGAATCCTTGGAACACCCGAGATGCCTTTATGGAAGGAATATTCGGACTGACCGCAGACCAGATGCACGAGACGAACATCTATGCCGAGTCCACGTATGTTAGCCAGCTCTATTATTTTCGTAAAATTTACAGTATCCTGGCTCACAAGCGTCACGGATGCAAGGTAAACAATACGGTGCCCATACTTCGTGGCCAAGGTATTTTGGAAGAGCCTAGAAAACCAGCCGTAGTTCAGCAGTTTGAAGGTCGGCGTAGGGGCACAAGCTGTTACATGAAACATCCTAAACCAAGTAGGATAGCCCCAAATGATGACGCAACTTCATCAACGCTCACACCGAACTGATTCGAAAGTAACACATATCCTGGGCCAACCATGGGCGACAGCGCACCGTCGAGAGTAGCAGCAAATGCTCTGACTCTCGTATAAATGGCCAATAATGGTTCATTGATAAGGCTTGAGAACTCACAAAGTCCAAAAACAGGCTTCCTTCTTCCATCTTGGCCAATTTAGTCTACAGATTGTGCAATGAGACAAAATTTGTTCAAGGGTCAGAAAAGACAAACGGGTCATTGGGATCATCCGATGGTTGTGGAATGAGTACAATATGGCTGAATCTGCCAGTCCCTCTCTTCAAGCAAATAGCATCACTTATTGCGACCTTTTAAATTGTATCAAAATCGATGAGTGGGAATGCATGCGTTGTCACTAAGATGTACCTCGTGACCATGAACGACGCCCAAGTCGGACAGGAGGGCTGTTCCAGGGACATTCTGCAGGTATTTGTCCTCTTAAAAGGGCAGTATATCGGATTTGAGTGAAGGACATATCCGAAAAATATACTAGACACACCAAGAATCCCAAAAGGCATAGTGAACGAGGGCTTTCAAAGGGTTTCCAAGGGGCTTCTTGAAATCTTGAAAACAAACGCCACTTCGGCTTTTATATACTTAGGTTCCGGAAAGCAGGCCCGCTCGTATCTCCCACTCGACTCGAGTAGGCACTTTTCTGGGTACAGATGTCAGCTCTCCAAAAATCCACGACGGTTGAGTCCCATGATGAACCTGATGGATAAACTGATTTGGAGTTCGATGTATTCTCTTGCAACAACATGGGAATTCCCAGAGAGTGTGGTGCTTCGCTTCCTCTCGAACACGGTCGAGAAAGCCTGTGCCCTGTGAAATGAAACACCGTTTGGGTTAGAAGGATGACTACAAATTTATCCAAGACGTTACAGTGGAGATTGATACGCTGCGTTTCCGAAACGAGGCAACGTAATAGGTCATCGGAGGTGGATTTTATACACGAGCCAAGAATATAGCAATGTCCTTCTCCTAGGCATCGTCGTGGGTCTAAATAACTCAATATTATCAGCTTATTAGTTTATCCGGGACAGGGAAAGAGGTACATATTCCAAAGAAAAACATGACTGTGGCTTTCAAGTGAAGTAGTTTCCAGATAGCTTTGTATATGTTGCTACAAAGTTCACATGATCTCGTTCATCGCACAACATTAGAATCTCTGCCGTTACATTGGTGATGTTGAATCATTTAAACTGTACAAGGAAGTAAGCGACTCACACACTGCTTCAGACATTTTACACCATCACCGGCATGTGGAAACAAATCAGAATTGAGATAATGTTGACAAGAGAGACAGTATTATGAAATCTAAAGAAAAAAGGTACTCCACCCTTAAATCGTGCATTATTGATATCTTCGAAGTTTTCTTCTTGTATCACTGTTCTCCATACCCATTTCGATTCTTCGATTGCCAATTCCATAGGTCATGACACATGGTCTCGAGATCCGCAGGAGCTTTGAATCCAAGCTCTTTTTCGGCCAGGGCCGGGTCAGCGGTTAAATCGGGGACGTCCCCTCGTCTGACAGAAGGTGTCAGGCTTAAATCAAGCATAGTATGGGGAATGGTGTATACCTTCGGCCAATAATTTCATATTTATAATCAAATCCTGTGGCTTTGCGCATAGCGTCGATGATCTGGAGGACACTCACGCCCTTTCCTTTTCCTAAATTATACGCCTTGAAGAATGCAGAGGCTTCTGGATTGAATATTTTTGAATCGTCTGACAATGCATCCAGGGCCAGTACGTGTCCGGAGGCCAAGTCGATGATGTGGAGATAATCCCTAACACACGTCCCATCTCTGCAAGCAAAATTTTATACGCAAGTAATTCGAGGGGAGAGGAGAGAGGAACATACGGCGTTGGATAATCATTGCCAAAAACCTTGAGCGTCGCATCATTAACACGCCCGGCGGCCATATGCGCCAACAATGGTAACAGATTTCCAGGTCGACCGCGTGGTTCTTCACCAATCAATCCCGACGGATGTGCACCAGCAGGACTGAGAGTTACACGGTAAACAACCGGATTGATTTGATCAGCAGGAATGGGCTCACTTGAAATATCTCAAAGAAACCGCTCGCCATTTTTTATCGGCTATTTATGGGTTAGATATTTCTGTATTTCGACGAGTATTATATAAGACATACAATGGCAAAGATCGTCAATGATGGTTTCGCTCATGACCTTGGTCTTTCCGTAAGGGCTGTCTGCTTGAAGCCGCGTTGACTCGGGAATTGGAACGAGAGGGGGGGTTCCATAGACGGTCGCTGATGACGAGTACACGATCCGTGTGCATTCGTATTCCCCCATGATTTGGAGCAAGGAAACAGTGGCACCAACATTGTTGGCATAGTAGGTAAGGGGGATCTCAGTTGACTCTCCTACAGCTTTGTAGGCCTGGTGCAAGTCTCCTGTTTAAGTCGCGCCATCGAAAGAGAGAGTTCAGGCTCACAGCAATATGAATGACGCCCCATATCCCTCCTTTACCATACTTGGCGAATACTGCTCTGATCTCGTCTGGTTTCGTCAAATCGCACTTGTGTGCTTCAATCTCTGTACTCTTGTTGTCCGTCTCAGTGGCGTTCGTTGGCAGTTCGCTTTGTGATAGTGCGGATACGCGAGTGAGCGCAGCAGGGAACGAGTTGTGGTGGTTGTCAATTGATATTACTTTGTATTTTCTAGTTTTTTGCAGTTCGTAGATGACGTGGGTACCTATATTCAAGGTGAGTTCTGACCGCAACAATGAGGAGGAAAATCCGAACCAATGTAACCGGCACCCCCTGTCACGAGCACGTTCTGCTCAATCTGGTCAGGATTCATGCAAGACCAGCAACTTATTCACGTACTTTGAGAGAAGTCATAACGCGAAAGAAGTGAAGTAAAAAGTATAGAGATTGGTGGTCGGCGCGTTATAACTAGTGTATAGTTTGTCTGAGGAAGATCGGATCAATTTAATCATTTCCACTTGTTATTATCGTCCGATCATCTGGCCGTCCACGGAATAATAACACCCGCAAATTATGATTAAAACGAACGATATACTCTATGCACCGGACCCCTTCGCCCTCATGTATCCATTTCCACATCTTTGGGAATTGATACGGATGAGTTTTCTGTTCCCATCGGCGGACTTCCAGTTACATGCTCCTCGGTAGCCAGTCCATTCGGGTTATCTTCACATTTCAGACTCCTCTCCTCTTTCTCAATTTCTTGTGCTAAGGCTTCAATATCGCCAGTTCCTATTTTCCCGAAATGTTGAAGGTGCTGATCGCGGGCCGCACGAAGCGCCAGCCATGACCATCGTTGCTTGTTCTGGATCGTACGCATCAGAAACTGCACACGTATACTATCTTGTGACTTACATCTTCGCATTTGATAATTTCGGGATCGATGGGCAGTGCAACAAGAGTGGAGAACGGCGCTGCCGTAGAGGCAGTTGCAGAGACCGGTGCGGAAGCGGCTCCGGCAGATGTCGCTGCAGGTGCTGTGTCAAGTTTGACAGGTTCTTGCGACGAAGATGCGAGTTTGGATGGAGAAGTTGGTTTAGGCGGTAACGATGGGTGGAGAAGAGAGTTCACTGAACTCATGATAGGACGAGGAGCAGCCAGGGTACCTTCATTCGTTTCCGATAGGTTCGTTGACACATCAGATTTGCCCGTCGCGGGCGTCTGTGCGAGATGCGGCGTAACCGACTTCGCAGCGGCTTGCCTCATCTTAGCGGGGGCCGGCTTTTCGAGATTATTTTTGCGATTACTGATTCTTGCGTCCTCAAGTTTGATCTTCTTTACGAAGTCCTTAACGTCACCGGGCCTACAATAGAATGTATTAGTCAACCATCTCCGTATGACGCTTAATACGAAAAACTCAACCCGACTGGATTTTCGAGATCTTGTAGATTTCTATAACCCATTTCCCAAATTTCGGTTAACGCTGGTGTACCCAAGTTCCATTTCCATTCTTGGGGAGGTAGCCGCATTTCAGTTCGAATACTCTGAGTCACGTCGAAAAGCCCAGCTTTTTGGCCGGCCGCATCTTCAACCCACGGCTCCTTATCGAACGGTGTGCAAAGTTCATTCTTCCATTTCACCCAATTTCGCTCTCTCTCGAGGATGGCATGAACTGTATCGGCAAAAACTCGCCCGTTCGGTGTAGTCTGGCGGAGCTCTTCAAAGACCTTAGCCAAACTTTCTTGCACCCATTGCGCGTCTGGTTCTTCGAGAGTGAAGTCCATGTGCAGCGACCGATTCCGTGGAGTTGTCCATCCGGCTTTGGCGGTTGCGGTGAAACAGAGCAGGTGATTCAAGAGTATAAGAAGTTGGAACAAGAATTGGCGGCGGAAATGAGTGTCAGCAATCTACCACAAAATTAGTTACTACAAAAATGTATTCGAACTGATTGCGAACTCGCCTCTAGGTCTAGCAAGTCAGGGCTAGTCAAAAACTTGGCGAAGAAATATTCGTTGGAGTTATTTTCTTCTTCAGAAGTATCTCTTTTTCGCTTCAAGACAGGTGGAGCCCCTACTGCAGCGCTTCGACTTCCCATCATAGCCCTTTCCTTGGCAGTGGCCTCCTTGATGATAGGCATAACTTTATTTAGGGCCTCTTTGAAGTCCGGAAATGTGTCTTTATTAGCAAAGAGAGGTGGCTTCGAGAACGGTAGTTGCAGTGACCAGAATGTATTATAGAATTCTACATTGAAACATGAGCTACTGCATGAGTTCTGGTTTTTTTAAAAAGAGCACACCTTCTTTTTTTTCCTGCAGAGTTTGTGGCTTCTTGTCGTCTACCTGCATTTTGTCGTCGTCTGCCTCTGCTTTTCCTTCTGACCCCTTTGAACCCCCCTTTTCACTGTTCTCGTGCTTTGTCTTGTCCAAGAAACGTACACCTTCCCAAGTAGGCCCGTATTCTCCTCGCAAATTGACACCGCTTCGTTCACCCAGTGGAAACACGCCACTGAGGAATGTCAATATACGGCCGCAGAAGATAGTGGTCGTCCCCATCTTTGATAGTCGGCGCAGCAAGTCGTTCAGTGTTCTCAGAAGGATAAGCGCTTTGCCCTTCTGTGGCACCATATCCTTCGTGAGCCTCGCTGAACGGGATTCAATCCATGAGAATATGCGTGAACAGGAAGTGATAGTCTGCGTTTCCAGTAGGTCTTGAAGAACAGTGAAAGGAAAGGTAGCTTCGCAAGCGTCTGCAGGGGATATGTCAAACCTCAACACAAGTCTCCAGTGGCCATCATTGCACACCTTGCTCGGTGAAAGTGAGTGTGAGGTCTAGCTTCCCACATAATTCCGTGTAGTATTTGTCTGCATCTCGCTTGATTTCCACGCCTTCCGACGTCTGGGTAGGGAGGTCATGTTTGAGTTCAGATCAGAATAGCTGCAATAACGACGCACTGCCAACTGAAATATGTCGTCTTTCAACAGGTACTCCCACTGAAGCTTACGGTTCTCCGGTGAGAAACCATTCTTAGATTGCACTATTGTCTTCTTGACGAGCTCATCGAGGTTTTGTTGGTCGACAGGGGAGGGAGGCAAAGACTTGAGCAAAGCAGTAAGATGTGGTTTGAGAGAGACCATAATTGATGCGTTCCCAAATTGGACACCGCACTCTTCTCATCCCAACATGACCTTGGACCCCAAACCTACTCCGAATTCAGACTCCCTCGAGGATAACTTCATCAAATCTTCAGAAATGGATCTCACAGAAATTGAGCAAGAAATTGCACAGCTATCAGAGTTCGTTACAAGTGATCCTGCTCTTCTTGGAGGCGAAGATGTCGCGGAATTGCTTCAGCGATTGACAAATGCAGAGACAATGGCCGAGGGGATGGAGAACAGGATTGACAGTGTGTTGCAAAACTTGGATAGCCTACTGGACTTGCTAGATGGCGATGGTGTTGCTGGCGAAGACAAAGCAAATACTTTTACCGAGAAATATAACCAAGACGATGTCGCGATGAATTCTGAAACACAAAACAAAATGTAACCCAAGTCTGAATCGTCGCTGAGTTGTCCTAGGGTAATGGCTACAGTCTCTGGTGCGCGTTGAACATTCTTCCCAAGTTGTCGGAAGTTAACACCATTCTGAACTCTAGATTTCTCTTTGATCAGTGGACCTTCAAGCACATTCAACGGAAAATATGATGGTTAGGCAGGCCAGTATCATGTTGCGGTCTTTTCAGTGCGCGTTGGAACTGCCTTTGCCCGCTATCGGTGTTCCTTCAAATACGTTCACTGGCTTCATGCACATAGCGCGTTCTTTCCGCTGTCCTTGCCGTGACTACTGCACCAATGCACTGGGCACATAGTCAACATCTGAATTCGTGACTGAAGACATCTCCGCGGCGAACTTATTTCATATCACTGTATATCAGATTTTCAAGCCTATATGGACCATGCCCCTTGAATTTGCCTCGGGTACGCCGTTATTCTCGCCAACCTAGCTGTGACAGGTCGAGTCAACTTGTAGCATGGTATAAATATATCCAACGATAGTTCACGAACTCCCCTTCATTCTTTACCGTTATCTCTTCGTAAATAAACAGTGAACAGTGAGCGCTAGTGAGCATCCAAAATTGACCCAAAAGCACTTTGGTACTTTTGTGCTTCAAAATAATTGGCTTCTAACTTGAAGCTCGGAAAGTTAAAGGTATTCTCAGCTTACGTGATCTATTGAACTAAACCAGAATGGCCTTCTCGAATAGTAACACGAAGTTTGTACGAGCTCTTCTCCTTGCTGCCAAAATGGTACCTCTTCTGTTTTCGACATTTGAAGTCACTTCTCAATCGTTTTATCGAGCCACTCTCTCTTATGCGATAGTCAATCTCAAGCCAATTGTTCCTGGTCGTAAGCAGAATTCAATTAAATAAGTGCACTGCAACGTGGAATACTTAACCTGTACATCCGAGCAGATGTTCTTGTCATCCCAAATAGACCCGTACCTAGGCTCTCAGATCTCGATGGTTCAGTTTAAATATTCTTGCGAGCCGTGACCTCAATAAAATTCACCCCCGTAGATAACGAACTAGCGTGCTTGATGCGCTCTGTGACGCGCGTCGGAAAGGTCGTTGAAAGGGTGTATGGAGCCGATGCGCTGACCATCGCCTGCCAGGTACGAAGACTGATCCTGAGCTGGACAATCGACTAAAAATGCAATGATACTAATCAGGATGGCAAGGCTGCTGGGCAATCTGTCCCGCATGTTCATTTTCATCTCATGCCTCGCAAGGCTGCTGGGGACAATTTTGCGGGTAGAAACGATGAAATATATCCAGTAATCGAGAATAATGAAGGATCTATGCAATCGATGATGAATGGACTTTCTTCCAAACCCAACCATAGCTTTCTGCGGGTTGATGCAGACGAAGATAGACATCCACGAACGTTACAAGAAATGGAGGAAGAAGCTAATTACCTGCGAGCTTTCTTTCGGGGAACCAATGACTTCGCCAACTGAAGAAACTTAACATAGCAGGGAAGTGACCAGTGTACTAAAAGAGATATTTACATAGATATATTTACAGCTATAGATATCAACTTTACAATCTACACACTAGTATACCAATTGAATTCAAGGCCCTCGCGCCCAGATGGAAACTTGCAAAACCCTACCACTTTCAGCAAACTTCTCCTGGATGGGCTGAAAAAGTGGATGCGACAGGATCGCTCTCCAATCACCATAGAGAATCACTTTTTGAAGTGCAGACAAAGATGGTCCGCAAAGAAAGTCAAAATGGCGCGATATCAAACTCCAGGCAGAGCCCCCATCTGCAAGCAAGCCATTGACGTGCGCGTGCAGACCAACCTCGGTAAGGTTGGGATGCACACGCGCGATCTCGGGTGGCGCAGTAAAGAACACGTAATAATTGAGTCGATGGAGGGCTGGACAGCCTGCCAGGCACGGGGAAAGACTGTCGTTCATTAGAAAGCGAACATGCATCCCGAGCTCGACGATCTCGAGTTGGTCTCCAAGGCTGTCCCAGATGGCGTCTAGTCCTTCCTTGACAGGGGGGGAGTCCATGATGAAGTGCTTCAGCGCCGGCATGGACCACTGGAATAAAATCCGATAAAATAGGGTGCCGCTCCGTATATGCAAACGCAGTGTCTCAAGGTGAGGGAGGACAAGTTGTTGCGATTCATTGCAGATACGACTTGAGCCCACTACCCCGCCAATGAATAAAAACCGTAGTTCTGGAGTATTTCTCAGGACTTTCCCGAGAGAATTGATTCCCCCGGATTGCTCTGCTTCGCTGTGATGCCACCATTCGAGTCGTTGAAGAGAAGGCAGCGCAACGCCCTCTGCCTCAAAATCGAAGCGCAGACCATCAAGAAGCGAGTACTGAGGCCGAAGCAAAGTGTGAATGTTGGGGCAAAGCTTTAAGACCTCTATCGAGTGTAGGTTGTGCGATGGAACCGCGACGGTACTTGGGTAAGGCAGAACCACGCGACGAACCTGCCACTCGTGACAATAAGAACACGCTATTCATATAATGGTTGTATATGGTGGTATGAACGCACCATCTCTCCATAGCGTCTGCCAGACAACTTGCGCCCTTCTAATATTCGCTGTAGTGCATGTGCACCGTGTCTTATCGCGACATCTCTGTATAGTGATTCTGCAATCCATGTTTGCCAGGTGCTGCACACAGATGCGATGGCGACTTTAACCGGCAGAGTGGGGTCGCGAGCGCCAATGCCGTCAGGAACGGGTTCAAACGGCACATGATTGTCCAGCGACAACTGCGTATTGTGGCAAGCCCAGTCAAATATTTCGAGCCATATTTCTGGTGGCAATGCGTGGGCGTTCATTGCAAGGATGCAAGCTTATCTAATCTTTGCCAGCTCTAGATCTTACTTACTACTCCTTTCCAGACCCTCCCGTCCTCGTAGCTCTACACCAGAGTGGGCACTCCTCGGGAATTCCATTCTGATCGTCGGTTGATATCTCCCTCCTCGTCGCATGGACATTTCTCCATGGACCACTAACTTTGGCAATCCGTCGAACGACCGCATTGCGCGCTGCCATTTTCCAAGCTATCTTGCTCTTGGCTTTCGCATTCACGCCTATTTTTCTTGTGGAACACAGTGCATATGTACCCTTGCACACTCACCAAATCTCGCCTTCTATCTCAATCATGCGTACTCCTGTATAATGCGGTCATATGCTATGATCGCACGTTGGCGTTGTTCACTTTCCTCTCGACAATTTCTTACGTTGGGATCTTAGGCTATCTTAGGCTGTTTCGGTCATGCCGCCGCGACCGCCGCGACATTGTCCAAGACTCCAACAACTGGAATACAACTTACGGCCAAGGCCCTTAGGATAACAGCCTTGACGAGACTATAAAATCTATGTTATCCATGGTAGTTTTCGCTCAGATCAGGTCACCTCTCCAAATATGTTGACTCCCTCGTTCCAAACGCTGCTTGCTACCCTCCTCATTGGCGTTTCCGCTGTCGCTGCAGCCTCGCCTTTGTCGCTAAGCCTTTCCGGTGCGTTCATCTATTTTTATCTGTCTAAATGAACTATTAATAACTATCTTCCGCCTGATAGGCCCGAAGAGCGTCCATGGCGTCGAGAACCTCAAGATTACGGCTACCATCACCAATACCGGCACAGAGACGCTGAAGGTCTTAAATGATCCACGCGGTCTCTTGTCCAAGCGCCCGGCCAACAAATTCTCCATTACCGATGCGAAGGGTGCTCGCCCCTCCTTCACCGGTGTCAAGGTGAAATACGTACCCGAAGCTGCTGCCGCGCTCGGAGCCTACACCGTCCTTGCTCCTGGAGCTTCCGTCTCTGTTGCACACGATCGTGAGTACGTTTTGCTATTTCTTCGGGGCCGTTCTTATTCAATATCGTTAGTCTCCGCGGGGTACAACTTTACTGCCGCCGGAGCCGGTACCTTCGATTTTGAAGCCGACAAGGCCTTCTACATAGTCAAGGAGAACAACAAGGTTGAACTCATCCAAGCTGAGATTTCCGAAGCTTCTGCCTTCACCGCCAGCGTCACTGGAAACCTGGTCATTTCCCGCCGCGAAGACGAGCCTTCCGGGCTCGCCAAGCGCGCCACCTTTGTGGGCTGCACAACGGCCAGGCAGACGCTTCTGAACACCGCAATTGCGTCTGCTGAGACCTACGCTGCTAATGCCAAATCGTAAGTCTACCCGAATCTATCTGTTAGCGCTCCAGTCATTAACACAGGACCTGTTCATAGCTACCTCAGCTCTCACACCACTGCCACCACCAGGTACACTACCTGGTTCGGTGCTTTCACCACCGCCCGATACCAAACCGTCGTCTCTCACTTTACGCTGATCGATGCTAACAACTTCTCCGCGTTTACTTTCGATTGTTCTTGCACTGATTCTGCCTACGCCTATGTCTACCCCGACACGTAAGTGAAAAGTATACAAAAATCGCCAGTGTTTTGATCTGATCATTGCCCAACGTTAAGCTTCGGAAAAATCTACCTTTGCTCTGCCTTTTGGAGTGCTGGCAACACTGGCACTGATTCTAAGGTATTTACCAATGTACATATTTTTCGTTCCTGTGGCCCTGAAGTAAATTATATCGTAGGCCGGAACTATCATCCACGAGTCTTCTCACTTCACCAACAACGGTGGCACGGATGACCATGCTTACGGTCAGACAGCTGCCAAGAGCCTGGCCACCAGTAGCCCCGCCAGAGCTGTTCTCAATGCAGATTCACATGAATACTTTGCTGAAAACACCCCCGCCCTCGCTTAAATCCATAGAACACCCTTGTATTCATATAACGAAAAAGTGTGTATAGAATGACATAGAAGAGAACAAGTGATTGAGCCAAACCTCCAGATAGCTGTGTCTGACCCCGTGTTCGGGGATTTGTTCTAGCGTATTCTCTTCTTGTACATTCTCCCTCGCAAGTCATTGGACCGAACCGAATCCCGGTTGGCAGTTTTGTGTGGCAATGCTTACCGACCCGCTTCTCATGTAGCATATTTTGGCCGTTACACAGGCACCTGTGCATGGTGCAGTACGCACGGATGACTTGCCTTGGAAAGTGTTAAAAGTCTGGGCGGTCGAAAGTTCAGAAAGGCATTACACCAATAGGATTGGCACAACTTACAGAGACCAGCGTTGAATTAGCTTCCATTGCTGAAGACAATGTCAACTGATTTTTAGCCGTGGACGGGGTCGAGGTTATATCGGAACTCACCTTCCGTAACAAGATGCCACCATGTGGCATTCAAGGGGTCGCTTGGTCCCCATGATGTTATGGATGCTCCGTAAGTCTGGCGGGTGTTATATTCATATGCGTATGTTGGTCCAAATGCGGTTTGAGAGTCCAAGCTCGGAAATGAGTCGACATCGGCTCTCCATCTGTTTAGATAATAAAATCAGAGCAAAGTTCGTACAGGCGCTCAAAAAGGAGGATTAAGCGCACGTGTGGGCATCCAAGATATCAAACGTCTTTAATGAGATAAGATAAATTATTGAGTACCTTCTAAATATGAATTGCAGTAATAACTTACTGCGGAATCTACTTCGTACACGCGGAAACCTGAATTGAGGTTGGTTAAAGGTGTCACTGACGGTGCGATCTGCCAATGAGGATAACCGTTAGAAACCTCGAGAAATGATCTGCGGTCTAAAACGCACCCACGCCACCGCTCCTGCAGTGTCTGCTGACATTGTAGTTGCATTGTTGGCATAGTAGATCTAAGTCCAGGCACTGTTAAAAATGCGGAACGTTCACGGGAAATAAAAGTTCCTGACTGTTAGTTGATCCTCGTGTGTGCTTGGGAACGTCAGTAGTCATCCAGATCAGATAACATCATAGGTTCTCACTGTCCCCAAAATATACCTGAGCAACGCAATTAGGGAAATTTTTCACTGGATATCGACAGGGGTATACCAGGTGTGGTGACTCACTTGCGATAACATGAGGCGTGAAGCGGTCTACACTAAAACGATCAAATCGAATCAGTATACACATGGAGAAAGGGCCCAGAATACTGCTTACATCTGGTAGACTGGAAAACGGTGTTTAATTAGATGATCAGTATAATGGTTTTAGTCTCACAAAGATTGGTGGGGTTTCTCAGTGGATTTGTCCCGTCCCAGCCTGATAACACATGACCAATGATCCATACTGACGAAGACAATCATTATATGACGCTTTGATGACGAGAGTATTCGGACTAACCTCGATCGCCAGCGTCTTCAGCATCTTGCAATTCGTCAGTTAGAAATCGTAACATCCCGGATGTATCAGGGTTCGTCATGTTGATGTAGTTGAAGTAATTGGCACTGATAGGATCCCACATGAGATTCCAGGTGTTTGCGCAATATGTCATAAATTCTTACCGATACCCTGTGCAAATTTAAGATCGACGCTAAAAAGGAAAAAAAAAAAGATGAACATACACATATCCGTGTTCAAGGTAATGATTCTAAGGCCGTCGGATCGCTGTACCGCGTAACCAGCATAATGGGCACGCGCTAAAGCCACGGCCGATGTCGGGATCCATCCTTCGTGTTGCCAAAGGTCTGCGACATGATCATAATTCCTGTAGATTTAGGTTGGCAAAGGACCGTAATGATGTGCAAAACCTAAGACCATACCAACTGAATTGTTGTGCAAGCGGTGTCCCTAATGAATTCGGTGCATCCTGCGCTCTTGGTCGATAAGTCAGACGTAAGCAATGAAAACCTAGGTAGAAGCCGTACTGGTTGTAACTATCGTGGTTTCCTAGAGCAGCATATACAGGTCCACTACCAAGCATCTTCTTGAAAAGGTCGTAAAGAATGGTCTTTTTGAAATATTAATACGATGACAAACACGAGATAGTAGAGGCTGAATACCTCTGTATATTCAATATATCCTCTAAGAAAAGAAAAAGAAAAAGATTAAATGTTGTTAGAACCTTCAACAGTTTCGCGTACCTTGAGAGTTGATTGTCGGGATCATGTGAGACCAGATCACCAGTGTAGACAGTAAATGCAAAACCAGTATCCTTGGTGTCAGTTAAAGCTGGTATAGCTTCGAGCGCAGATAGTCCGAGAGATATAGGAGTATCACTGAATTTCGAAAGTTGTGACATCGCTAACAAAACTTTACGCAAAACTTACCATAGATATGCGCCATAACGCGGGGCCGGCATCATCACTTGGTTTGGGCTTTGGTTATTGTGATTATTCGATCTACAGCATAGACCGGATGTACAGTTCGCCTCAGCGCCCGTTGCAAACCCTGAAATTAAATAAAGTCAACCAAAACAGTAAATGTCGCAGAAAAAATTGCATACTTGGGTCCAAATGGAAATCAGACATATGTAGGACCTTCAGCCTTTGACCACTAGCTTTTTTCAAGGGAGGGAGAGGTGAGGGTTTCGGCTTAGCAAACCAGTTCGTAAGGTTCAACGGTACTGTTGGTGGTGCAGGGCACAGGCTGAAAAAATTCTGACACAGAGCCTGACAAATGGTTGTTGCAGTCAGCTTTCCCACTTCGCAATCTTAAATAATGGCATTATATACCTGGCCATCATATCCACCCGTGTCTGCATTGGCGATGACTTGCGTGATGACGGACCCGATCCCACTGAATTGGCCGTACATGACGGCGCAATTACTGGCCAAATGGAAAACATTACAAAACTCAATGAAGAACGCAGGACCATTGGAAGGCGTCGCCAGAGACACGAATTTTGCAATCCCTAGAATAGCTTGACATTGACCACATTTGTCGTTTGCAAAGATTGGGTTCGAAGCAATGGAAGTCAACTGCGTAAAAGCGTTGTTCAGAATTTGGGAGGACGAAGCTACTGGTGGCAATGGATGAGGGTCCGCAGTGTCATTAATTGGAATGGTATTTGGATCAGTTAATGCGAGAGGATATACTCGATGCTAGGGAGTAATATACATGAATGGAAGCCGACAGAAGTTAAGAAACTACAGACCAGAACAGGATCAGAGATAACTGGTTCAGGTTGCGCGGAAGTTGCCGTGGGCGAGTTGTAATATTTCGAGAATACGGACGTAGGAAAGGGGCCAGGAGCGGTGAACGTAGAAGGCCGAATGAGTTGGGTGGCTACCACCGACCCAACTCGCACAACCGTCGCGAGGGAAAAGAGTGGTGCCACACGCATTCTTGCCGGACGCATGAGCTAGGCTAGCTCTTTTTATACCCGCTCACCTTAACGAACGTGGGCTCGTTAAGAAGACTGAATGGTTCAGTCCCGCTAGGCCACGCTCCCAGCCGCTCGATAAGTGCACTGCCTAAAAATAGCTCTTATGCGCATGGTGGGGCATGATGGTGTTCCTTGAAGACATGAATTGCGCCCTACTGCATCCAAGAATGGAGATACTTACGCTACGTATGTCAGTGGTATTCCATCGAGAAAAGTCGTCTGTACATACTCGTTTTCCTTGTCGCTACCGGGGATGTGCCATTCCTACCATTTCACGTGGCGGTTGTTGCGCAGACGCTCCTTGAGCTTGAGCGGCCCTAACAATGAGCATGACATGGCCACGAATGCTACACTTTTCCAGAGAGACGAGAGCAAGATATTTGATGATAGTTTTAAAGTGATGTAACGAAATAATTGAGGAGGAAGAGGAACAGAGGAGAGAGCAAGAGGAGAGGTGCCCAGGCTAGCTCTTGGTGGAATTGATGACAATATTTGCCATTGCTTGGTCTTGTTCGGCCTTATGACATCATATTTCACACGCATTGATCATCGCCCAATCTCAATTAAGGCCTGTGACGTCTTCCCTTGGCTGCACTTGGCGACTTGACTGCAAACTGTTTTTTGGAAGAACATACTGTATTTCCCTTGTACCCAAGAAATAGCTACTGTTACTGTGACTTCAGTCCTGTTCTCCTATGAAGAGTTGCACTCGACATGAACTCAGAATTCACTTCGGAACTTATACTAACCCAGGGTTTGTCCGGGTCTCTTTATGTTTGTCACGTTTGGGTGTTTGGGCTTGGTTTGGGCCATTGATGGGACCTCGACGGAGGTTCTGTACGAACCTCCGAATATAACGGTGACACTTATGCTCAGCGGCCACAAAAAAGTGCACTCTTCCGTCCAGATTCACGCATCCTTCCAGAATTCCGTCATAATCTGTATGGCTTGTGCGCGCCAATAAGGATGCTTGGAAGGTGCGCGTGGTAAAGCTCACCATCACAGCCAAAGAGCTAGTAATCAGGTCGCGTCTTTTTTGACCGTCGGAAAACCTCCGATTATCCTCGGCGGCGTCATATTTTTGCACATACCCCACCACAAGACATAGGCTACGCTGTTCTGTAGGCGAGGGGAACAGAACACTCCCAGGCTCATCGCATCGTCAGACTATAGCAATGCACTATGTATTTCCTGTCCACGAGGAAAGGGATCATGTTGTTTGGGCCACGTTGTTCTACCGCCATTGGCGATGTAGTGCGGTAGAGGAGGGTGGCATGGGTCTGATATTGAGGCAGCGCAGTTGCAGCATAGATGAATCTACGACATGAACGAAAGGAGTTGAAATGCCCGAAAATATTCCGTCTACGAGCACAGATTACAAGCAGTAAATGTATACCGTACGTTCCCTCGCGGCAGCGGGGAAATAGGAAATAGGGAAATGAGGTATTCCCCCAGCGCCAAACTTGGCCTGGGGTTGGTGGCGAGAACGGGATCGGGGAAGAAAGTCTTGAGAGGCGATAATTAATTACCTATACGGCCAAAGAGATATGTCAAATAAGTGGACCATTCGAGCAAACGTTATGGTCGATAGAGTAGAGACAGACCGGGAAGGACATAGTGAATGTGGTACAGGAAAAACGTGCAAAATTATTTATTCTGGTCGGCGGGGGATGAAGACATCGCTTCCGTCTGTGCGACTGATTCAAGTTGGGTAGGCGCGTCTTCTGGTTTCTGAGCAGTAGTGCGGACGGGAGGCGCGGCGTCCTGTGTGCCCTGATCCGCCTGCCTCCTTGATTCTGTCCAGAGGCCAAGCGTATAAGCGTGCAGCGAGCGAGAGTATTGCGCGAGAGAATCTGCCGTGCTGTCGGTGGGTGGGTTGGACATATTCGGAATATGCGATTGACTTGTCTGGGGAACGTGAGGCGGTGGCGGCGTCAAAAGCCGACGTGTATAAACTTCAAGCGCGAGGGAAAAAACTAAGGAGAGCTTATATTATTATTGATCGTTATATTATATACGTTGCTGACAAGGTCACATAATTCCCTTTTCGATAGAACCACACCAAACTGAATTCAACTCTGCATGCAGTCAGCCTCAGCGAATTCATCTAGATTTAAAAAGATTTCCTTCTTTTTTTGGGAACCAAAAGATGACGAGAAATTGCGTGGGATAAGATCTATGCAAGGTTTCTATCCGCTCCGACAGGACCGGAAGGCAGTAGTTTTTCAGAGGAAAACCAACCAATGACGAAGGATTCAGGTGTATATGATCGATATCTTCCCCGTTCCGCTACAACATATATATTGCAGTGACGTCACTGAGATCACCCTAATCCGACTACAGGATACGAGGCCTAGAGCGCACTAGATTCCAAGCGATTACTGTCCGTTTTAAATTACCACATCCAAAGTACAAACAAGCGGTCCATGTCAAAACCCAATGCAATGTTATCTTGACGGCCGTCGAGACGAAGAAGGTGTTCTATGTAGATGCGTTACGTCGTCCTTTGAGCGAACATCCACCGTTACCTGCAGATCGTGATACTTTTGCAGATCAACCGCCTCGGATTGTGCCAGATTCGCCGAATCTCTGGGTAGCCAAATTATTGGTGGAGGTGCAATCAACTCGGGGGCATATAGAATGCCAGCCATGTCTTCTGCGTGGTCAGTAAATGGGAGGGGCGGTAGCCTGGGCGGAGCGTCAGGATGTGTTCGTGCTGCTCGTTCCGTAGCTGTGAGATCGTCTAGAGTCTCGGTTTCTGTAGATCCAATGAAAAAAGACATCAATATTGACGCTGAGATGAATGAAAGCACCTTACGTAGAGGAACAGGTCCCTTATAGTTGGAGGCAGAAGGCATTACAGCCAATGTAACACTCATCATCTCCAATACCGATGCCATGGAGCCACGAGTGCGTGTACCAGGAGGAGTACTTCCATTTGCCGAGTCAGCGTCAGTATGATACGTGTTGGCCCCGTTCACGAAGGTATCCAGCGAGTTTATGGTGATGGGACTGAGGGAGTCGCGACTAGGAAGTCTCATTTTCCAGTGAGTATATCCCTCCATGAAAATCACGACAAAGACGCCTGTTCCAATAAGTACACCGCCTTCTTCCCAGAAGTGCAGAGCCAAGCAGATGAGACCCAGAAGAAGAGGTTGCAGTGATAGCAACGTGCCAAAGCGCTGGAGCATCCACATATGTAACAAACCACCTGTCTGCGAATGAGTGCGGGCATAAACATATCCAACTAAGAAACGCTGGGCTATCAACAATATCGTAGTAAGCAAGTATCCATAGGTCGAAGCTACTACGGGTACGCACCAATTAGTGTCAAAAGCAGCAAAACAACAACGGCTGGTGCAATTAGAGGGAAAATGAGAGCAAAAGTTGAGGCAAAGACGAGGGCGAGTACACATGCCCCAGTCGCATATGTAGGATCGTAGGTCCTAGGGTACACGGCTGTAGTAAGGTGTTTAGGATTCCACTTGCAAGATACCACATGAACGAGAGTACACACCTCGGAAACGTTGCCGTGGAGTAACTGCAGCCTTTTCGGCACGAATGACGCGCCAAAGTCGCATGGGTTGCAAAAGCAGTGTGGCCGGCATTATGATAGCAACATTGATAATAAGTGCGAGTGCGAGAACGCTCATGTACACAGCGCCGTTTGAAACGGATATCGTTGGCTCTGTGTTGGTGCTAATGCCCTGCATGGAGAACAAAATAGCCCCGATGGCTACGAGCCAAAGTGCTCCGACACCAGTCAATATGAAAAATGTAATTTTGAAAATAAGTAGTTGGTTCCCAGAGACTGAAACCGATCCATGGATTGTTGTCACCCCTGAACACGATATAAGCTTACTTCGGTGAGAGAACCACTAGATAGTAATCACATACAATGAATGGTTATAATCCCCAAAATGACAAAAATAGTGGCAGCGATGGCAGGTGCGAGGATGGTTGCAATCCCTGCTGCAACAGTTTCGCCAGTGAGAAGAGGCTTCAAGAACGGAATATAATGCGCAAAATTGGGAGAAGGAGCCAAGAACAGACCAACGGCGGCCGTTACTAACAGAAAATGTGCGTCAATGACAACAATGACATCCTGTAGTATCTATAAGCACTCACATGCGGCAGCCAGAATGACCATCGTCGCAATGACCACAGCCCACAACACCGTTGTGTCTAGCCAACTTCGCTCGTTCTGCAGTACGTCCCACCGTATGTCCTCCTTTGCTCTGCCTTCGATCATTTGAGTCCCAGGAATAAATCTAAGCCCACGGCCGACCATGAGCCAGCCATTGATGTTCGTACCGTGCGCAATATCAGTGTAGCTCTGATTTTGTGCTTCCGATATCTCGACGTTGATCATTTTCAGTCTCGACCGCCACTGCGTGATCTCAGCGTACACGTGTCCGAGGTCCTCAAACCCTAGTCCATCGAGCGGACGAACAAATGGTTGTGTAGGTTGCAGACGG
Organism: Hypholoma sublateritium FD-334 SS-4; assembly: GCA_000827495.1. Lineage (NCBI taxonomy): Eukaryota > Fungi > Basidiomycota > Agaricomycetes > Agaricales > Strophariaceae > Hypholoma > Hypholoma sublateritium. The sequence goes on along the minus strand of KN817521.1, from coordinate 914,952 downwards.
AGGTGGGGCGGAGGTACAGCTTCTGGGTCAACAGCGTACGTAGTCTCGCGTCTCGGGAAGGTTTCGCGTCGGGTGGAAGGCGGGGTAGTATCTGTTTTGGGCGGTCGTGGTCGGCGCAAGAAAGACGATGGCCCAGCTTGCTCTGGAGGAATTCCATTGAAGTCAGTGGCAAATTGCTCCTCTTCCTGGGACAAGTCAACCCATTCCCGAGCTTCTTCCTGTTCGTGAACGGTCCGCACAACTCCATGCTCATCGACTTCCATGTCCTCGTAGGATGTCAGCCCATAGTTGGGACCAAAAAGGCGCGGGTCTGGAATGGAAGGCATCCAGCTTCCACGTGGATCTACTGGTCCCAGTTCCCCGGATTGCTCGACGGCAACATTAGTCCCGAGGGGTAGGCGACCATATGCGACAGAGTTGCGATTAACTTCCATGAACCTACTACCAATGACGCGTGAGTTGATAGACTCAGTGAGGCTTAGGTGTCGATCAGCTCCGGTCTCCGCGAACCGTCCTCCACTGACGCCTTGGACTCCACGAAGTTTGTAATATGAAGAAGGGGCGACAAAGGAGGTCGGGGCCAGAGACGACGAGGCAAAAGCTCTATTGACATGTCGGCGGGTTCTAGACTTGCGCTGCTGCTGCCCAGCGAGCGGAATTGGACGGCTAATGTACGGCCTGTTTGGATCTGCAGGTGGCGGTGGTGGAACGAAATCGAGAATTGACGGGTCCGGAGTTGTGACACGGAAGGAGTTGATGTACTTGGTTTCTGATATTTCCAAATTTTCAAGAATTTGATCTCTCTCCTCTATGAGTAAAGCAATTTTATGCGTGTCTCTGGTGAAATTGGTTAGATTAGTTTCAGCATTTGAGTTAAAAATTCTCACCCAATTGAGAAGAGACTCTGAATATCAACTTCTCCGTTGGTTTCAACTTCATGTTTGTCGTTAAGTGGTTGTTCCTCTTCTCTCCGACGAGTGGTTCTTGCTCCAGCGCGAGGGCGAGCCCCACCTGCGGTTGCATTTCCATTTTGCCTTTCTGTGCCACCCAAGGTTGAGCTCAAACCAATTTTTACAAGATGGTCTTTGAGCTGTTTTTCGCCCCATGTGGCATACCCAGGAGCGTTCTTCGCACTGAGCCAAGCTAAATCCTTTCCTTCACATTTAACCTCCAGCCATTGACGTCGGTATGCGGCCACTCGGTTGAATTCTTTGACAATTTTCCACAACGCAGGAATCACTCCAAGGACGATAACAAATGCCGTCAATATAATGACACGCACCCGCAAGTGAAGGGATTCGGGAATGGGATCTGCGAGTCTGCGCTGTAGCCCAGTCGATATGTTGTCAGAAGTGATGCCACCAGTTTCGACCGATCTCAAAAGTCGCAGGAAACTGAGGTCTGTAAGGGTAGAATACCCACCCCCGAATACAGAAGAAGTTGCATAATCCGCGTTACACGGTGTATCGACGATATAGAGAGGTAGGGCCCCTAAGAGAGCGATGACAGACCACCCTAGCGCTATGAGTAAAGCAATCCATAGAGCACGCTGTGAAAGTTCTTCGTCGGATGGGAAGAGCTTGGCATCTTGGGCAATAGATCGACCCGCGTCGGATACGTCCGAGGGAACGGATGGTACAAGAGGAACTTTAGGGAACAAGAATGCGAAAAAAGCCGAGCCAAGGGGTTTTGGTCGAAGGCTAGATAGCGCATGGATTTGTATGTGCACTATGAGGATATAAGCACAAGAACTCACTCTGGTTGGACAAACCATTCTCGTAACGCGTAAACTTGTCGAAATCGAGGCCTCAGAACAGCAAACAAAATCTGGCAGCCTGGGTCAGCGGACATGAGGCATATGCATGCAGAGAGCTTACCCATAATATTAATCCAATGACACTAGGAATAATAATCACAGAGAGCATGCCCGAAGCTGCCGAGTCGAATCCTCGCCCAGGGCAAACAGGACCAGAACGGGATTCTATAAGAGAAGCGGAACTGAAAGCGGCTGAGGCTGTGGAAGAAGAGAGGAAGGAGGAGGAGGATATAGATGTAGGAGTTGCTCCGTCAGTGACCAGAAGCCCAGTAAAGGACGTAATAGTCGTGTCGGGTTGCGCGATGGTGGTAACTGGAATCATAGTGGTGAAGACAAGAGGACTCGTTCCATCTGAGGAAAGTGGTATCGACGATGTTGGTGAAGGTTCTGGTATAGATATTTGGGTAGGGGATACAGATGTGCTTTGCAGTATATCAGAGGTCGTAGGGGTCGTTGCAGAGGTGGGGTTAGACGGGCTTATGGTAGACCATGCAGTTGTGGAGTCCGAGGCCCAGTTGTCGTTGAGGTCGTTACGGGGTCGTAGCTGGTAGAGCTGGCGTTGGGGTACGTTAGGGAGATGTGGGGACAGCGGCATGGAGCCCCTGGGTATATGGGAGATGTAAGAAAAACTGTGCGAAGCAGAGCAGACCAAACTTTGCAGGCCGAGCTTTCGAACCAATATGAACACAGATTAGCCCAAAAAGGAAATGTACCTACTGCTAACCTCCTGATGATCGACCACTTTCAAACTTGCGTAGTCCTGCGTATAGCTATGGATGCGATACAGAGAGGAAATGGACTCCACGAGCGTGTAACTGGCTCAGAATTTTAAGATCTGAGAGCTCTGCACAAAACGCGTTATCTCCCAGGGAACATCGGCCTCGGACCCTTTTTCCAAGGGTCGTTATTCCTTTCCTGAGGCGTCGTTGCTATAGTTATCTAAATTCTTATGCTTGTTTATAAATACTGGTAAGGGTCACAGGCCTTTGAATCCATTAGAGGGAATTGAAGAGCAGAGAGATGTTGTGTATTCAGGACCAGCACTGAGCAGGGCTCTACCGTCTACGACGCGCGTCACCCAAGGGCCACGAACGAGGCACGTCATGACGAGCTCGGTTCAAATAATCCAGTGACTTATGGCTTTAGTCACGTGTATTAATGCGCATATTGCGCACTGCGCGAGCTTTTGTTGGCTCAAAGAGCTCATGTTGCACCTACAATATATATGATTCGACGCTCGACGCGGCTCTCAATCTCCCGGCAATTTTCAGTGAAAATATAATGTACTTACTTGTAAACAACTTGTAAACGCTGTTGCATTTTACTTACTAGTGTCGTGTACGCAATTGATTGAAATTAGTTGAATGATCACCTGGGGAACCACATGAACCAATGTTTTCTTGAATCAGAAAAGTATTCCGCCTTACAATTGGCAATTGCCTGTAGCTTGCCTATAGCTCAAGTTGGCCTTGTGTGCTCTGGTCAATTTGAATATTGATTTTGATGTCCTAAAGGGTCACGTGGAGGTTGTCGGCGTCGATGCGATGATCCTCGCTTGGTGACTGCAGCTGTCACGACTCAAATCTTTGAACGTTCCAGCTCGCCATGGCGAGTAACACGAAACAGGTAAATAGTCTGCGCTTTCTGCCTGCAATTCCCATTGATATTAAAGACAGACCAGCCTACAGTACCAACAACGCTTCAGCAAGCGCAGACTAATGCTCTTCTGAACCTCCTGAACCTCAATCAGCCCGTAGAAACACCCTCACAATCTATTGGGAAAGGCGGGTCTGGCGCCAAATCAACGATACTGGGGCCGCCTGTCTGGAAGGTGCTCATTCTGGACCAGCAAACGAAGGATGTGCTCGCAACGGTGCTGCGCGTCCAGGATCTGCGTGACGCAGGGGTAACCCTCCACGTGTAAGCTTCCCCACATATACGACGAGACAGGTGCTGAATACTTATGCTAGCCAACTGCACACCCTCCGCCCTCCACTGTCTGATGTCCCTGCCGTGTACTTCGTGGCTCCAACGCTTGCCAATATCAAACGGATAGCACAGGACATGCAGAAAGCACTCTACGAGTCTTTCCATCTCAACTTTGTGGAGCCCCTCCCCCGCGCGCTACTTGAAGAGTTGGCGGCGCAGGTAGCACAAGACGGCACTTCTGAACTTATTGAACAAGTGCGTACCGCTTGTTCTGCTCTTTAAGTCTGCTAAATATTTAATTTGAGGCCAGGTTGTCGATCAATATTTGTCCTTCATTGCCCCATCGCCATCACTGTTCTCTCTTCTGCCTCCACCTGTTCCAGCTCCGTCAGTTACATCTCCTATTCCGCCCACTTTGTCAGGTCCCGTTTCAACATATACCATTCTAAATTCTCCATCGTCAACGGAGCAACAAATTGAGGAGGAAATCGAACGAGTATCGAGCGAACTGTTTAGCGCAGTCGTTACTGCAGGTATGCTTCACGCACGTCACATTTACTCTAAAACCTAACTTGTCTTAGGACATGTGCCCTTCATTCGCGCGCCGCGGGGCAATGCAGCTGAGATGATTGCAAAGAAGTTGGAGACCAAGATCAGAGATGCCATTCTCTCCGCATCGCGTTCGCAAAGTGGGGTGACCTCGCTCTTTACGCAGGATTCAACAGGTCTCTCAAATCTGCAACGGCCTCGTAAGTTGCTATCTTCGTTACACTATATTATAGCCTTATGTTTGTTTTCTTAGTTTTGCTCATTCTGGACCGCAATATCGATCTAGTCTCTATGCTTGCACACGGGTGGACCTACCAAGCCCTCGTTTCCGATTGTTTGGACATCAAGTTGAACCGGGTCACTGTACAGCAGCAAGGCGTGAAGAAGTCATATGATCTCGATTCTAAGGATTTCTTCTGGGCACAAAATTCAGCCAGCCCCTTCCCACAGGTTGCAGAGGAAATCGATGCGCAGTTGAACAAGTACAAGCAAGATGCTGCAGAAATCACACGCAGCACTGGCGTTAGCGACGTCAACGACATTTCACAACTGTAAGCCTTCACACTGTGGATTTGATTATGAGGTTCTCACTTTCGGTCAATCGCAGAGACCTCACGACCAACGCATCGCACTTGAAAACGGCGATTACCCAACTCCCGGAGTTGACTGCTAGGAAGGCAACGCTAGATACTCATATGAATATTGCCACTGCGCTGTTGGAGCAAATTAAGAAACGAAGTTTAGATGAATTGTTTAGCACAGAGGAAGCCATTGGAAGACAAGTAGGCTGTCGCGGCACAACACGTTGATTGACCTAATATTTTTCGTGCAGACAACAGCAACCATCTTAGAATTCCTGCGTATGCCTCGAACAGACGGCGAACTGGCCCCACTCGACAAGCTGCGTCTCGTCCTCGTCTTTTATCTTTCAGCCCCGGACAACTCGATAACGAAGGACGACGTCGCGGAATTAGAGAAGGAGCTCAAGTCCTCCGGCGCAGAGGTCGCCGCTTTCGAATACGTGCGCCGCACGCGCGAGATCTCGCGCATGACCTCCTCTATCAACATTGGTAGCACTGGCACTTCCACACCGAGTCTGGGAAGCGTCGCTAACCAAGGTGGCGAGCTCTTCAAGGGCTTCAGCGCGCTGGGCAACAGGGTGCATTTTATCTCATGTAATGAGCATTGAACGCATCTCATTCACTTTTCACAGCTCACCGACCGCCTGAAAGATGGTCGATTCGACACCCTCATTTCGGGAGTGAAGAATTTCTTGCCGACTAACAAACTTTTTCCTGTCACCAGGCTGACGGAGGCACTCATGGACTCTTCGTCTGCGTCAAATCAATCTCTGGCAGAAACGGACGAGTATATCTTCCTCGACCCCCGTGCGCATCGACATGTGCAAGCTGGCCTGGCCGGCGGACCTGGAAGCAGCGGCGTCACCAAGGCGAAGCGTATGGCATTCGCAGAAGGTATGGTCTTCATTGTGGGTGGAGCCAGTTATGTGGAATACGGAAATCTCGAGGAGTGGGCTCAGAAAACGGGAAAGCGAGTCACGTATGGCGGAACAGAGATTGTGGACCCTGGAGGCTTTTTGAAGACCCTGGAAGCGGTCGGAAAGGCTGGCGCTGCATGACGCTGTAGAATTCGTGATACATTTATTTGCTTAGAATGGTTTATTCTTGGATGAAGGAACTCTGAGCAAATGAAAACTCTTGAAAAAATGACTAGGGTAAAAATACATAGATGGTTTTATACATTGTGAGTTTGAAGATGGTAATGAATGTATAGATAGGGGACAAATGCACGGAAATTAAGCAGGGCTGCTATGCAAGGCCAGCTCACTTTTTCCTGTTGCTTTGCATGGCCAAAATCTGAACTAACCGAATACTAGAATCATGCTTTAGGGTCAATTCAATTCAGAGGAGAAAGTACCCACAAAATATTGATCATGTCAAGTTCAAGGCCGATAGACTCATTGATTGGGTCTGCCTTCATGTGACCTGCCTCAGCCAAGCGAGCGTGTTTGAGAATCTTTTGCGTACTGGTATTCTGGGTAAGTCATAGACTCAGCTTTCTTCAAAGTGTACCAACACTTACTCGTAGAGCACGAATCCGCCGAAGAGAGCAAGTCCACCATATAGTGATATGGCCTCGGTTATAGCAAGGCTACGAAGGCCCATCGGCAAAACCATCGGAGCGAGGGAGCTCAGGGCGACTACCGTCACTCCAGCTAGCAGGGGACCCCCGAGGTTAAGGAATTTATCGTTGCTGAAACCAAGATCACATGAGATTAACGGAGGAATGATATTAATACTGATAGTTACGTTGCAGTTGCCCCGACATATGAAATAGAACCCACGATGCCGACAGTGTAGAGGGCAGCCCTAGAAAGAATGGCTGGACTGAAGAAGAAAAGAGGGCTCAAAGTAGCGGCTTGGCAAGCGTTGAATCCCTGAACCAAATAGATCAGCAATTGTTAGGAGAAAAAGGATCGTTCAGGATTTACCAACCAAAACAGATGTTTCTGAAAAGTCTTCTCAGGTGGTGTGTACATGACACCCATCATAGTACCAATACTTCCAACAAGGCTAACGCCAAGAACCACCCCTTCACTTCCAAGTCAGCACGGCACAGCGGTGAAGACACGAAGCAGAGGCGCACAAGGATTGGTAGCCATGATCTTGAAAGCCACTCCAGAGCGAAAAAGACTGCGGGCAGCAAGGGCCGTGAGGACCAAGCCGCCTCCGGTATATTTGAAGCTCTCATTCAATAGGGACTTCTCAGCAACAGACAGTGGGTCGCGCGTATCCCTATTGAAGATGGCGTCAAGAGCCATAACAGCGCCTGCTACTCCAGCCTACATCATTGTGAGAGATGACCGGAGCAGGATTGGCATATACCCACTGCTGTGAGTCCGAATTTCTGCCAGGAAAAAGGTCGCGCTTCCTGCACCATCGGCTTGGACTCCGTCATTATTGTCCGAAAGGTCCTGAACCGCCGCAGGCTGACGTTGATGGAAGGTTTCTGAGACGATTGCAAGAGTCCATTGGTGTAGAATCGAGCGCCACTTTGTGGCCGCCGCACTGACAAAGAAAAGGCGCCATTGAGCGCCGATCTAAAGGAGGGAGGAGGAATGCGAAGCATGTTAAACAGGGAGAACACGGTAGGTAGATGTGGTTTTTATTGCCGCAGTCAAGCCGGCCGAGCATGCAGTCACGTCATCGCTCGGATCATTTTGCACAACGTCAGTGCCCCGGCCCAGCCCTGGCCAACGCGCAGATGTTTTAGTGATATAGATACTTAGAACCTACTAGAACTCAGTTGAACTAGAATGACAAAAGGCTACACACAGTTTTAAAGGAATAAGGATAGGTAATGAAAAAAATAAGAATGGGGACTGAGAAATGTTCAATGAACAAGGAAGTAACAACAGTCTGACTAGCATTCGACACTCGTTGAAGTTGCGTTGAAGTAATCTTAAGTAGATGTAGACATTATCATCGTCTGTTAGTGATTAGTATCATGGCTTTCCGTTGGCGGCCTGTGCAGCAGCTTGCGATTGCTGATGAAATGATGAGTAAACACGTTTTTATAGCTCAATGAATGTACGCACAAGGTATGCCATCAATTGCTGGTATTGAGGATTACCCCCAGGTGCTCCCATTGCGCCAGGAGGAGGGGGTAAGTTGTTCATTAGGTGGGACGGTGGAGGCTGCATACCATACCCTTGGCCTGACATAGGTGGTCGCTGTTGTTGCTGTTGTTGTTGTTGTGCAGACTGCAACAGCGCAAGAATATTAGGAGGCAAATTAGCTAATGCGGGATTCGCAGATGGGGCACCGAGTGCTTGAGGAAGAGCGTTCGGAGCTTGCGGCGCTTGTTGCATCGGGCTTGCGTAATGGTTGGCAGAACCTTGATATACAGCTGGTTGCTGAGGCGGAGGATAATATGAATTGGGACCTGGAGGCATAGGGGGCATCGTCTGGACTGGAGGAGGTGCTGGAGCGGGAGGTTGTTTCAATGCGGCCAACAGCTAAAAATTAGTTAGTAAAATAGATAGATGCAGAGATAGATTGGTGTCTACCTGCTGAACTTTGCGCGCTTGTTCTAAACGATCATCATGGGGCTATTGACATTATATTGAATACATCAGGCACTGAGAGTTGACGAAAAAACTCACAGCAGTAGCCATTGGTGGGGGTGGACCTGACGGCATCCCATAGCTAGGAGGAACTCCATAAGCATTAGGAGGCGGAGGGCCGCCGTAGGCGCCTCGAGGTTGGTCGTATCGATCATCGTATCCTGTATTTCCGTTCCTTCCTCTTTCCCCTCCCTCTCCACGACCTTGATGATCATCATCGTACCGACCACCTCCTCCGCCACGACCTCGGTTATGATCACGGTCCGGACGACCGTAATTATCTCCACGGCGGTTATGGTCGTCATCCATACCCCCGCCACGACCTCTTCCTCTTCCTCGGCCGCGACCACGTCCACCTCGCATTCCTCCTCCACCCCCACCCCCACCTCCGCCACCTCCACCTCCACCACGATCTTCCCATTCTTTATTACCGTCACTTTGATATGAAAATTGTTTGAGCATAATTATAATGCATATAGCGACAACAACTAACCGATGATTAGCAGACGTTGTTTCGTCCCAAGCAAATACAATGTCCATCACTCCATCTTGCAATCCCTGATGACGAAGTCGATCATGAGCTTCACCACACGCCTATCAAAATTATGATAAAATAACACGTGGCCGAAGGAGAAATAACTAACTCTGGTGTCATAGAATTCCACATAGCGTGAACTAACAAAGTATAAGTGTCGGTAGTCATAGGCAATCCAAGACACCTTACTCAATGCGCTCTCCTACAGGTTTGATGGCTTTAACATCGCCGAATTGTTGGAATTTTCGTCGGACTTCATTGTCGTCGATAGGCTGCCCTGACGGCGAATTACGTATAGTGACTTGAAGGGTTCCTTGGAACTGCTATTTAGCATTGTAGAATATCGAGTTAATGACAAAAAGAGTATAACTAAAAGAGCAGAGCAAACCTGGTTTTTCTCGCGATCGTTTCCTTTCTGATCATCACGTGGAAGAGAATAATGCACATCAATCTGTCATAAAACGTTGAACCCTAGAAGCAAGGTGAAGGCGACATGGCCACTGACGGGTCTCCCACTGATTTCTGAGCCTTGGAGGCGATCTCTTGCTCTCTCAGCTGCTCGCAAATCGAACTATTGGACAGGCACACTTAGCGACACCAAAAATCGATCGGCATATAGCTCACATAGGTCACGAAGACCATTCCTCTTGTTGATATTAAGTCAAAGAACGTCTTGATTTCACCATGTTCTTCAAATATTCGACGCACATCTTCACTGGGTGTTTCATACTAAAGGATCCATCAGTTACTGAGGTCCTCGAGATAAAATTTTCAAAAATCGGCGATATGCCTCTAACAATAGAAAGGTGTGCACACAACTTGAAATTGAATATGAAACTTGCCTTAATATTACGGATAAAAAGAGTGCGACAAGGCCTTTCACGTTGAATACGTTCTTCGATTATTGAGTCATGCACTTTATCGTCTCTTTCCTTCCTGATGGGACGCCGTCGATCTTCGTCATCAAAAGAGCCTGGCCCGTCTAACACGGCGAGATGGACACGAGTGAGAAACTTCAAATCACAGCAAAACAGAAGACCAAGCAGAGATAGGACGTAGCATTGGACAGAAGCATGCGCGTAACTGGGGACATTCAAGCATCTCATGAACACGTTGGTATCAGCGGATTCAACCCTTAGCAACTTTCACCGATTTTCACGATTTCAAGTCACCCATAGAGCAGAATCTCCAGAGATAATTCACGACTGCAAGCCTCAATTCGAACGAAAGCTGAGACAGATGGCGCTGTTGCTTCTCGCTATCCTTGATTTGATATTCAGTCTCAATTGTAGCGCACCTTCATATTTAGAGTAACCTTGACCATATCCTGATTGAGCTGACGAAGGTGGTGTGAAATGGGTGGGAGTGGTGTCTGCATAAGGATTGGTTTGATAATATGGCGGCTGAGAGGTGGCAGGCGGGTGCTCATAATTATTGTAGGATTCTGTGTCGCCTGAGCTGTGTCCCTGGTCATACGAGTTGTGGTTGCTCAAACTTGTGTCATAACCTCCGTAGCCCCCTCGACCTCGGTTGAAGCCTCCTCTTCCTCTGAACGGAGCCCCACCTCTATCTTGATAACGATGACCTCTGTCACTGCCTGGACCGGGGGAGTTGTTACCTCGGCGACCAGGCGAATGCTCGAAACTTGCATTATAAGGGTGATGTCGGTTCATAATTCTTAATGCGACTGAAATGCGACTGATCAACGAAAGCGCAGTGACGTGGAGCAGGTGACTGGGAAGCAGGCGATGGAATTGCCGAGAGGTGACTGCACAATATTTCTCTGAAGTACTGATGAAGCCGGAAGCTCTCAACTCAGGAATTTTCAATCCGGGAGAAGATGAAGAACTGATAAGGATGTCGGGGAGTTGAAGATAGAGCAGGGAAAATTGAAAACGGCTGAGAATGGATGCCCGGCAGTTGCCGAACAGCCATTTCTGGTCAGGCTGCGGTGCAGCTCCTCACCGCGAGTCCAGTCCCTTCATTCTACCTAACAACCATGTCCAAGCAATTCCAATTCAAACTCGTCCTTCTCGGTAGGAGTTTATTACCATCATAGCTGGTGTATACTCACATCTTGCAACTCCAGGCGAGTCCGCCGTCGGAAAGTCAAGGTGCGTCTGACACGCTGTTAACACTGCGTCAGCTAATATCCGGCAAGTCTGGTGCTGCGATTCGTGAAGGACCAGTTCGACGACTATCGGGAGAGTACAATTGGAGGTCAGAAGACTCCTACAGCGTCACATATACATCTATCTGAGCTCGTTTCAGCTGCTTTCCTGACACAAACTGTGACGCTCGATGATCAAACGACTGTCAAGTTTGAAATATGGTATGTCCCCACCCAAACGAACGAGCGTGTTATCAGCTTTTGATTTCATTTAGGGATACTGCAGGGCAAGAACGCTATAAGGTGAGTAACGTATCAATTAGCCAGTGTTGTTTTAGAGTTGACGGGTCGTCTGCCCCCAGTCTCTCGTGCGTAAGCTCTTAACTGGTTCGCTGAAACGTATATGAAGATTCTGAAATTTCAAACACACAAGGCTCCCATGTACTACCGAAATGCCAATTGTGCAGTCGTAGTATATGATATCACTCAGTCGGCGTCATTGGAGAAGGCTCGCACATGGATAAGAGAGCTCCAACGCCAGGCTGACCCTTCAATAGTAATTGCCTTGTGCGGAAACAAATTGGATCTCTCTGCTCGACGCCAGGTATCTCAGGAGGAGGCGAAGAAGTATGCCGATGAGGAAGGCTTAATGTGGACGGAAACAAGCGCCAAGACAGGGGAGGGCGTTACGGAGATTTTCACAGCTATCGGTACGTGTTTATTTGGTCTGCGACAATGATACGTTATTCTGATAGGGTTTTCCTTGGGACATGTAGCCCAGAAACTTCCTCTGACTGCACCAAGTGCTACTCGAGCTGGAGCTGGACGAGCTGGTCCTGGCGCACGGGCGGGTGTCGATCTCAATAAGCAGGCGGCTTCATCAGGCCAGCCAGAAGCTTGCAATTGTTAAATGGGCCTGCAACGCCTCTCACATTCTATTTGGTCATTGGATCGCGACATCTCACCTTGCTTCCTTTCTTGTAACGTATTACCCTTTTGTCTGTCGCTGCCTTTTGTTTCTCCTCTCCCTCTCCTTCTATACTTCGGACCTGTTAGGATATATAGTCTATTCCACTCCGATTTTCCTTGACTCCGGGTGTTATCGTGGCATTGACGATATGGAATTCTATATGTCCGATATGGTGCTGCAAGTTACATTTAATACTACACATTATAATTTCCTTTCATGGATACGTGAAAAATAGGTGGGTTAGAATCCTGCAGCCTCAAGCCCCTTCCTGATATCTGCGTTTGCGACTTCTGAGTGCTGCACCTCCTGACTTTTGTTCCAAAACCAATTGGAATCGTGTTTGGATGCCATCATGAGCTGAGTTTCAATGAACATCTTCATCGGTTCATTGGAGGGGATGTTGTATGCTCGCTTTTGAAATTTGAGTATGTTACCTATAATTTCAAACCATCGTGCCCGTTTGTAAAAGCAAATACGCCCGTCTGCATCTTGATAGGCAAAATGCTCTTCTGTGTGAATGATGTCGCCCAAGTACATGGTGATGAAGGGAATACAAGGACCTTCTGCTTTGTCCAAGAGTGCTCGATAGGCAGCAAAGCCGCCGCTAGGGTCGTTGTATCGCAGGAGAGCCTCAAGGTTGTTTCTGCGGCTGATGTGTGCCCATGTGAGATGTAATCTTGAGAGATCAGTACTCGAGAGCGCAATGATAATGGCGCTCATGGAAGCGATGTTGTGGAGTTGGCGACATTTCTACGTGAACATGATGTGAGCAGCAATGTGATATACATCTATGATCTTTCGCATACCTCAGCGACTTTGATCCAGAAATCGACTGTGTAGGATCTTTTGCCGAGGATGTCTAGATTTAGAATGCTGCGCTTGACCCAGGAAACAAGGTTGTCATGAGTATTGCAAAACGCAAGTAATCTGGTGATAGCTGGGCCACTTCTGGTCTTTGCGTATGAGAGGCACTCTTGCGGGGTCACCTTGACATACAGTGCTTGCTCCAACAAAGCAAGCTGCTCTGCCATGTCCGATGGTTCAATCTTCATCAAGTCGTTCTTGTGAGCCTTGAACTTTTTGCTCTTTCCCGGCGTGTTTTGCGCAGAAATGTCCGATGGTACTGTGAATGTCTATGACGGCAGATCAGTGATGTACCACGATGATTAAAATATACAACCATACCAACCGCTCTAGAGTTTTGATGATGGCTTCAGCATCGGCGTTGTGAGGTGGTGTCTTGATAGTTCTCAGAAAGTCTGTAAGTGGTTTCGCCAAATGGGGTTCTTCCTCCAAAAGTCGATGATCCTCTAGCCATCTGCTGTAAACTTCGAGGATCCGCTTTCGGGTAGGGGTTTGCCAATTTGCTTTCCAATCTGCGAGTTCTTGGTCTGAGATACTTTGGACTGGTGTGGTATTATATCGTTCAGCGAGTATCTCGAAAAGGGTATTGGCAGTTGTGAACGTGCGAAATGTCATGAGGAAGACGTTTGTAAATGTCGTGAGTTCGGCTTGTCCTAGGTAGTGCGATGAGTTAACCAGATAGGACAGGAGAGTAGCTTTGGCTTACGAGTAAGATCTAAGGGTGCGTCGTGTGTTGTCAACCGTTCGATAAGAGCTGGCAGCGTCGCATTGCGGATATATCCTTGTCTGTCTTCTTCTATTTGATCAGCCAGTCGAGGCTGAAGATACCATGGTCGAATATGGATGACAGCTTCAATGTGTCTGGCATCCCCAAAGCTTTGCTTGTTTAGGGATTTCCCTCGCGCATATTTGGAGATCATGTCGAAAGAACTATTGATGTCTGAACTTGCTATCTTTTCGATTTCTCGAGTATTCTTGGTTTCAATGAGAGTACTCAGTCGCCTGAGAGTCTGACTGTTCGGTGAGATTACTGGGCGCGCTCGCAGACTTTGTTTCCTTGTCAAAGTATCTTGACTTCGATGCGTTTCATGTCCTCCGGCATGAGTAGATCGAGCAGGTTTCACCTTCTTTTCTAGCATTAACGGTGGATGTGGCATGGGAGACGTGGGAGAAGGTGGGGGTATAGGTCGTCTGTTCCCAGGCCGCAAGGAATTTCTCGCATTCTGAGGCCGCTGGTCGCGCGTTCCGTTCCGTGGATCTGAAATTGAAGTGGACAACTTTATGGTATTGGTTTAATAAAGTTGAAGTCCAGGCCAGAATGACAAAGACTTACCCGGTTTTCTTCATATACCGGTAAAGGGGAAGTGGTGGCGGAATCAGTCTCGAATAAGGGAAGTATTCGAGAGACAGGGGCAGAATTATACAATTGTTCGGCTTCATATTCGTACCCGCGAAATTCCTCCCGCACATTTCGTAGTCTTTCGGACATGTCATCTGATAACTGCACGACGAACGCTTGTGGTATCCAGCCTACCACAGGCCCGTCCTTCCTCATAGCAGCCCACCACCCAGTGTTATCGCATTTGACTATATTGAGGATCTCATTCTTGCTAAACGAGAGAAGCCCAGGATCATCGGACGAGAAGTCGTACATGCACAGAACGGAGAACAGAGTGGAATCGGAGACGCCTGCGCTTGATGTGTAGTAGTCATTTCCTGCTGACATATTGGTACCAAAGCCTGGTGATGGCGTGTGCGAAGAGTCGACGGCCTTAGTAGCCGTGTATGAGGAAGGATCGATGTACAAGTGAAGTGATCGACGCACGGCCTGCGAGCGTGTGCGGGAGCTGGCCATGTGGACTTGATGAAGATGAAGATTACGACAGTGTTTGAAGTCAAGGAGGGCCCTTCGTTCGGTCAAGCCCTATGGTCTGTGAATTTGTGAAATAAAAGAAGTGGACTGGTGGCTGAGAGAATTCAAGGGGGGGTGGCGATGTGGAATTCCTGTCTGGACGACCATCAACACTCAGAATGGCATGTTGCTGCCACTGTACTAGGGAAGCCGAGACCAGGCTATGTATACATAGACACCCTGGGTTATTCTTGCCCGCTATGCACACCACGGACCATTTTCTGTAAGTAACAATTGAGCGGGAGAATCTGCTATGTAACTCATCCGGTTTCCGGATACTTCGAGTTTTGTTCGAGTTACTTATCCCAGATTATTTAATCGAGACGTGAACAGAAAAAAAGGACAACTAATGAGGCATGTGTGTTACCGGAGATTTCCCCGCCCCGCTAAGCTCGCAGCTATACAAAAAACAGCCAGCTGTGGGCCAATACAGTGCGCAGCGCCATATGAGCGCGCGCAGAGGATGTGGTATGTACTTCGAAGTTCGATCAGGACTGGTAGTTGTGTTACTTAGCATATTACGTAACGATCTAGTCGAAGTTGTTACATCGCAGCCGGCCCGGATCCATTGGTGGGCTTGATCACCAAACCTCTGAGGATTCTCCTGTGCTGCCCGCGGCTGAGGCCCCATATCTTTACCGTCTCCCACTACGCCAGGCGACCTGACAGACATCGTTTGCAGCCTCACGTTAACGATCTTTTTCACGATGTCATCTATGTGGAATGCTGCCAAAGCAAAGGTGAGAATCCTAAGATCGGGCGACTCGATTCTCTGACACCCTATTAGGTCCAACTGCGGTACTTCTCTATGTCGCATGAGATGAATACGGAATACTCATACTTTAGCAATTGAAGGCTCGCCGTTCAGCGCCTTCGTACTCTGCAACAGAAGAAAGAAGCTCAAGCCAAGGCTTCTCGTCGAGATATCGCTCTTTTATTAGAGAAAGGGAAACTAGAAACAGCGCGCATCAAGGTGGAAACGAGTGCGTTCTCTCAAAAGCTGTAGGTGATCTTTATACCTAATTTCAACCCCCTTTCGCAAGTCATCAATGAAGATATCTATGTTGAGCTTTTGGAGTTAATGGAGCTGTATTGTGAACTTTTACTCGCAAGATTTGGGTTGCTCGATCAGAAGTGAGATGTTGGTCATCTTTTCATGAAGTGTGCTGACAGGAGGCTGTCTGCAGCTTGAGGGAACCAGACCCTGGTAGCATATGAATCAATCTCGCGTCACGCTCCGAGTGCTAATACGATACTCAGGCGTGTCTGAAGGAGTCTGTGCCGTCATTCACGCCTCACAGCGGACTGAGCTCAAAGGTATTCCCATTTTCAAGCCCCCTCTAAAATCCCGCCTCTTATTGTTAGAATTGCATATTCTGAGGGACCTTCTCATGCATAAATACGGGCGCGAATTCTCATTAGCTGTTATGGAAAACAGGGATGGATGTGTTAGCAAACGTGTACGTTTTCGATATGCCTCACCGACATGCTTGCTGGGCTAAGATGTCTGCTTCAGATAATCAGCAAATTATCCGTGGACACCCCTCCACCAGCTTTGGTCGATGGCTATCTCAAAGAGATAGCGAAGGCCTATGGGGTACCCTTTTCTATTCCTGGGGAAGAAATAGTCGAAGTGGCGGATGAAGATCAAGCCGTGATAGATCATAATAAGGCACGTTCTAACTGAATATTCTTTGGTCATTAAGTGACTTCAATTCTGTTAAGGATGTAAAGCAAAGTGAAGACTCGGATGATGTAAAGCGCACAGAAAAATCTACGGAGGTGCCAAATGCCAAGTCAACGTCCACGATACCGTCAGAACCATTGAAAACGGATGCCAAAAACATACCGGCGTCGAGTTCACCGCCTGAAGATGAATTCGACCTCCTTTCTAAGCGCTTTGCTCAGCTAAAGAAGCGTTAGAGCTTATGCGAACCAGGTGGTGGGTGTTTATAAATGGAAGACCTTGTATATATAAACCATGATTTCACTGTCTCATCTGGATAATTCAGGTTTGACGCATCCCAGTGCTAATTCCCTTTGTTGAAATCGTCGGCGTACTTACTGCGGAGACATGTGGTCGATGGAGAAATGAAGTGGTGTGCATGTCAGCTTGTCGGAGCTTTTGCTTTCCATCCGTGCAATCGATGCTTATCTAGCCTTGAAAAGAAACCGGCAAGCTAGTGTAACCCACGTTGCATAAAAGCTTGACCCAAGACACGTCGGCAGCCGCTCATTGCCAGTTCTCTTCTTCCTTACAGTTTCCAATATTCAATACTTATGCGTCGCGACTTCCTGCTCGATCAGCACGATGGTTCCAAGGAAGAATATACTAGTAGTTGGCACTGACTTTCCGTCAATGCAAATAAAATCTTGCTTCATTTTGCCTCGATGCTGGTCGGGAGTTGTAAAATTCCCAACGAAATAGCTCCAGAACGCCCTGTGAGATGCGAAATCGTAAACTATATATACGATCTTGATACAATTGATCGTTGACTTTCAAGAAGCCACTTCACGAGTGTCCCAAGGATGACCACAGGGTGACCTTCTTTCGCTTACATCAATCATGATTGCGAGCTCGGTAGTGCAGCGGCGGAAAGCTTAGGTCCTCCCACTGCTCATATGCACATACAGGTATTATTTTTGTACATACTGACACAGTGGGTAAAAGAAGGTAAAAACGTTGCGAGCACGCCCGTTCCTCTTCACAGGAAATATTTCTTCCAGCCTCGCTGCCTTCGCCCCAACTTCACCCAGTTCAATCACAGTTGCAGCTTGAGCTTGATGGCGGCACTGACTGTTTACGTACTGGCTACTGCCAAAGTTGAACGACGACATATTACTACCGGCGCCTCCAAGCTTGCTTCAACTCGAAGCCGCATCGCGAAGATCTTTACCGTTTTGAGTGTTCTAAAAAAACTCAAAAAAAACTCGTTGCTCAAAATCAATTCTTGAATCAAATACACAATAATGCTGATTAGACATTGGCCGCATCCCCAAGCTGCCAACTTTCAAATCCTACAACCTGCATGGTACATAGTATAATTTTGCAATTGTACGTGCCACATTTTCCATATACTTATACTCATAAATCCCGCACAATTTCTTCAGATCAAGCAGCCGCAATGGTCAACCAAAATCATCGCAGATTCCCAGTGTCGATCATGTGGGAAGAAATTAAGAAATTGTGTATTTTTATCTCCGGTAGCTACATAATTACATTATTGCTATTTTCAATAAAGCTGGCGGTGGGATCAAAACACATCACGCGCGGCAATCTTCCGAGCCAATCTTCCGTCTGAACTATCTCGGGCAATATGAGGCCTATGGCCACGATTTTAGGTGCGTTGGAATCGCATTGAGTAGGAATAGTGAGCCCCCGAAAAAAAATTGCAAATATCAGACGTTTAAACGACTGTCCGCAACCGTGTGACCGTCCGAGTCGTGCAGTAGTCACCACACATGCCGCGTACACAAATTGAGCCTCCACAACGTCTAGATGCTTAATTTTTTCTTGGGGGCTCACTGTTCTAGGTGTCATAGAGTACATATCTCGTAGAATTAGTGTAATAGAATGTCTCAATCACTTGTAAGTTCATAGTCAATGTCACAGCTTTATCTATGCTCTTAAGGTGTTTAAACATCTGATATTTGCAATTTTTTTTCGGGGGCTCACTATTCCTACTCAATGCGATTCCAACGCACCTAAAATCGTGGCCATAGGCCTCATATTGCCCGAGATAGTTCAGACGGAAGATTGGCTCGGAAGATTGCCGCGCGTGATGTGTTTTGATCCCACCGCCAGCTTTATTGAAAATAGCAATAATCGTCTCGCGTTGTTCGGAACTTTCACCGTCACTGATTGGACTGATTCCATTGCTTACCTTCGAACAACCTCCTTCCAGTACAC
Source organism: Hypholoma sublateritium FD-334 SS-4 (assembly GCA_000827495.1). Lineage (NCBI taxonomy): Eukaryota > Fungi > Basidiomycota > Agaricomycetes > Agaricales > Strophariaceae > Hypholoma > Hypholoma sublateritium. The sequence goes on along the minus strand of KN817521.1, from coordinate 896,210 downwards.
GCGACGGAATCTTGGTTGATTATACTCTGCTGAAGGGCTCGTTATTTCTATTGTAGGAAGTATCTGGGTTTCCACGTTTAAACTTGCACCGGGCGTGCTGGAATATCCGCCGAGCCTGGCTCGCACGTCTCAAGTCAAATGGGCCATTACTAAGGGCCCCTCGTTCTACTTATCATATAAATCCCCCGAGTCTTCCGCTGCAAGTTTTTGCTTTGTTCTATGTGCTGAGCAACGCTCTCATAAAGTTGACACTGCATTCTTCAATTTCAACTATGGATTTCGACGGCGATTCCGACGATGCGCATTCTGTGGTGTCCTTACCTCCAGAGAGTGTATCCGGAAGTTTGGCCAGCTCAATGAGCTCGTATGAACGTGATCCAGATGTCCGATCTGCCTCACCGATATCAGTAATCTCAATGTCGTCTTCCATGCGGGCGGCGATTTACAGAGAAGAATACGGTCGCAATCTTAATAATTATTCGGACGTGTATCGACTGCCAGCAGACGACGAGGAAATCGAACGACTTGGTGCGCCTATTGATCTGGGAATAATCCAAAATTGACTGTTTCTCTTCAAGGTAAACAAGATGACCTATTGACCGACATCATGGGTGGCAAGTTTGTCCCCCCAATGGCTGCTGTAATGGCAGATGATGTCGCCGGAGAAACAAAAGCATGTCTCGACCTTGGCTGCGGAAGTGGAAGCTGGTTCATCCTCAACCCTCCGTCGGACTAGAGTATAACGCTGATAAGATTTATTTCAGGATTATGGAAGTCGCCCGTCAATTTCCTAATTGCAATGCTGTCGCAGTGGATCTCATACCTATGCAGTCACCGTTAGTTTTGTCAATACTTTCTTGTTTTGACATACTGATACCCTATTGCACAGAACGATGCCCCAGAATCTCAGGTAAGACTCTAATGATGATTTATCCATAGTCGTGTGTATCCGTTAACATCTTGCTAACCTTACCTCGTGTTACCAGGAGTGAGATTGATGATATAAACCTCGGCCTAGAACATTTCTACGGAGATTTCAACGTCGTTCATGCACGTCTTATCTCGTCAGGTGTCAGTACAGAGCTTCCCTCTTGTCATTGTGGTTCTGAAAGACTGTTAGATTAAGGACTATCATCTCCTCATTGACCAAATCAGTCGCGTCCTTCGTCCCGGAGGCCTCATTGATGTCTCGGAATTCGATTTCCACATGTACGACAAACACCACCGTCGCATAGAATCGTCCTCAATCAAGCAATTTAATGAACCTTGGTGGTCTCAGTGGATCACCTACTTGCGCTCTACTATCAGAAATATTGGTGGCGATACGGATGCCGCCACTAACCTTCATGAATGGATTGCCAACAATCCTCGTTTCGAAGATGTTGTTTACAGAGAGTTCTTTATTCCAGCCGTCCCCCCGCCGCGTGATGAGCATAAACCCAATGAAAGATTGCGCCAATTTGAAGAAAAGATGAAAGAGGATGTTGTGGTGCGATCATTTTTTCTCAGCAAAAGTAAAAGTAGACTGTTCTAAACGCTGTTGTACCAGGGTTTCCTGGGCGCAACTCGTCCTTTACTCCTTGGGAGTGGATTCCAAGAGGAAATGATAAACCGCCTGGAAACAAATTGTTTGCAAGAATTAGAGGAAAGGAAAATACCCCAATTTACTCGCCTACAATGCGTTTACGCAAGGCGAAAGGCTCGTTAGCAGCTCTTTAGAGGTATATTTCTCGACCTTGGTCCGTCGACGAAACTAAAAAATCTTTATGGTGAGTCCTCTCTCACATTTAAACGTGTATAGAAGATATTCTCTTATACGTATTAATGAGACAGACATAGTACACCACCTGACAGGATGCACACTTGATGAACACAGGAGATGTGGTGAAATGTTGACTATGGGACCTAAAGGATAAGATACCTTTGTGTTGCTCTAATATGCACTAGGTGGCGCACGGAGATCTATTCCGCAGGTACATGCAACAATATTTCTCCTTAGACCAGGATGGCAAGAGTCACTTTTGCGATGTAATAATGCATAGCAAATGCATAGAATAGTCTGTGAGAGGGTGTAGGAATGCATCAGGTGGCTGTGCTATGAGGAAATCCAACTTGAATAATGTAAAGTGAACCAAACGTGAACGTTCAAAACGAGTTCAAAACGAGTTCCCCTTCGAACCACTAACGCGTTGCGCAGTAATGGAGACGGACACACGCAGCGAAAGTCTTGGGTATATCCTGCATCCAAATCCAGAAGATTCTTCACATATTTTACAAGATTTACAGCTGGCATCCAGCCCATCGAGCTCGCAGGTTTACGAAAGGATTGAACAGATTTTCTTGTTACCACCTCGAACTCTTCCCAGCCACTGGCTACCGTCATATCAAGTGTTAGATAGATTCCGATTGTAGCACAAGCCACAGCTGATCATCTATACGATAGACACTGGGACCATGATATCTCCATCCCAGACCTCCTGGAGCCCAGGCCTGCTCCCCCTCCTACATCGCTCGTTTTCGTTCGCTCTGGTCTTGACGGAAGGGTGACTGGATACGCTGAAGTGAGGTATTCCGTTCGAGAAAAATCCGTCGCCATCCTTAACGTCGATTGGTAGACCGTATCAACAAAGATCGCGAATGGTCTGACCTCAACCTCACTCAACCGCGCACCTGGACCCAGTAAGAACTTTGTACGCGGAAAATCTGGTTATGTGCCATTCTGGCCGGGGGGATTTAATGATGAAGTTATTGAATCCACCAGTCTTGCCTCAGATAGCAAAGGATTCAGGACAGTTGCTCCGGGTCTTCCTCGTGGCTTACGTCTTCCAGGGGATCCAGTCGAAGAAGAAGAACTAGTAGCCATTGAAGGCAAGGACTCTGAAATATTGGATGAGGGTGAAGAACAAACGGTATGTTTTTCACTCCTCCGTTTGTTTTAATTGTCATCTCAGAATACAAAGGATGAACAGGATGGGGATGAAGTGGGTGAGGATCTTGAGGCTCCATTAGGGCACACTAAAGAAGTGGATGAATTGTTGCCCACCTCGGTATGGCTATCAAGATATCGTGCCTTATTTTGTACTCACTTCCATCTGCATACCAAGCGGTCTAATCTCAAACCAGTTGGACTGCCAAAGAGGCGACTAAAACGACCCATTGTTCAGAAACGCGACTGGGCCCATGTCATTGACGTGAATACTCCACTCAGAAATTTCCATGAGCTTGTACCTGACATGGCGCATAAGGTGCTCTTTCTCTATGTCCTCTACAACCTTCGTCCTTGACAGTGAAATATAGTATCCTTTCGAACTCGATACCTTCCAAAAGCAAGCTGTCTACCATCTGGAAATGGGTGATTCCGTCTTTGTTGCTGCCCACACTTCTGCGGGAAAGACAGTTGTGGCAGAATATGCAATAGCTTTGGCGGAGAAACACATGACGAGGTATAGTCTGTCTGCGTTAGGTATAATGACGTGCAACTCATATATTCTAGAGCTATCTATACTTCACCTATCAAAGCGCTTTCCAACCAAAAATTCCGAGATTTTAAACAAACTTTCTCTTCCTCATCTGTTGGTATCTTGACAGGGGATGTTCAAATCAACCCTGAAGCCAGTTGTCTCATAATGACCACCGAAATTCTACGGAGTATGCTTTACAAAGGGGCCGACTTGATACGAGACGTAGAATTTGTTGTCTTCGACGAAGTTCACTATGTCAATGACGCAGAGGTATGTTATGTCTTAACTTCTAAATGAGTCGCAGGATCTGAATACTTGCCAGAGAGGTGTTGTATGGGAAGAAGTTATTATCATGCTCCCAGATCATGTCAACATCATTTTGCTATCAGCGACGGTTCCCAATACAAAAGAGTTTGCCGATTGGGTTGGGTAAAGCTCAAATCTTGTTCCCTGCAATCACGGAGTGGCTTACCATCCGAACAGGCGGACAAAGAAAAAAGACATATATGTTATATCTACACCTCAGCGGCCCGTTCCTCTTGAACACTACTTGTACGCAGGCCGCGAAATGTACAAGATTGTGGATGCGCAAAGGAACTTTTTATCCTTAGGGTGAGTTTTTGTAAATGTCATCCGATTTCTCTCTTCGAATTTGTGTTCTTTAGGTACAAAGAAGCAGGCGAAGCTCTGAGGCGCAAACAGGACAAAGAACGGGAGGCGGCGGGATTGCCCCCAGTGCAACGGGTTGGCGCCCGTGGTGCTGCTCCCGCTCAACGAGGACAGCAACGTGGTTCCCCTCCTGCTAGGGGTGGCAGAGGTGCGCCTGTACAGAGAGGTGGACGCGGCGGAGGTGGCGGAGGACCCCCCAGACCCATGCACTCTGCTGCAGATAAAAACCTCTACGTGCATCTCCTGGGACATCTGCGAAAAAAAAATCTTCTGCCCGTCGTAGTATTCACGTTTTCTAAGAAGCGCTGCGAAGAGAATGCTGCCACGTTGACCAACGCAGATCTATGTACCTCTGTTGAAAAGAGCGAGGTTCACGTGGCCATAGAAAAAGCACTTTCAAGGTTAAAAGGTTTGTCCGTCTTTTTATTCGGCCTTCCAGGGTCGTTCATCGCCTTTCAAGGATCGGACAGGAAACTCCCTCAAATAGTGCGGACCCGCGATTTACTCTCTCGTGGCATCGGCATACATCACGGCGGACTCTTGCCTTTGGTAAAAGAGGTACGCTTCACGTTAGTCCGTGCTTGTGCAACCGGTTAATCAGAATCAAAGCTAGTGGAGATTCTCTTCGCCCGTGGGTTGGTGAAAATACTCTTTGCGACAGAGACGTTTGCAATGGTAAGTAATTTGTGTATTTATTACGCTAATAACTCCCATCGTTTGTGCAGGGTGTGAATATGCCTGCAAAATGTGTTGTTTTCTCTAGCGTACGAAAACACGACGGTCGCACCTTCCGTGAGATTTTGCCTGGAGAATATACTCAGATGGCTGGAAGAGCAGGCAGACGAGGGCTCGATCCAACAGGAACTGTTATCATTGTTGCAAATGATGCTTTGCCTGAGGTAATTTCTCACTTTCTTTTTGCCCGATGTCTGACATTATCCACAGCAAACTACTCTACATACCATGATGCTTGGAACTCCTGGAAAACTATCATCTCAGTTCAGGCTCACATACAACATGATACTTAATCTTCTACGAGTAGAGGCTTTACGGGTGGAAGAAATGATCAAACGCAGCTTCTCCGAAAACTCGTCGCAAAGGCTCTTACCTGACCAACAAAAGAGAGTGACTGAGGCAAGTGTTCGCCGAAGCATCTCATCAGATTATTAATTTGCAGCCAGAGCGAGAAACTGTTATCATCTCTACCTAAATTTGACTGCTCAATATGCCTTCCCGACATCGACCGCCACTACGATGAATCACTAAGCATTACACAGAACAGTCAGACTCTGCTAAATGTTGCTCTCGGCAACCCTCAAGGATCAAAAATTTTGTCGGCCGGTCGGGTTGTCATTCTGCGAGATGGTGTGAGTGTTTCATATCCCTTTAAAAAGCGTCGATCTAACATCCCTTAGCATTTCCGGTATAACAATGCTGCTATAGTATTGAGGCAAGCCCCCGTTCAGGCACTAGATACAGGGGTTTTGACGAAAATCAAAACATACTTCATTTTGGCCTTGGTTCACCCCGACACGAAGAGCGGCAAAACAGGTAAATGCAACAGCCTTTGACCTCTGCTATCTCTGCAGTACTGATCATGGACACATTCTAGACACCAACAACGACGGAGTCCCTCCTGTCTGGCCTCTTAATCCAACTTCCCTAGTCATCGAAGACGGTGTATATGAACTGAGAGCCGTGCCTTTGACAAGCATTATCTTCGTGACAGACCGAATGGTCAAGGCGAGTTTTTTCTCGCCTGAAAGTCCGCACAGTCTCTTGACGCTACCCAGGTTGAAGTCAATGATATCGTTGATCGGCATCTTATAACACGTATGAGGGAAGGAATCAACTCCCTTCGATCGATAACCCAGGACTGGGTGAAGGTTGGTGCTCTCTCAGAGGTTGACTGGAGCAGACTACGAGCACTAGAGTTCCAAGAAACCCTCCGCTCTCGGAATTCCCTAATTAAAGAACTTAATCAAACTCAATGCACCAAATGTCATCAGTTCACTGAACATGTATGTCCTGGACCCATCTTTCACTGAATGACCTACAATTAAGCCTTAAATAGTACGCAGTTGTTCATGGGCAAAAGGTCTTGCGAGCAAACATTGCTTTCCTCAAACTCGCCCTGTCTGATCATAACTTGGAGCTCATACCAGATTACGAGCAACGTATTGGCGTCCTCAAGGATCTCAAATTTATTGACGAAAACGCAACAATTCAACTCAAAGGACGTGTGGCTTGCGAGGTATATTTTTTCCCGTCAAATGGCGAAAGAATGCGACTCACTGCCGTAGATTAACTCCGCAAACGAGCTCATATTGACTGAGCTGATTTTGGAAAATACATTGGCAGGCTATGAGCCCGAGGAAGTTGTCGCATTATTGTCCTGCTTTGTTTTCCAAGAAAAAACAGACACGGAGCCCCTTCTATCACCAAAACTGGAGGCAGGTCGTGATGCTATTCTAGCTATTAGTGACAAAGTCGGTCGAGTCCAGGATTACCACAAAGTGGTGGCTGAGGAATTCAGATCGGATCTTAAATTCGGTCTGGTTGAAGTAGTGTACGAATGGGCCAAAGGAATGGTGAGTTACGTTGCACTCTTCTGCATACATCGAATCTCACGTATTTCTTTTAGCCATTTGAACAAATTACAGCATTAACGGATGTCGCTGAGGGCACTATAGTGCGGGTCATTACACGACTAGACGAAACATGCCGAGAGGTTCGCGACGCGGCTCGTGTGATAGGTGATGCAGAACTTTTCAAGAAGATGGAGGAGTCTCAAATCAAGATCAAGAGAGACAGTGAGTATCGTGCCTTTTTGGGGGAACTTCAGGTGCTGATGTTTTTCACTAGTTGTATTCGCTGCTAGTCTATATTTCTAAACTAGCACCATTACATATATCTTACTATCAGATATAATCGATGCTTTTGTAATGGAATTAACACCTGTCATCATAGTTTCTTGATAGTTTCTCTTACTTACTTCAATCTTTTTTCAAGTATGTATGCATTTTTTTTTTGAAAAAAAGCTTCATCACAAATTACTTAGACTAGGATAGTCATCAGACGCGCACGGTATTACTATCACGTGGCCACATATCTTCGACGCGAACTTCGAAGCGCTTTGACGTGACGTGTGTCGTTTGTTAGTGTTACATAACGCGGTCTCTCTTTCCTTCTCCCCACATCCACATAATGGCGACTCTCGCCGGGGAAAGTTCGCCGTCTCTGACCTTGTCTGGCACAGGTTGTATGGACGAGTCCTGCGATGCTATAATCATGCGCAAGAGACCTCGTGAATTCTTTGACGACAGCTTTGACGATGGACAGTGGGACTTAACCGATGACGGCCGGCCCAAAACGCGAAGAGTCAACCCACAGCGACTCGCCGTGCGACTAGGACCAGATCTAGTTGCCGAGATGGAGGCCCTCATTATTCCGGGTGCCAAAATGCCTACTTTCAATGTCAGGAAGGATTTTCAAGAGCGATACAACGTTGATCGTAGACACATCTATGACTACTTCCATTCCCGAGGTAACATGTCTCTGCTCGAGAAGTGTATCTCGATATTGAACCATAGCATATGTAGGGCTTCGCGTTGCCAAAGAAGATAAACACACCAACTTGATCCGAGGTCGCGCAATGAAGGCTCAGGCCCAGGCTCAGGCTGCTCAGTTACAAGCGCTATCCCAAGTTGGCGAGCAAATATTAATTTATTGACATCTCTCTGACACACACTGTATAGCCCCCTTCTAGCCCCTCTGCGAAACAAGAACTCCAGGTCTGTGACACTTTGCTAACTCGTCCTTTCTTAGTGGAAACGGCGAAGTCTCCTGTAATCAAGCCTCGTGGTCGGACCATCAAACGATCACTCAAGGCCCAGGAAAGGAAGCCTCGTGCTACTCCTGTGCGCCGTGCCACTAAAATGCCTAAGAGCATGAAGGGCGGGCGGGACTCGGAATTTCTGGTTACGCCACCATCACTGGGAGATGTCGCTGATCTTCCTCCTGCTATGGTCTCCTGTGGGACCGATACCGAGCGGGAATCGATAGTTCCTATCTGTCCTCACTTCACGTTCTCTAGTGCCCACTCTGCTGCAGATATCAAGGATACTAGCAATCTGCCTGATTTCCTTCCTTCGCCTGATGACTTTGTGGCCGGATATTTTGAATCTACCTCGGACGATACACAACAATCATTTATGGATATGGAAAGCGGCCTAACTTGTGACTCTATTGATTTGGACATCTTGATGAACGCCGAGGAACACCGCCTTTTGACTCAGGCAGAACGTAACGAAATTTACGATTTCATCGACACCAACATACCACGGGGTGGTAACTTCGAGGAGCCTGTTCAAACCTACAATGACTATATGAACGACCCGCTGCTACCTTACTTTGACTGTCTTCCTGATGCTTGTAACACCGACACTCGATCACACTGGAAATCTGGGGCCAGTAGCACCTATTCGTCGCCGGCTATGGACTCTCCGATCTCTGTGGATATCCCTGATCTTCGGAAATGGCTCGCAGACGACGTAGATGTGTTCCATCCCGTTATGAACCTCCACGAATACAACCCAATCCGTGATAGCGTCGAAGATCATTGTACTATAAGTGAGGTGACCACCAGGGAAGCCTTGCGTGCCGATATGGCATTGTTACAGGTGCATAACAAGGTAATCCCAGGCAAACTCTATTATAAATCGCTTGACCAGACGAATAAACAGGTGAGTTCTGTGTAACCATGTGCTACAATGTCAAATTTCTTAGGGTGGGGCCTTCATCAAGGGCTCCCAATATCAGCTTGAAAACATCAAACCAAGCGGAACTGGATAATTTCTTTGTATCAGCGAGACCTGCTCCACCCATTGTTGTCAACATTTCCCTCTCCGCATGCGTCACACACAATTCAAAACTCGCGGGCCCGCATGTCATCATAATTCTCAAACTATTGCGTATCGAAAATTTCCTCAAGGCGACACCATTTTTCTCTGTCATTCGCGCGCAACCCCTGTATGAATTTCGGATTCCAAGTCTCGATTTGTATTGTAGTGTCTATTTGTAATGCGATGGATGATGTGTAATGAGGCGATGAAGCTATATGTGTATGGTACAAATGCGTAATAGGTAGTTCGAATGCTGCGGTCAAGAGAATGCGGAAGGACAAGCCCGTCCAAGTGCGAAGTTATTGGCATGCGTATGGTGCCATACATCCGCAAGAACATTGCGTTAATCTCCCCGTGTTGCCTGGGAAGCCCGTGCCGTATATGTCATTTTGTAAATGGCTGCCTTGCTTGTTGAATTGATTACTTGAATGGTACGCCATTGGATGATACGACTTGGAAGGGGCGGTTCGGAAAGGTAAATGGTCGGCTTCTCCCGAAATGGTGCTCGGCTCCTTTGGATGCATTTGGAAGTCATCACATGCGAGTGCTAATCTCGAAAGCGAGACGATGGGTATTCGACGCGAAGGACGGGGTTGATGGAGCTTCAGAGTTTGGCCCGGTTCTGGTGCGGGCGGAGAGGTACGGGGAGCCGGATGCGGTGGTGTCGCGTGCGAGGGCTCGAAGAACGCTGTGCCACTCGGCGGCGCGGGCGGCTGCTCCTGGGCCGGTGGCTGCTCATAACTAGAGAATAGAATGGACGATGGGTCGAGCGCCTGCGGGTGCTCCTGCGGTTCGCACATCCAGTCGCACTCGGGCCAGATGGGCTGGTAAAGCTCTTGTTTTTGCTCGGCGGTCGCCCACGGCTGCCAGTCGAGCGGCGGGGGCGTCGAGATTATGTTGGACGAAGTGGCGGAGGGTGGGGACGGCAGCTCCTGCTGGTCATAGTAGAGATCGGGGATGGGCTGGAACGCCGCATCGTTGTAGTAGTAGTAGGCCATGGTGGGGGGGAAAAAACAGAAGCGTTGGGTTTATGTACATCGGTGCAGGGAGGATAATTCTACGGCGTTCCTAGATATATATGCCCAGCCACTTGGGGCATGTGTTAGGTTAATTATATAAAAAGGCAAGTCAGGTACGCCACAACGCTCTCATTACCGCACAATTCGTTTCTCCTGATGGAATTCTCTACTAATCCGGAGATCAGTTAAAATCTTCGAAACAATTTCATCCGACCTCTGGCGGCTCTTGAAAGGCAAAGCTGTGATTCGCCTGCTTCTCTTGATCTCCTGTGTCTTTTTGGCTGTCAGCATACACGCCGGCTGTGAAGAATTCACTGAAAGCTGGAACAGGGTGGCAACCTTTAGATTCTACAGCAGTGGTCATCTTCCTTTCCCGATGGCTATCACCATGCTCCGGAGATAATGCCTTCTCGCCTTACGTGGTGTAACAAAGGCATCCATCCAAGATGCATACATGCATACCACCGCAGCTGCGCGGATTCTAACTGTATGGGGAGTCATCGGTTGCTTTGTTCTAAAGCCTCCTCGCGCTGCCTGTGCATGGCTTATTTAGTATTTCCCAGACCACGCCGGTCGCCACTCTGCCACACTTGGCTACACCAAGCCTGCAATATCCATTTTCGGCGTCATATGGCCCCGTACCTAAGAGATGCCTCTCGTCAATCAGCATTCGATGGCGTGGCACGGACAGATTGCTCATCACTCATCCACGCTATGCATCCCCGGCCTATTATCACCACAACAGCGCAGGACATCCGAGCAAGCAAGTTTAGCCTACGCGCCGGGTGTGCCGGCTTGCAATTTTCGCGAGGCTCGAGGCCGGAACTGAACGTTTGAACAATGAACATTCTCTCCGTATCTATGGAATTTGCATCCTGCAGGGCTCGCCCACGCAGAAATATTCATCAGTCGCAGGTATACTTACACCTTCGACATATGTATGAATTTCCATCGTTGGGTTCTTGTGATGAACTGCATGAATACGCTGTTCAAATCCATCTTGACATGAGCGCTGATCAACAATGGGGCCCATATCTCAACCATCCATTCATACTCGGTGTGCATCGTCCTAAATCAATGTGCAAAGATGAAAGATGCTGAGCCGCCGCCTTAAGAGTTGCGATGGATCGCACGATGGTGGAAAAATTGGCTTCATTGTATATTTGGAAATCTGTGTGGCGGCAGCGCAAGTAACGTACTGCGCAAGTGGGGCTTCCGCTCAATTTACACCATGGCCGGATGCATTGTACAGCGGCGTATCGATAACAGCCCATATGACGTCCTTTCACAGCAAAGTCAGACAAGCATTAATCATACAGCAGTTTTACAGCAGTGCACAGCGTGAAGGAGATACAATTAGGGGCTCATGCATATTTGATAACATCGCACATGTGGACGAGCAATAGAGGACAATGAAACAAAGAACACGTTCATCAGTTAATTGATACAGGTAACACCTACAACTTGAAAGTACATACAACTGTGTAAAAGGGCGATGGACAAAAATATCTCGTCACATCCGCGAATAGCATCACTTCACAATCCCTGAAATACCCTGAAAATGCCCAGGGAATAGGGCTAGAAGTTCCTAGAAGTCTTCATCATCAACATCATCCGACGCGAAATGCCCGGGAACGTGATATCGCATCCGGCCGCCCGCCAGACGGGCAGACCGTCTGACGTTAGAGCTATCGTTCAGCTCTTGTGTCTGTTTTTCGACCCAATCTTCCAATGCGCCGGGCCTCTTCGACAGACCCTTATATTCGTGGCGTGCAATGACGGTGCCACCACGGGCACTTTCCCAGCCGGCACTCATAATGACAGGCTCCTGCGGACGGAGAGGCTAGGTTAGCACCAAATAGCCACCGCAATTCATCCATCGCAAACGCCGAACTGACCTTCGAGTTCCAACTGACATCACGTACGCAGATATTGGGGCTGCTTCTAGCAGGGGGGCCGGGCTCCGGGCCAGACGCAGCAAATGTTGCAGGGAGGGTTTTTGACCTATCGAGAACCTGCACGATCCGCCCGTCAAGCGACCATATCTACAGCAGACGCTCAGTGCCAATTGAAATGGAGCACAAATGAATTGGTGCCCACATGTATCCGGCCATCTGCTGAACCAGAGTATATGTACTGCGACCCTGTCGTCTCTGCCGGGCTGAAGTGGCACCGGATGAGCGTGCGGAGGACGCTATGTCCTCGGTATGTCATGACACTACAATCCTTTGGATGCGCCTCATATTTGGGTTTCGGGTAATGGGGATACCTGTGATATGGATGAGATGTATGTTAAATATAGGCATGACGTATGGAAGAAACATCGCACGCACCTGTAATCGAAGTTGCGGACACCGTAGTTGCGGTTTTCACGCTTTATTTCATCGAATTCGGTACTAGAGCGCATCTTGCGTAGATCCCAAAGTCGCAATGCTTGATCTTTTCCATTGGAGATGATGTACCGTCCGTCCCCCTTGGCAGAGACATAGGTAATACCCTCGGTATGTCCAACGAGCACACCAGAAGGCTTCCGAGAAGCACCCAAAGACCGCCGATCCCTTTGATTGCTATTCAATCGGGGTTGTTATATCGTATTATAGGGAACCTTACCAGACTTTCAGGAATGTGTCGTCCGAGGCGCTAACCAGCACATTTCCAGACGTCGTATCTGCCCAACAGCAACTATTTACGTCGTCTGCATGCGCCGATATTTTGACAGTTCGCTTGTTAGCGAGCAGGTCATAGACTAAAGGGCGTCAGATAAATTTACAGTGATGAAAGCTTTCGTGTGCGAACCAAATATTTTTCCGCTTCCTCCAGCCACAACTTCGTTCCCATCGGCAGAGAACCGACAACTCCAGATACCATAACCCTCTCCATACCCAAAGGGGGAGCTACGAGTAGTGGGATCCGCAAATGAGATAGGAATTTGATTTGTGTTGCCGTCTGGAGCGGTACTCGTCATAAAAACAGTAGATGACTACAATGGTGCAAATTAGAGGGCTTTCAGTGTATGGGAACATTTCCGCTGACCATGGAAGCATATATTAGACTGGCGGGTGTATCAGCTTTGCATTTCAAGAGTTACGATGCTTAGGATTAGACAGACCGTTCGTTATCGGGGGAGAGATTAGCATCTGTGATTGTCCAGTTCCCTGGGTGTCCCTGTATAACTTTCCGCAGAGGCATGCTCGTCGTAAGACTGGCATCATGTCTAGTCCGCTGTCCAAAAGCGAGATCTTGCCGTAGGTGACGATCAACTGGAGGGGCCCTCATGTCAAAGACATGCAGCTTGAAATCTAGAGCCTGGGTTAAACGGATACATTGCAATGGTTGGGTGAGCAAACCTTGAGCGCATGTGTAATAAAATGAAGCGTCTATGCCAGAGAAAAGTGAGACGTTAATCGATTAGACCTTGAAATTTAATCACCATCCGAGAATTGTGCCGTGTACATGTTAGCATCGTATTTCGCCACAGTCGTTCCGTTGGTGTTGGGCACTAAGTTCTGTGATTATAAATAGATTTGATGGGCATGCAATCGTTAGCTATATAAACGACGAGGAGAAAAGAACAGGTGCGAACACTTTGATTATCCTCCCGGCTAGGTAAAGGAATAGGACGATATAGATGATTGATAGCTCCTCTCGATATATTGCGTATGTTTCTCCGTGCGCGATGCTTGACCCCGACCCGTCCAAATTCGCCACTCACAAGCATATCCATGCCCGGCTGCTCGGGTTCTGTTGCAGGAGGAAACCATTGAGAGTTGCGATAAGATGGAGAATCCTCATATTCATCTTCGTCTATGTATTCGTTCTCGTCATCGTCTTCAGGATCCTGCTGTACGTGCACGCGGTTCCAGACTCTCGTAGCTGTTCCCCCGCTCATTAATCTAGCAAGATCTTGGAGTGTAATTCCTGGAACTCGAATAGATGCCCGCCCTCCTTCTGGCCTCGTAGACTGACTTGAGAACAGAGCTGGCCGGTGATGAGCCGGTGCCCCGCGTTTGTAGTGATCGGATTCGCTCACTGCTCAAAATGTCCTGGAGTGCACTGCCGTCACTGCCATCGAGTTCAATGATGTTTGAATCGAGTGCATTGGGCTCTACATTAGGAGAGCCCGTCGGGTCTGCCATGTGAGTGGGAGGTGGAAGAGTTTGCTGATAAGTCAGCCGGCATTGGTGCTGATGTCACTCGTGGGACGGGGATCGAGGAATCGGCATCGCGCCGAGCCGAGATCACGGCGCGCGCCGAGCCAAACAAGCACATCGTGACAGATGGTGACAGTCACCCGCAAGCTCTTAGCATACGCTCTGCATAGCGCTCATTCCGACTCGTTCCAACACCATGACTGCAGCGCCCATAATTATAACTGCAGATGAGATAAACTGCCTTATATACTCTTACTTCCAAGATTCAGGTTGCTATCTTGTCTTTTAATTAATCAGGTCCTTTTGTGTTGATAATTCATTCTATAGGCTTCAACCACTCTGCATTCGCACTTCGCAATGAAGGTCGACTACAAAATTCACCCTACTTTCAGAAACACATTCCACGGGGAGAGCTGATAGATTTACTTAGCAAAGCACTGCTTTACCTGGAAGTCGAATCCCATTGGCGGACCGATTCATTAACAACGAACTGTAAGGCTGGCTTCTCTCTTCTCGACCCTCATATATGTTCTTTGGACGACCCGTCGGAAAAGTCTCCACCCCCATCCGAAATGAATATGGAAACTGTTGACTCAGAGAAATTACCTGTGTCTGCCCAGAGACCGACAGCAAGCAGCGCACCAGCACCAACGCCTTCATACGCCACATCACAAACAAAGATCCCTCTCCCAACAAGGAGTGGCTTACCGCGGCCACTTGAATCTACAATTTCCAAAGAAGCTACGACGCTACCCGAGCAACCCAAATTACAGTCGCCTACACCCGACTCAGCAGCCGCTGATGGAAATGCGAAACGGAAAACATCACCAGTCCCCATTGATGGTCACGTCGAGAAACGCGCACGGCACATGTCCACAGATATGGATATCGATGGTACTTCCGACAGTAGGTCCACATAATCCCGGGCATTTAACTACACTGATGTCATTACTATAGGTGCGAGATCAAAATCGCCGGGGACTCGGGACATGTCTGTATACAGTCAACCAGATGCCACAAAGGTTGCCAAAGTCGAAATGCGATCTCGCGGCCCTGGCGATTTCGTAACGGACCCTCGTGTTGTGTTACTTCTACCAGGACACCAAACTGAGGTAGGTCTTTAATGCAAATTCTTAAGAACTTCCGTGCATATTGATTCTCTGGTAGGTATTTGTCTGCGCATTTAATCCAAAAATGCCCAACCTATTAGCATCCGGGTAAGTTGGCTGCTATAAATGTCTATCTTTATTAAACATCTGACGTCGCCTCTGTCACGTTAAGCTCAAAAGACGGCGTTGTAAATGTATGGAACCTTCCAAATCCACCTCCAGCCACTTCGCCAGATTTCGCAGAAGCTCCCGAGGACCCTATTGCATTAGAAAACGTTTCAAATTTCTCTCAAGGCGATCTTACATCACTTGATTGGAATTTCGACGGCACCCTGTTAGCAATTGGGTCTTATGATTCTATTCTTCGTGTCTGCACAAGTTCAGGAGCCCTACATTTCTCACATCCACAACATCAGGTAGGAATTAGCTATCCTGTGGCTCTTACAGAAATGTTTGATCAACATTTTTTCACCTCGGAAAGGGTCCTATATTTGCTACTCGTTTTTCGAGGAATGGCACATGGCTTTTAACAGCGAGTCTGGATGGTACAACGTGCTTATGGGACGTGAAAGAAAAGCGTCTGCATAAGCAATATAGGTGTCATAAAGGTGGCTGTCTGTCATGCTTCTTTACCTAGAAAGGATCTAATTTCTAACCCTGTTTCCTTTAGATTGCTGCTTGGATGTGGAATGGCTTGATGAGGATACCTTCGCTAGTGCGGGGGCAGACATGCGCATCTTTATTATGCGTGTTGACGAGGATGAATCGATCAAGACCTTGATGTTAGTGCTTCCAAGTTCGGCCCCGACGCATAGCTGACGGCTTTATAGTGGCCATAAGGACGAAATCAACCAGATTCGAGTCAATCCGTCGGGCACTCGATTAGCGTCGTGTTCTGATGATGGCACCGCCTGTATATGGAAAGTGGACAATATAGGCAAGGGAGTGGATAATATTCCGGGTCTATCAGCGTCAGAGCAAGGTGTGATGTTAAAAGGACATAATCATTCCGTCAGTACTGTCGGGTGGTCCAAGGATCATCCCGCAGGAACAAATGAGCTACTGGCTACGTAAGAGGCTGCTCTCCCAAAATTTGTTAATCTGGCTGAATAGCTTAATTTTCTAGATCATCATTTGACGGCACCGCACGATTGTGGGATTCCGTGACGGGAGAATGTCTTCACATATTTAAAGATCACAAAGGGCCCTTATACTCACTAACATTCAGTCCCAATGGCAAATTTGTGGCTACTGGAAGTGGTGATGGTTGGCTGTATATCTATCATATAAGGGTATGTCAAATTATCTATAATTTACTTGGAGCGTTGCTAATAATTGTCCAGTCGCGTGAACGTGTGTGGTCATGGTTCGCAGGATCTGGTAAACCAGGTGTCTTTGAGATCGACTGGCAAGATCACGAGGGCATCAATCGAATCGCAATGGCGCTGGAGTGCCGACAGGTCGCTGTGGTAGATGTAGCCAAGTTGGACTTGTTGCGGACGCTGCAAAATGGGATAAGGACAACCGCTCGAATAGAGAACGTGCCGATATGAGTGTAATATGCCTCATGGTTCTGATAACTTATGTACATGTATAGGGTATTTTTTACATGTGTTCGTTGATAATAATTGTACTGTAGCGCCTTTGGATAACTGAGCAGCACTGCCACTAAGTGAGTAAGTGCTTTGATGATAAAAAAAGGGGCTAAGTAAGACCACGTGATATGAAAATTGCTATACATAACCTGTCAAGACTCAAGTTACTCAAGCTATAAGGTACGGACAAGGATATATTCGAAAACAACCTCAGGAGTCTCCCTCAACGTGCATTTGTTTTTTCACCGATTCCTCTGCGCTCTCTCTTCGATCCTCGGAGACTCCGTTCTCCGAAAATGCTGATGTTATCGTCACTAAACGGTCTGCTTTCACAAGTCCTGTCTCCCCCCAATCTACACACTGCTGTGCTTCTCTCACCTGCGGGAGAATTGGTGTCGTTTGCGAGTCAACCTTCTCGATCGAAGGACCAAGTGCGTATCATTGTAGGGCTCTGTACAGAAACATGGCAAGAAACCAAGCAGTTTGGCTGTGGCATGATTGATAGCGAGGTGAGAAGCCGCCCATGAGGCGGTCCACTGCACATCCTGGGCTTACTTGCTGGCGTGGCTTTAGCTCGGCAGGATCGTTGTGGTTCCTATAGATGAGTTCTCAACAGGAACGCAACAAATATTCCCAGATGAACATCAACCCCTTATGCTTCTTGCACTGAATGCGACAGACGCAGTCGAGTGGGAAGAACTGCTGGTTAAGGTTCGCTAGCTGTCTTCTATTTTCTATTGTTGAAGCCCACAATATGACTTGCAATAGGGGAAAGCTCTCGCGGGACATCTATCGAAACCTTTGGGAAAATATCGAGAACATATCACAATTTCGCAATCCTCGCCGACAGCTACTGCGGCGGCCTCACTTGCACCAATGCGCACCTAGATATTCCGGATCCTCGCAAACTGCTGCATGCATCTCCTCCATCTCACCCCTCCCGACAAATTATAGATTTCTCATCTTCACTTGCATCAGGATCCCTCATAATATTAATTCCCGTAGTAACCGTCTCCCCTTTTTCAGCATCTAGTCAGTCTGTAATACCTAATAGACAGTCAGCAAACGCATTGTAGTTGATAATGATCCCACATACATGTACATTAGGACATTGGAAATCGAGCATTATGTACTTGAGCTTTGCTTGCCAAAAGCATCATCAATGAGCTAATGCCTGCCGCCTGCCGCGGGAAATTTCGTGTAGCACGGCGTCAACCAACGTCTCTCTCAGGCTTCCACCGCCAGCCCCATCCCCGGTCATTTCTGCCATACTCTCTTACGCGCACGTCATATAGGACATCCCCCCACTTCATGCAATCTTCAGCTCTCCGCCTGCTCCACAAGTCATTGTCGCGCCAACCCTCTCCGGTTACGAGATGCCAATGCCGAAAACTAAGTGTTCTCGCCCAACAAGTCGAACGCGCAATCAAATCGCGACCAGAACCTATTCCAATCCAACATGAGTCCCATACAGCGCGTCAACTCTCAGATCCGTATATTCTCGTCGCCTCAGAGCTCACGCACATTCGAAACAGTATGTTGAACCTCCTTGGTGCTGCGCATCCTGGACTGGCGGGAATGGCGGAGTACTATTTCCTTCATCCGTCAAAACAGCTGCGCTCTCTATTGGTTCTACTTTTTGCGCGCGCGACGAATGGATTGGGTGACCAATGGGTGCGAAAAGGCTGGGATGCCGCTTGCGAAACGAGCTCAGGCCAGTCAGAAGAGCGGGATCGGCCGCTGACGCTCCCTAGCATTCTGAACGAATGGAATTTAGCCATGAAAGACGATACCGCGTCGTTCGCGTCGGTATTCGCGTTATCTCAGTCAATGCCACGGCCAAATCCGCCTCCGCCTCCACCCTCCGCTCGAATATCTAATCCCCTTTCTCCGCGTCTTGCTTTACCTCCCACGCTCCTGCCGTCACAAGTACGCCTGGCTCAAATCGTAGAAATGATACACGTTGCATCTCTCCTGCACGACAACATTGTTCAGACTGCGGAGGAAGAGAAGGAGGGCTTTGGAAACAAGCTTTCTATTTTAGGCGGCGACTTTCTCCTTGGGCGCGCCAGTACGGCGCTATCACGTCTAGGAGAAATGGAAGTCGTCGAACTTGTTGCTAGTGTGATATCGAACCAGGTGGAGGGAGAGTTCTTGCGCATGGAGGAGATCAAGACGCCGGACCTGGGGCTTGCATCGGGACCTACAACGCTAACTTCTTCGTGGGAAGTGTACCTCCGAAAAACGTATCTGAAAACGGCAAGCTTGATGGCAAAGGGTGCTCGTTCTGCTGTTATTCTTGGCGGCTGTCAAGAAGGTGACATCTGGAAGGAGGCCGCATACGCGTACGGTCGAAATTTAGGTATTGCGCACCAAGTGAGTGGATTCAGTGACCACTGACGTTGTGGATTGACTGAAACAGAACTTGATTGGCCCAGCTCCTAGAAGATAGCGAAGGTATCAAGGACTTACAACCAGGTCTAGCTACTGCACCAGCATTATTTGCAGCCGAAGAAAATCTCGACCTTCTCACAATGATCCAACGGAATTTTATGGCTCCAGGAGACCCAGCACGGGTGAGTTCGTGTGGCAAATGTATAATTTTATGATTAACCACATATAGGCCATGAAATATATCCGCCAGACATCAGCCATTGAACGCACTCGGCTTCTTGCACGAGCCTATGCAGATAAAGCTCGGGAAGCACTGCATTATCTGCCTGAAAGTGAAAGCAAACTTGCGCTCAGAGCTCTCACCGACGTTGTCATTAATCAATCATGGTGACAGCGTATATGTAGCATTTCCAGCAATGGCTGAGATACTCCGCCCACTACATATTCTATAGATTAGGTTTTAACCACCACGCATAGACTAATCTATAACTTTACTAGATACTCACTTACTCTTCGCGTCGACAAGACTACCACCACGACGATATCCGTTTCCAACCCACTCATCATTCCGTCCAACGCAATCCGGCGCTCGCGAGAAAAGGACAGATGAATATCTATGGCCGACGTATGGCGGAACATATTGGAGCGTGAGCTTCGTGTTGCTAACAGCACGTTGCTTATACGTTGTACCAGAACCTCAAAACTCGGGGTTGATGACTTGGGCGTTCATCAACAATGTTCGTTGCTGTGGTTATGCTAGCTCATTGTGACACTGCTCGCCAGTGTGTTTGTCCTCGATTTTGTTAACGGTCGTTCAGGTTTGGCATCTGCAGAGACATGGGAACTGAAGAGATCCAATGGCTTGCATCCGCGGGCATCATCGGGCAAAGAACGCATCAGGTTCTGTAAAGCTTTGGGAGCACTGTCATTTGTGTTGAACTTGGTGTAGTTTTCAACGATGCCGATGGCTTTCAGAATGAGAGTTGAACTGCTCAGAGCGCGCCCAGTCAGAGTGAGGATGATACCAATAATGGAATGTGGAACCCTCGTGTGCAATGCGGTTGGCTCGACTACTTCCTCCAAATAAGCGACTAGACGCTCCTGCGATACCTTGCTAAATGTTGGCTTTTTTTCATAGTTAATGTTAACGGAGAACCCCGGGTTGTCAGTGAGCCGCATGCCGAAATCGATCCTGAAGAAAGTTCTCCGGAGTGTGTTGAACGCTTCGTGAGGGAGAACTTCGGCTTGCAAAATGCTTTCAATATATTCCAGACATAGGTTCATTCCTGCTTGATTCACTATCGCTGAGAAGATATTGAGACAGTCTGAAATCTCCAGAATTAGCTTGGTGTCAAGCCCGTATATCGCACGAGGGATTGGAGCAACGGCGACAAGCCGTGTGAGATGAAAAACGAGGCCTTCCAGCAATATATATGGGAAGGGTCGTGTTAGACCTTTGAGCGCAGCAAATTCGCCGTCCATAACCGCTTGCATCCTAGATCGCGATATTTCAAGAAGTTTCCCTACATCCGTCGGGGTCATGATACCTATCACCTCGAGTCTCTTCTTCTCGGTCCAATGTTCCGGGAGCTGGCCGGTCTGCATCAATATTGCAAGGTCATTTTCAAGGATGGTCACCCTGTCGATGTACGTATCTAGTAGGGCCCTGCCGATGACAACTGATGTAGAAATTCCGTAAGGCTCAACGGAAGGAATGCGATTTTGCACTCTTTCTATGAGACCAAAAGTGTCTTCTTTGAACACAAGTTTTCCTCGAAACGAGAGAGGATCCTGCGCCGCTGCGGGGTTTGGCATGGAGAGCATGGTCAACGACCACATTGCTTTTATACAAGTGATTGCCCTTTTCTGTGCCGTGGCTGGATCCAAAACCTGGGCATTACATGTGACTAGGAGGCCAGGAATGCGATGTCCGAGTTTGATTGCGATGTCGTCGTGCTTCGTGAGACAGTCCATAAGCCACTTCGCACTGTAATCAAATCCCGAGACAACTGCAGGGATAACCTCTACGAACGGCTCAAATTCGTTGTCCTCGCGCAGACTGCTGAGGGTCCAGCACATCGATTTGAGGTCGCGCTGGTCACGCTGCGGGGTAATCTCAATCGCGTCTAATTCGCGCGCGGTCGTCATATGTAGAGCGACGGGCAGTTCATTGCCATCGGCGTCGCGCCGGGAGAGAAGGCTCAGCTTACGGAGAAGAGACCAGCAGTGGCCGGAAAGGGGGGTCCAGTACGGACACGAGAGGTCGAACGTAGGCAGGACGGTGACAACAAGATATAGCAGACAGCAGCAGATCAGGAGGACGAGCATGATATATTGGAGGATGGAGTTTATGGCAGAGAGGAACGCGACAAGGCCCGCGAAGAAGAGGAAGAGCGAGATATGGAGAAGTGGTGGTATGATTTCAACAATGGTGGCCATCTTATATCTCTTGATGCCCTGGTTCAGATAGGCGTTCATGCGCGCCCGGTCTTGCGGCGCGGGTCTGCTCGTCGACGCCTGAAGATATTGGCGCGTCCATTGCTCGATCATTGTCGCCGAGAGGGCACATACGAGGCTGAACCCGAGACTGAGAAACCATAGGATGTTGCAGATGATGGAGGATACCGAAGGCGAAAAGCTGCTCTGGTCAAACTGGCTGAGAATCGGTGTGAGATCAGGCACGCTCGAAGACGAACTGTTCCCCCCTGACGCGAGCTGGTGCAGCAAGATCTGGCTAAGAAGGAAGGCAGACGCGCTGTCGGAATCCGGGTTGAGGGTTTTATAGCTTTCCACGATAAATGCGGTTAGGCTGGCCGAAAAGAGACCTGCCTGGGGATCGTGATTCACGGTTAGCTTTGGTTCGCGGTGGTAGCTGCTTAGAACACTGCTTACGAAAATAAGGATTGCGTCCATATCACTTTTCCAATTCTGTGCCACAGTCTTGTCGTATTTCTCTGATTTGGACAAGTAGGTTGACCAAAGATTGGCAGAGGGATCGTCATAGCTGTGTGGTTGATAATCAAGAGCTACGCCACCGAATCAAGGTAAATTCACAACAAATTCAAGGTCAGTGTCACTGTAAGTCGTGTATTTCAAAGTCATACGAAGCACGCACTTAATTTTTGATCAACCATGATCAATATTGGGGTTGGTATTTCATTCGATGGTGAACAGACTCGGAAACAAGGACGTAAGCGCACAGCTGTGAGAAAAAATCAGTTGTCGACTTCGATGACAGTTCGCCTTTCGCCTATGGCGGCTCCGAAGAGGGTTTTGACAGTGGGTCACTACCACCTCCACCGACAATGTTTAGTACAAGCGGCGATCCATATATTGGCCATTCGCCTTTCGAAATATTGTCTGCATGAATAAGGTTGACCTGACTACTAGCAACGATATGCCGCATTGAACCAACCGAAGGGGTACACTGAAATACGTATCGCTTGAATCGGGTTGCTTAGTTTAAGTCTCCATCTGCTTACTGAATAGCCATCTTTCAACCTTCGTGCATAATATGATAGTACAGGGCGACTAACATGATCATCCAAATCTTCTGAGTGAATATCCACGCTCTCTGCTATCCCATAGATGTTTGATCCTCATCTGCATTTATAAAACGGATCCATTCCTCGGGTGCCTCTCTCGCTGTTGATAAAATATGCGCGGAATTTCAGAGGGCTGTAGCACCGAGAAAACCTTGGTAGACAAGTAGTAGCGTCACATTGTTTGCCTTGTTGGGCTGCAGCAATTTCTTCAGTTCATTGCGAATGGAGGGATGACTACTACTTGTTGTAACAGCTTACTTCAGATTTCTCAGTCAGCAAGGCAAGTCTTCATCTTCCAATTCGAGATGCACTCGTTTGAGAACCGTACTTGAGCGCTGAACTATCACGAAGAGAATTATATATGTTATGCTGCAAGCATTGATATTAGGCAGTGATCAAGCAGTGGTCCTAGAACAAGATTTGAAGAGGTTTCAGTAGGGCCGCGGACAGAATGCAACCCAGGTTTTGGTCCACCGGGCATCTGTGATACTGAGTTAATTTTCCTGTTTTTGTCTAGAGGCTGTAAGGACTGAAAATCTCTGGACTGCGATAAGAAAGCGGTTGGGAAGCAATTGAATAATGCGACATATTCAGGAAAGATGAATAGGGCAGAGGAAGAAACTTCGAAGTTAACCGCAGCTGAAAATACATGTAAATCGCGGCAAATTCCGTGAGGGTTCACGTTAACTTCATGCACTGAACTAAAACTTCAAAAGCTTCGACCGCCACCCTGCGACAGGAATTTACTTTTACTTACGTACAATGACATACATACAACAGGAAAAACTGCATGTCCTCAGATCGAAACCTTACGCTAACCGATATAAACCCCGTCCTCATCCACCGTCAGAAAGCGGATCCACTCCTCAGGCGCCTCCCTCGCGTGCGTCAGTACGCGCAGCGAGTTCCACAGCGCGAACGTGCCGAGGAACCCTTGAAACACGACGAGCGCGACGTTGTTAGCCTTGTTAGGCTGCAGCAGCTTCTTCAACTCTGCGCGAATCGCGGGGTGGCTGTTCACGAAGGCGTTGCTCGCGACGCTGGGCTGGAACTCGCGGAGCATTAGCAGGAAGCGGTCCTGCGACGTCGAGTAGAGCTTGCCGATCTCGACCTTATTGCTGCGATAGTGCTGGTGCGCGGTGGTTATGTCTTTCATGTTCGTGACGACATATGTGTGGAAGTCTTTGAGGAATGGATGTCACTTCGTTGTTCAGGACTTCTACGGGAGAAAGACTTGCATTCAAATGATAACTGGACGATCTTTTTTTTGGACAAAGCGCGGGTGAAAGCGAAACATATCGCTAATTTCTCTGCAGGGGTAGAGTAATTCGCCGTGTTTGCAAGATGCTGGGCATCGAGAGATACATTACTCAGTGCCGAGACAAACGAAGCGGGTTCAGTCAGTTCTCCGACCAGGACCAGCACCGTGTCTATCAACACGTGTGCAAAATCGCGCAGGCGAGTCCACCTCTCCAGCGTCTCTTTTGTCATGTAGATAACGGCATCGGGAATTCCGAAAAAAGACGTGATTGAGAGATATTCCAGGGATTTTTCGGAGTCGCGGATCCATTTCGAGGTCGGGATGTTGTTCAGCATCTGCTCAGTCAGGTATTGCCCGCGCGCTGCCAGGAAAATATCGTCTAAATTCTGCTTGCTTATAAGCTCGACGTGCGAAGACCGCGTGCCGATATCGAAATGGATGAAAATGCGGTCGCCGATTTCATAGCACTTGAACCGCCCGATGCTGGTACAAATCACGATGCACTGCATCCCACCGCCCGGCACCTCCGCCATCGCGGCATCCTGAAAGTACCTGCTGACCAGATATATGAATCCATGCCGCGATATACGTCCACAGTAGCAGCCCCCGCGCCTTACGACGGCGCTGAGCGGGACTGCAACGTCGTACTCGGCGAGCGCATCGTTCGGTTGGCCGGGGGATAGCCCAAGGCGGGTAAGAAGGTCAAAGGCACAGCTCCCAGTACCCAGGCGGCCCACGTCCGGGCATTCAGGTAGATCGCGAAGGAGCAGCGACTTGGAGAAATGCGGAATGGTCAGCGTGCCACGTTCGGAAGAGTATTGGTTTAAAGAGGCGTCTTTCTCGACGAGCCTGCAGACGACTATGTAGGTGTTGAGTTAGATTGATATCCGAGTCGTGGCAAAGACGATGTCACCTTCGTCCGGTTCCAGGTGCTGCTCTACATGAGTGTCAACACGCTTGCTGTTCGCGGCCTGACCATTATCGATGCCGACAGTAGAGCCATGTTCAGAGTGGGACATAACGACGAAGTATGAGAGGAGCGGGCCAGTGTCTCTCGCCCTTACTTATAGAAAAAGAGAGTGCGCAGCCACCTTCAAATAGTCCGGCCGTGAAAGCACTGCAAATATACAGCACTTGTACAAGTTTAGCTGCAACAGTGCTCCTAAGCATGGAAGTGAAGCTGAATCCTGATACAAAATCTATCAGCGTTCATGACCTTGATTACAATCCAACTACATACCTATCGGTCAAAGCAGAAAATAACTCAGCAAACGAGCAACCCTTTGGGGCTTGATTGCGACGGCATTCAGATATTCATGAGGCAAGCCAATAATTTCCATTACGAACTTCGCTGGGAGGTGGTCAGATGGTGCGTTTGTCTGCTTGTTGGGCCTAGGTTAGTCTCCCGTAGGCAGACCCCGATATTTTTATTGATGATAAAGTCGATTAACCGTTGATGATTGCAGTCTTGCCAGTATCTGCAGATACGAAGTATCATATCTTGAGCAAAATCTCGGTGGCTTGTGGGCGCTTCGAGGTAGTGCATGCTGCGTGTTCTGCAAAGGTTGATAAAGGTCGGACGCAAGTTGGATCCGAAAGTTGTTCAGGTTCAAGTAAGGCACATACCGGGCCGTGCGCCTCTGGATAGGACCCACGCCACGCCCCCGCAGCCAACGCTCAAACTTCAAAAGCTTCGACCGCCGCACTGCGACAGGGATTTACTTTTGTATGCGTACATACAACAGAAAAGTCTGCGTGGTTTGATATCGTCACCATGAGCTAACCTATATAAATTTCGTCTTCATCCGCCGCCAAAAAGCGGATCCACTCCTCAGGCGCCTCCCTCGCGCGCATCAGCACGCGCAGCGAGTTCCACAGCGCGAACGTGCCGAGGAACCCCTGGAACACGACGAGCCCGATGTTGTTAGCCTTGTTCGGCTGCAGTAGCTTCTTCAACTCTGCGCGAATCGCGGGGTGGCTATGGACGAAGGCGTTGCTCGCGACGCTGGGCTGGAACTCGCGGAGCATGAGCAGGAAGCGGTCCTGCGACGTCGAGTAGAGTTTGCCGATCTCGACCTTATTGCTACGGTAGTGCTGGTGCGCGGTGGTTATGTCTTTCATGTTCGTGACGACGTATGTGTGGAAGTCTGTGGATTATGGATATGAGTGACTCGCCCAGGGCTTTGACGAGAGAGAGATTTACATTCAAACGATAACAGGGAAATCTTTTTCTTGGATAGCGTGCGGGTGAAAGCGAAACATATCGCTAGTTGTTCTGCAGGGGTAGAGTAATTCGCCGTGTTTGCAAGATGCTGGGCATCGAGAGATACATTACTCAGTGCCGAAACAAACGAGGCGGGTTCCGTCAGTTCTTCCACCAGAAACAACACCGTGTCTATCAACGCGTATGCAAAATCGCGCAGTCGAGTCCACCTCTCCAGCGTCTCTTTCGTCATATAAATAACGGCATTGGGAACCCCGAAGAAAGACGCTGTCGAGAGGTACTCCAGGGATCTGGTGGAGTCGGCCGTCCATTTAGAGGTCGGGACGTTGTTCAGCATCTCTTCCGTTAAATACTTTCCTCGCGCCGCCAAAAATACGTCGTCCAGCTTCTGCTCATCTATAAGTTCGACATGCGAGGATCGGGTGCCGATGTCGAAGTGGATAAAGATACGGTCGCCGATCTCATAGCACTTGAACCGTCCGATGCTGGTAGAAATTACGATGCACGTCCCGCCGCCCGAAACCTCCGCCATCGCGGCGTCCTGGAAGTACCTGCTGACCAGGTATATGAAGCCGTGTCGCGAGATGCGCCCGCAGTAGCAGTTCCCGCGGCTCACGACAGCGCCGAGCGGGACGGCGGTGTCGTATTCGGCGAGCGCCTCGCTCGGCTGGCCCGGGAAGAGCCCGAGGCGGATGAGAAGGTCGAATGCACAGCTCCCCGTGCCGATGCGGCCTACGTCGGAGCACTCGGGGAGATCGCGCACGAGCAGAGCTTTGGAGAAGTGCGGGATGCTGAGGGTGCCGTGCTCGGGGGAGTATTGGTTCAGAGCGGCGTCTTTCTCGACGAGCCTGCGGATGGCTGGGTTGCGTTGAGTATGTAGCGGTAAGTGCGGCCTGCGGCGTAGCAGGAGGGCGCACCTTGGTCGGGATCGGAGTGTTGCCCGCCTAGATATACATTGCC
Source organism: Hypholoma sublateritium FD-334 SS-4 (assembly GCA_000827495.1). Lineage (NCBI taxonomy): Eukaryota > Fungi > Basidiomycota > Agaricomycetes > Agaricales > Strophariaceae > Hypholoma > Hypholoma sublateritium. The sequence continues at coordinate 868,918 of KN817521.1, read as the reverse complement.
GCTGATTTCGATGCCTGTGAATTGGCCGCCGTGGATGTCGAATTCTGAGGCGCGTTCGAAGTAGGACATGGCGGCTGGGAGGGATTGCGCTAGGGGTTGTTCACAGTGACATGTAAATGGGACGTCGCTTCGAAGCTGTGCGTACGGGCGTGCACAGGTACTTGCGAACCAATTTTGGCAGACTCGCCGGCCGGGCCATATATAACAGGCAGCTCTTGTCCATCAATGGTCATTGACAAGCTTGATGCAGTGCAAGTCCTCCACGGAAGGTAGAAGGAGAAAAATAGAGCCAGATACTTATGTGATTTTGGTGGGCAGAGCGAACAAGTGAATGCCCTGTGTGCGTATTGTTGGATTATGGTGTCATGGTTGAAGAGCGGAAGGGCAACGAGGGCCAGAAAAGGACAGGCATGCTGGAGAACCCCGCATTGAAATTGCAGACGGCCAATTGGTGGGGAAGACGCCGCGGATCCTAAATTTCAGATGATCGAGCGCCCGGCCTTCGGCTCCCCGTCTAGCCGAACCCGTCATATGTTCTATGTTTTCTCTTGGACCACTACTACCGTCACTACTACTCATCCTGCCCACCGTCCCTGCGGCAGGCCTGCCACAGCGGATGTTCCTCAGCCCGTAGCACAGCATAGCACAGCGTGATGTTGACCCGCCTCACCGTGTCCACCTCCCGCGCGCTCGACGTGCGCATCGAGCAAGCTGCGCAACATGCCACGGAAGACGGAGAAAGTTCGCTGGTGCGTATCCGTGAGCGCACTACTTTGACCTGCGGCCTGATATTGTTTCTGCGCAGACCGTCGACCTGGACGCCCTCCGCGCGCTGTTTCTGCCACTCCCGAACAACTCATGGCGCCGCGCCGCGGCGGCGTGCGCGCGGACTTTAGCACCTGTGTGCACAGGCTTGCAGAGCATGCTCAGCGCGGATATAGACAACGTTGCGCATATCATGCTTGAGCTAGAGGGGCATGCGGATGCACCTTATGAGGGAGTGCTGGTGAGTGCGCAGCGATAAACCGCGCATGCATGTATGGGAGCGCTTACGCCTTGTTCACAGCCCGCAGGCGTCCCAGCCGCACCAGAGACTGAGACTCTTCCCCCGCCGCTCAACTGCCGCGCAGAGCCACCTGTGGCCCCGCGCGCCCCGCAGCGCCGGCGGCGGTCTTCCCACCCCGTAAGCAAAGCCCAACGCGCGTCGCCCGCCCGCACTCATGACACCTTCCCCTCAGAGCACGCCCCTAGTCATCCCAAGCACCCACCCATCCGCGCCGACGATAATCATCACCCCGTCCGCGCCTGCACCACGCGCGCTACAGGCGCGCGTGCCCTGCCAGGACGCCGCGTTCGGCGCGCGGTTGACAGTGCCGACGCACCCCGTTTTCAATGGCGCGTATGGGGGAATGGCGCCGGGTGTGGCTCCAGACCGCGGCGCGCTCGCGGGCGCGGACGACTGGCGCCTGTGCGGTGGGCGCTGGGAGGCGGTCGTACCGGGCCTGCGGGAGCAGGATCGGCGCGGCTTGTTCTCGCGGCCTGTCAGTGCGAAAAAGCGGCGGCGGCTGCGCGTGGGGAGGGGCACTACCGTGCGGGCGACGCTGCAGGCGACGGAGGAGGTGGGGTGACAAGCGCTGCTGACTGCCTGAGCGCGGCGGGCAGGAAAACTGTGCAAGGGTTTGTGTGCTCTGCAGATTGCGCCGTGTTCGCGGATGCGGCTCTGCTACGCAGGAGGGCTTACAGTCTCTGCGCAGTGAAATGCTTTCGCGTCAAGAGACCTGTGTCCATTTCCTGACAAGTTCTCTAGTTCTGGCCGCATGACGGAGCTTCTGCCTTGCTTCGATTCTTTTTAGAACTTCAAAACAGCACACCCTCGCTGACATACCTCATCCCCGGGGCGGCGAGAGCACGTTCGTCCGCAACAAAATGTAGATACCATGTACTCTCCAATTATCTCTGTAACACTAGCAAAATTGGATACTAACGACCAGCGGGAAGTAGAAGCGTGTGAACTCGAGAACGTTCCGGTATGGAGTGCATGCGTTAGCACTAGCTGGGCGCTAAACCTACCGTCCCCTAAATGTGGACGATTGCTCTGTGGTGGCCTTTGTCGAAAAACTCGGAGAAAATCGCCGACTGAGGAATGTCTCCATCGTCTAGTTGAACATGGCAGGCCGGTGTGAACTCCTAGTAATCTCTTCGGGAAAGATGTCGGCGAGCTTGGTAATTATTTGGGGTGCTGAGCGAGAGTCAATGAATAGGTAGGGTAGGAGTTGCAGCGACGAGTCATATAAGCCGGCGACGACTTTTCGTTACGAACATCCTGGCGAACACGGCGAAACCGCGAACTTGCGGTCGGCAGTGATGCACTCGAGGAGTGCAGCATGGCGAAGGCAAGCGATGGTTCTACAACTGGCTGGCGGGGCCGCGAGAAAGGGCACACCGAGAAATATGCGTCGAAGTAAATGTGCATGTACATTTGGTACTGTCTGTCGAAGGATTGGAGAGGGTGTTAAGACCAGCATCATTCCACTTGATCTCAACAGAAGGGCACGACATTTAGTGGCTGCAGCAGTGGCGCCTGGCGGCAGCGTGATGTAACGGTACGATGGTCTTTCGGCGGACCCAAAGGTCGTTGATTTGTGTGGTCTTCAATCTGGAGAGAGGATCGATATGTATGCGTTGTTGACTTGTGGTGATTCACCAGGACAACATGCACTTGGTTGATTTTAATCGATTAGAACGGACCATGTCAGATTGACAGGAGCACGTACTTGTTTTCCACACCGACCAAATGAAAGCAGAGGGTCGTTACGATAACTGGATATCGAGCGAATACTGCAGCGTCTGATCGTGATGCCACTATGTTCTTCGACGCTGGCCCTTCTGTCGAGCATTGCGGGGATCTTGGCGGGGTACAGCAGTCTGTATGGTATGCTGCGGTGGTGCAGCCTGATCATGCAGTTTTTCATGACCATTTGCAGTCGTTGGACTCCAAAAGCAGACGCAAAGCCTCTTCCGCGCCTAACTTCGATCACCCGTCAATCCTGGCGACGGAACTTGCGTGTCTATTCTTGCAGGATTGTCTCCGTGTGAGCGGTGTCGGGTCGGCGGTTGCGAATAGCTATCAGGCCAGCAAGTGTTTGCGTCCTCGCGTAACATCCAGCTGCCGAACGCTCACATCCATATCTGGCCTGAGTCGGGAAGGTGCTTAACGATGGTGTTCACATAGGCAACGAAGTGGTGGGTTGAGCTCGACGGGCAGGGCTAACAATGTGTTGTGCAGAGATGCGGCCATAGCCCAGGTCGCGCGTACGCAGGAACGGATTTTTTGCGTAAATAATAAGCACCAGGGGCCGCGCGGTCAGAGACTCGGTGCGTGGTGGGCACAAAGCAAGATATTTCACTTACCGAGAGACAAACAAGAGTTATATCCCGCGTGCCTTTCGAACAAAGGCCGAGTCGACTTGACGCATGGCAGATGAAAGCGCGGCGTTCGCGTCGCCTGCACCAGAGAGTCAGTCGGCGGTTGGAATGATGTTTAGGTCTGTTACACGCACCGTGCATCCAATAGATTTGAAAGTCCATCGAGTCTTGCTCGAGCAGACAAGCCCTACGAGGCTCGGTGAATTTGCGCTGTCGAGGCGGATCGACGGCTTGGAGTGCTGTTGTTGCTGCTAGCTTTACGCGGCGATGCTAGTGGGCGGCGTTGACCGCGGGTGGAGATGAGAAGACTGCGCAGCGGCAGGCAAGTTGTGTGTGCACTACTACTTAGTCCAGGGCAGATCGTGTCGCGTTCGAACTTCGCGTCGCCGCGTACGCAGCACTGACACGTATGAGGGCCTGCGCAGTGATATGCGTTCGCGACATGAGGTCAGGCTCTGTTTCGCTTCCTCTGAATTCGACCGCACGGCGGGGAACGCGTCCTTGGGTGATCTTGCTTCCGTTGTAAAAGTTGATATATTGGGACTGGAAGATAGCAGACTCTCGCTGACGTACCTCGTTCCCTGCTCGGCGAAAGCACGTTCGCCCGCGCACGTACACAGATACCTTGTACTGCGTAAAGTTAGAAGTATTCCTAGAACATTCGACACGCCCGGGAGTTGTTCTGAATTTCGGCGCCGGCCGCCTCGGTCACAACCCCCACGTGTACCCTCGTCACCGTGACCGCCGCAGGTGACGCTGATGGCCCTGCCTGCCTGGAGAGCCAGTGCCCCTCGTTCGTCCCAACCCCCACCCACATCGCCCGCGCAGCCACCGCCCGAAGCATGCTGCGCGCCCTGCTCTACGCATACGTCCTCGGCGGGCTGACGTTCATCCCGCTGCTCGTCGCCGCCGCGCTGTTCTACACCATCTACACCTCGGTGCCCGTCGACCCCGCACGGCGCACCGCCGCCGCTTCTGCATCTGGCGCGGAGGCCAAGACCGCCCCCGCCGCCACCGATGTCCCAGAGTCGACGCCCACCGCCGACGCCGAGCGGGAGAGGCCGCCCGACGGCACCTCCGCACCCGCCGCCGCCGCCGCCCCCGCAGCGACCCCCGCAGCGGCGCCCCGCGAGACGCAGGACCTCCCGCGCACGCGCAAGGGCTGGCTGACGATGCGGCGCACCTTCGCCGAGCCGCCGAGCGACGGCGGGTACGCGACGCTCGTGCGCGCGCTGCTCGAGCCGCGCAGCACCGCCGCGTCCGCCGGGGGCGCAGGCGGGAAGGGCGCCCCCCGCGCGCGCGACGCGTGGTACGCGGTGCTCAAGGGGAGCGTGCTCTTCCTGTACGAGGACGAGCGGATGAGCGAGTGCGGGGCGGCGCTGGAGATGAGACGGCATAGTGTGGGGGTGTACCCCGAGGGCCTGCCGGACGGGGAGCTGTTCGCTAGGCGGAATGCGCTGTGTCTGCGCCCGCGGGCGGAGGGCGGGATGCCGAGTGTGACGAAGGAGATGCGGCTTGGCGGGGAGGAGGCGGCGGCGGCGACGGAGGCGGAGCAGGAGAAGGCAGAGGCGGAGAAGGAGGCGGCGCGCGCGGAGGCGGAGGACCCGGCGACGCCGTGGTTCATCTTCGTGCGCTCGAACGTCGAGATGGAGGACTGGTACTTTGCGCTCCTGCACGCCGCGGAGCAGCCGCCGGGCGCGCCGACGCTCGCGCCCCTGGCGCCCGTATTCGACCCCGCGCACATGGCCACACTGATCGGCGCGCTCGACGCACAGCCGGACGTCATCCCGATGCGCTGGCTGAACGCGCTGCTGGGGCGCATATTCCTGAGCCACTACCGCACGCAGGCGCTCGAGGCGTACATCATCGGGCGGCTGATGAAGAAGCTGGGGAAGGTGAAGCGGCCGGCGTTCCTGACGGAGATCGCGGTGACGCAGGTGGCGGTGGGGAGCCGGGCGCCGATGCTGAGCAAGCCGATGCTGAAGGAGCTGACGCCGGAGGGGGACGCGGCGATCGAGGTGCACATGCTGTACAAGGGCGAGGTGCGGATCACGGTGGAGGCGACGGCGGTGATCAACCTCGGGGCGCGGTTCAAGTCGTACACGGTGAAGCTGGAGCTGGCGGCGGTGCTTCGGGAGCTGGAGGGGAATCTGCTGGTGAAGGTGAAGCGGCCGCCGAGTAACAGGATATGGTATGCGTTTACGCAGACGCCGCGGATTGTGCTGGAGGTGGAGCCGATTGTGAGCGACCGGCAGATTACGTGGGGGATGATACTGGGAACGATCGAGAGCAAGTTCAAGGAAATTGTGGGTGTTTTTGTTAATCCTAAGACTGCGTACTGACATGGCGCAGATCCAGGAGTCGGTGGTGATGCCGAATATGGACGACATTGCGTACTTTGAGACGAGCATGTTCGAGCACCGCGGCGGAATATTCGCAGAGGCGTGCAGGAAACCGCACACGGAGCCAACGCCTGAAATTGTCGTCAGTCCAGAGGATGTGCAGGCGTCGGCGTCGGCGCCTCTACCCGACACTGTATCACTCTCGGCAGCGGACACGAAGGCAGACGAGCCGAATACTATTACGCGCTCAGCGACGGACGTACTACCTGCGACAGAACCCGAGGACGCGCCGCGCAAGGACGTGCGGCGGCGGCGGTCGTGGTTTGCACCGAAGGAAGAGGGCGGAGAGTCGGACGGGGAGGCGCGCTCGCGGCGCGGCTCTGTGGGGTCCGGGCCGTCGACGCCGCCGCGTGTCCCGTCGACCAAGGCAGAGAGCGTGCGTGCGGTGACGCCGGAGCCGCGGGAGGGCAGGCACGCGCGGCGGGCGTCGTCGTCGCATGTGCCGGCGAAGGAGGCGGAGGCGGAGGGGTCGGTGCGGTCTGCGCCGGGGACGCCGGCGAAAGAGGCGGAGCGGCCGGCGAGCCCGCCGTCGTTCTTTGCGACGCTAAAATCAAAGGCGGCGGCGGCGGACAAGCAGGCGCTGGGGAACACGGCGAAGGAGGCGATGCGGAAGTGGGGCGTGAACTGGGCGGGGTTCAAGAAGGACGCGGAGGACGGGACGCCAGGGAGCCCGCCCGGGAAGGCCGGGCTGCTCGGCGCGGACGGGACGCTGCTGGGGCGGGCGCGGACGAGCTACGCAGAGGTGCGGGCGGCGGTGGCGGAGCGCAAGGAGCGGGAGCGGCCCGCGGAGGAGGCTCCGCCGCCGCGGGCGCGGGTTGCGAGCACGAGCGGGGTGCCGGAGGGGTCGGTGTACGCTGATGCGCCGGGGCCGGCGGGTGTGGTGAGCGCGGCGGGGCGGCTGGCGGTGCCGCGCAAGGCGGCGACGACGGTGAGCCGGGTGAGCACGGACGGGGAGGCGCAGGAGGCGACGATCCACGTGCAGCCGGTGGCCAAGACGATGTCGATCCCGGGCATCCACGCGAGCCACCGCGGGGAGGTGCAGGCGATGGGCCACGAGGCGCCGCCGCCGCCGCCCGACCCAGCGCCGACGGGGTACCGGCTGTGGAAGACGCCGAGCGAGGGCGAGGCGGCCAAGGCGACGCCGCCGCCGCTGCCGCCGCGGAACGCGGTTGTGGCGGAGACGGCGGAGGCGGCGCTGAAGACGATCGCGGGCCGGGTTGCGCCCGCGCTGCCGCCACGGCGGGCGCCTGTAGAGTAGACTATTAGCACCGGGTTGTCATATCGATCGGGATTTTGCACTTTTCGTCTGCACCGCCATGTCCGACCTGCAAGGCCTCCCGCCGCCGCCGCGCGGCCCCCGCAAGCCCGCCGTAAAGACAGAGCCGCTCGCCGTCGAGACGTTCATCGACCGCTCGCCGCAGGGCCTGGCGCCCGCACGCGGCTTCCGGCTCGAACGCCCGCTGCTCGCCACGGCCCCGCGCGGGTCGCTCGACTCGGAGTCGCTGTCGTCGCTCGCGCCCGCGTCGACCGCGGAGAACGAGCCGCGGCTGAGCATCTCGAGCACCGTCTACGCCGCCAGCGACGGCCCGTCGCCCCCGCCGTCCCTCTACAACGACCCCAGCAGCCGCGGCTCCTTCATCGACCTCTTCGACGACGCGGCCTCCGTGTCCGCCCCCGTCTCCCCCATCCACTTTGCCCGCCCCCGCGCCTTGTCCCCGCCGCCCTCTCCGCTGGCCGCGCCCCGCCCGCACGCCGCCCTCGTCCGCAAGTCCCGCAAGCTCGCCCGCGTCTTCGGCCACACGCCCGCCGCCGCCGCCGTCGCCCGCCCCCTCGCCCTCGCCGCCCGCGCCCTCGCCGACCCCGCCGCCCCCCTCGCTGTCCGCCGCCACTCCATGCCCCTCTCGCCCGACGACGTCTCCTTCCTCTCCCTCACGTCCCCCCCGCTCGACGCAGAGTCCTTCATCGACCTCGACGACGACGACCCCGCCCCGCACCACCGCCTCGTCCCCCGCCCGTCGACCGAGACCCTCTCCCCCGAGGCCCTCGCCGACGACGAGCGCCGCCGCAAGCGCGAGCGCCTCGCCAAGCTCCACCGCTTCCTCGGCTCCCGCGTCCCTGCCCACCTCGTCCTCGGCCTCGACGCACCCCCGGACGCAGATCCTGACCCCGACGACAGCTCCAGCAGCGCTGCGACCCGCCGCGTATGGCGCATGCGCCGCCGGAGCAGCTCCGCAGCCGCGATCCCCGCCCTGTGCGCGGACGAGCTCGAGCGCGTGTGCGAGGTGCTCGACGACAAGGAGAAGGCGATCAACGTGCGCCGTGCGCACAAGATGGAGAAGGTGTGTATCTTTCTATTGCATAGGCGTCTGCTAAATTTTATCCAGGTGTTCGGCGTCGCCCCGCCGCAGACGCTGTACCACACCCGCCGCTGCCAGACCCCGCCCCCCGCGCAGGCCGCCGAGGCAGAGCCCACACCCCCCGCGACCCCCACCGCTGCCATCGCCGCCTCAGCGATGCCCGCAGTGCGCGCGTCCAAGGGGAAAAAGTCCGCGCGCCCGGGCACCGCCGACTCGAACACGCAGCTGCTCCCCAAGCCCGGCGCGCGCGACTCCTTCGTCTACTCGCACTACCAGCACTCGCTCAACTCGCTGCACGACATCCTCGACCGCGTGCGTCCCCCCCTTCTCTCCATATACGCGTGCTGACGTTACCGCAGGACGACCGCGCGTCGCTCGCGGAGCTGCACGAGTACCTCAACGCCGCGGACGCCTTCGCCGCGTCGCCCACCACCGCCGAGGCGGAGTACGACCTCGCGTCGAACGCCGCCGCCGCGCGCGCGCGCCGCCTCTCCGTCGCCTCCTCCGCCAAGTCCGAGCGCCGCCGCTCGCTGCCCGCGCGCACGTCCCGCGCGTCGCTCGCCTCGGAGTACACGCTCGCGGGGAGCGTCCTCGGCGCTGCGGGGGAGGAGGACGCCGGCGCGGCGTTCCAGCAGCGCAGAAGGCGCGCGGCGAAGCTCGCGCAGTTCTTTGGTGTGGATTACCGCGAGCTCGTCGCGGATGTCATTGCGAGCATCGAGGGCGGGGTGGCGGTGGAGGAGCTGCGCGGGACGCTCCGCGCGGACGAGGTTGAGGTGCGTTTCCTTTGCTCCTGCCTGCGGTTTGGTACTGATTATGCCTGCGCAGGACCTGCGCACGCGCCTCCGCACCCTCCGCACGAAGCCCACGGGACTCTTCTGAGCAGCAAAATCACGACCCGAGGACACTTAACGACCATAACGACGACGACGGACGGACGGCACGACACGAAAAATCTAGGAATACCAACACGAGCCTCGATCTACCTACCTACCTATATGCACCGATACGATACTAAGTACCTATGTAGCGCGCCACCTGCACCAGATCTCTACCTTCTCCATCTTTACCTTCATCTTCACTCTCACCGAACCTTCGTCTTCACCACGCACAGCTACTTACTATGCACCCCGGACTGGACTGGACTGGAAATAGGACCCCAGAGGTGCGGGGCGGCGGGCGAGGGCGAGAGCGAAGGCATGGACGCCGCCGCCGCCGCACGGGATACGACAGGATACGACACGATCTCTTAGCAAGCGACTGAGCATTCATCTGGATTCTGCACGCATGTACGCTATCTACACACCTAATCTACCATGCGCGATTGGATTTGCGATAAGGGCAGTGCGCCGCGCGCGGTGCCTGTGGCGGGTTGCTTACTCGATTGAGGGTGGGATGATAGGTAGATGGATGAATGTGCTGTGTCTGAAGGCCTGTGCTATAGGGGCGCCTGCGCCCAGCTGACTAGCCTGAGTGCCGTGGCGCCTGCTCGATTACAACATCGCGCAGATAGAGATTTTGAAAATAGGTGTGCGCTACTTGGCGCCTAGTACGCCGCAGCCCTTCTTTGCTTTGAAAACAATTAATCGACTGATGATATCTTGGTGGACTGGACTGCTTGGCGCCAGTCGTCAAATAGTAGTTTCACCAGTCGAAAGCGACGCGGCGCAAAGAAAACACGATGTTCGCATGATATAGTGGGTCGGGAAGAGTACTTGTTGCCTTGAGAAAATTCACTGATGAACAACGAACAGCATGCTTTTCTCACTGGATGGAGCTCACCAGCTCGCTTCGGGATCCGTTGTCGAATACGATTCCTTACATTTGCCCAGAAAGAAATGTCCCAAAATCAATTATATATTGCATATGCAAGTACCTACTAATAACGCGTCAAATGCCCTTCGAGAAACCTACAAAATAACAAGATCGCCCTGGCACGCGTGGCACCAGAACACATGCGCCTCGTCCAGGAACTGCGGCCGGTGGTGCCCATGCGCGTGCCCAGCGACCGACGACGCCCGCGAGTGCGAGTGCCCATCCGACTGCACAGGCGACAGCGCGCGCGACGGCGCCTGCGCCTCGCTCTCGATCCGCGCGCGCAGCATGCTCAGGCTCACCTGCCGCTTGTGCAGCGTCGCCGCGTTCATGTTCTGCTCGAGCAGCACGCGTGCGCGGGGGAGCGCCGCCGGCGCCGCCCGCGGCGAGCTCAGCGACGCGCGCCGCAGGTCGCCCTCGAGGAGCGCGCGGCTCGCGGGCCGCGAGGGCATCGGCGAGCGGCGCGCGGCGGCCGCGCGCAGCTGCGCGGCCTGCTCCTCGAGGCCCGCGACGTGCTTCTGCAGCTTGTGGATCGCGGTCTCCTTGTCGAACACCGTGTTCTCGAGCGCGCGCACCTGCGATGTCGCCGCGGAGATCTCGATCGCGTGCTGCTGCCGGATGGAGCTCAGCAGCTCGTCGTCGAGCGAGCGCGGCGCGTCGGATGCGGGCGTGTTCACCAGGTCGCGCAGCTCCTCGATCTCGTCCTCGCGCGCGCCGAGCTCGGCCTGCAGCGTTTCAATCTCGTTCTGCGCCCGCTCGAGGAAGTCCTGCTCCTCATCCTGGGGGACGAAAATTTTTGGCATCAGTAACTTCGTTTCGTGGAGCAGGCTAAACACGAACCCGGGCTTTGGTTCGCGCTTCCAGTTCCTGCCTGAGCGTGTCAAGTTCCTCGCCTTGTGTCTGCGACAGATTAGTGAGCCGTTCGACTTCTTCTAGGCGCCGGGCTGCTTCTTGATGCTGATTTGACCGCTGCGCCTCCAAGGTGCGCAGGCTGGCAAGGGCCGTATCGAGCTCCTCCTGGAGCTCCGCGTGCGCCTTCTGAATGTCCGTCGTCCCATTCTGGATCTCGCGATGGCGTTTCTCCTGCTCGGCTAGCTTCTCCTTCCAATCTTTCTCAATGCGCTCGGTCTCCTCGCGAGCCTCCCCGAGATCATTCTCAAGCTGCGAAATAAAAGTATCGCGGCTGCGGACGGTGTGTTCTAGGCTCTCTACTTTCTCCGCTAGGTCGAGCTTCGCACCCGTGAGTTCGACAATTTTGGGCCGCATCTCGTCCAGCGCCCGCATAAGACTTGTCCCCTCCGCCTGGAGACTCTGCTGCATGCGTTCGGCATCCTCTGCGCGCCGGATAGCACTCTTCAGATCAGCCTGAGTTGTCTGGACCTGACGCGCGCTCGTGGCAAGTGCCGCGCCGGCTTGCCCGAGGCGGTCCTGGTGCTTCGTGACCGTAAGCTCGAGTGAATGCGAATGCTGTTCTAATCTCGCTACTTCTTGCACAGCCGCACCCTTCTCCTTTTCGACGACGGTCAGTTTGGCTCGGGTTTCAGATAGAAACCCGTCAAGCGCCGATATCTGCGTCTGATGGTCTATGTCTGCCGTCGAAAGAGCGGAGACTCTGGTCTCGAGCGATTCTTTCTCTCCTTTCAGCGTCGCGTGTGTCTGGACTATGTTTAGCTCCTGCGCTATGAACGGCGAACCCACAGTGCACACCTGTTTTAATTTTGACAACTGGAACTCCAGTTCATCAGCGCGATCTTGTGTGTGCTTCAATGAATTTTCCAGGCGCTCAACTCGGTCATCGCCCTGTATTTGTTCTTCCAGTTCGCGAAGCCTCCGTTTTGATTCATCGGCCTCTTTGCGAAGCTCAGTCACAGAAGCATTAGTAATTTGCAGTTCGCGTTCCTATGTTAGAGGTTGAGTTCAATTCACTTCAGAAAATAAGGCGGCTTCTTCACTTTCTCCTTATGTCGTTCGGCGAGTTCTTTTTCTTTGGCCTCTGCTCGCTCGGCGCGGCCCACTCCGGAGTTGACCTGCGCCTGCAGCCGCAAAACCTGCGCGTCCAAGCTTTCGGACTTGCTTCGTTCCGCTTCGAGGAGGTCACCCAATTCCCGTACCTCTGTCAAGCAAAAATAAGTATACGTTTCTAGCACGCGACGCACACATACTCGACTCAAAGCCATCCAGCCGCTGCAGCTCCGACGCAAGGTGCGCCTTCTCCGCGACCAGAAGCGACACCGTTTGCCGCTCGTTCTGCAGCGCCGTGTCCGTCTCCTCTTTCAAGGTCTGAAACTCCTCGCGCAGCGTCTCGACGCGCGTCTTCTCCGCGTCCAGCGCGGCTTTGGCCTGCGCCGCAGCTGGCCGTAAGGATCGTCAGCCCAATTTAAGGGCCCATGTGGCAAACGCACCTGCTTCGGCGATCCGGGCAGCAGCTACTAGGGTTTCATTTTCCTCGGCAAGAGCATCGAACTTGTGCTGCAGCGCGGCTGTGCCGGGTGGGGGCTCGGATGAAACGGCGACCGCTGGTGGGGAGGTGACGGACACACGGCGCGCGGTCGTGGGGGGCCCATTATCACGCGCGGGCGGCGGTGGAGGCGGAGTGGCAGCCCGGGGCAGCGAGGACAGCCATGAGGTGTCAGAGGTGTCGTTGTGGCCAAACCTGCGCAGTATTTCATTAGTCTGTTCATATGGCACGGAATCGCGGATGCGACGTAGTAGGAGCTGTACCTACACATCTCCTAGATCACGGCCATCTTGCTCGACAATAGGTTCTGACGGCGCTGGCGAAAAGGTCCGTAAGGGGCTTCCGGGTGATGCGGCGGCTGAGGTGGTACTAGCGGCAAGGGAATCCGTAGCTTTTTTCTGTTGTCGTTTCTTGAGCTGGCAGAGGATAATTACATTTTAATGAATGAAGCGCAGTGAGAATGCAAGACAAAGCCGAGAAGCATACCAGAGCTTTGGCCCTCGCTGCCTTTGCTGCGCGGTCGTCTTCCGACATCGTTGAAGGTGGGGTATAGAGTACGAACTGCGTATAGCAAGTCGCGTCGTCGAGTGATGTAATGCCAAAAGCGGCAGTGATGGTAACTCACGAGGTCTTACGTGTCTTTGTTTTCTTGCTTTCTCACAAGCGGTCCATGCAAAAGGATAAGGTTACAGAATAATAGAATTGAATTGGCGATATATAAACAGAAGCAACATAACAGAAAGCAAGTCAAGGTATGAATAAGAGGCGAGGGTAATAAGATGTGTAAACCGTAGACGATAAAGGTGGTATCAGGCGAAAAATGCTAGTAACGATTGACTTGAGCGTCCATCCTCTCGTATTCACGGCCATCCCAAGTGAGTAATAGATTGATCATATAAGATGTCAGACGCCCCAATCGTAGAATGCATCGACCAGGAAAAAAAGGGAAGGAAAGCCTCTTCTAACAAAGAAGAGATAGCATATAACTTAGGAAGCAAAAGAAGCACAATCGTATTACGCCCAGACCTATAAACAATATTAGCCAACATATGGATTACATGAATAACAAAAACATACCCTGAGAGTGCTGTCCCAACTGCCTGTGCAAAGGGCCATGCCATCGATGCTGACACCCAAGCAACTAACTCTGTTTTCGTGGCCTGTCAGAACACCAACGCGTTCGCCCTTCAGAGTATCCCAGACGTTACAAGTCCAATCATCGTAACCACCGAACAGGATACGACCGGATATGGAGAAGGCAACCGATGTGATACCGCAGAGGATGTTATCATGCGTGAATGTATTCAATTCACGGTCTGCACGAATATCGAACAGACGACAGGAAGCATCATCGGAACCAGTGGCGAAAGCGTCACCGTTAGGGAAGAATCTATTGGAAATGGACATATGTAAGCGGCAAATTTGCGGCGGAGACAAATAAAATCGTACTGGACGGCGTTGATGTCGGACTCATGCCCGGTGAACGTCTGCGTGGCTCGGCCTGTTCTGATATCCCAAAGCTTCGCTGTCGCGTCGCAGGCACCCGAAACAAATACGTTCTGATTGGGACCGAGCGAAAGGCTGGAAAAGGTCAAAATCGCGTAAAACCCCCGCGAAAAATGCAGCTAACCTCATAACATCGCCAGTGTGGTCGCTGAATTCAACAACTCGAACACCAGCTTCAATATCCCACAGCATACACGTCATATCGCCCGAGCTCGTCACGATTTGACGATCGTTGATGAATCGGCAACAACTGAGATAACCCGAGTGCGCGCTCAACTCTCGGGCGCCTTTGGCAGTAGTTCCATCCTTATTGTTGAGGCTGTAGATGGAGCAAATATTGTCGAGACCTCCACAGGCGACGAAGTTGCCGGATGGTGAGTAAGCACAGGTCATGACCCAACTTGATCGCAGAGGGATGGCGTGGACTTTGTTGGTGGTGTAGGCGTCCCAAACGATGAGCTTTCCGTCTTGAGAAGCCGATACAAGGTGGCGACGGTCAGCAGCCCAGTGCATTGCGTAAATCTTGGCCAGATGGCCCCTGAGAGCGCGTCTGGGGCGCATCACAATACGAGGTAATGCATCTACCTCGGCAGCCATTGCGCGCACTATGGAGCAAGTCAATCATGTAGGTTGCTGTGAGTGAGGCTGACAATGCTTACAACTGGTATCGGCTGATGATTCTCTTTTTGCCCTAATTTTTTCCTTCAAACTCTCGGCCTCCCTGCGCGCGGCCGCAATCCTCTCTTGGATATCGCCTTGATTTTGAGACATGTTGAACGGCTTGATGGGCGAAGAAGCAAGAAGCTGAGGCCTTGGGAAGAAAAAGGAGGTTAGAAAGCAGTCAAAATGGCCAGCTAACAACAGCTACCGTCAAGGAATAACACCGAAGACCCGAGAAACCGTGGGAAAGGATGGTTTAGAGGGGGTCTAAACACACAATATCTGCAGAGGGGCCGCCGACGATGATGACGACGGGGGCCGGAGGGGGAGAAAGGCGGATGGGAGTGTGGAGGAAAGTTCGATGTTAGAGATTGGCCCCGGTTGTCTCTTGTCCAGTTGCTGATGGCATCCTTGCCACCTCCGCATCTTGCCGCTCAGCGCTCAATGCGTTCCTAGAAGCTTTTGCTTCTTGTTTCCCTCTTTCTCAGCTCCTCTTTCGCCCTCAATATGCGGCGCAAAAAAATGTAGGGGACTCCAAGACAAGACTCTTCTCTGGTCTGAGTGTGCTCAACCACTTGACGACACCTTCCCATCCGTGGGCGGCATCACTGAATACCATTCTAATATTGCCATTAGGGGCGACGCCCACCCTCACGCCTTCCAGGCCGCTTGATGCCATCTCTCTGGCCCTGTCAATCTCACATTCATGCATAGTAGGCTATAGTATGCCAAAATGAAATGTTTGGAATTATACTTGACCCCCGCTAGATATCTTACCGAGCGAGCGCGCTGGCATTCTACCGGCTTTGAAGCAAATTCTCAGTTGGTATATATCAGGATTGCCAATGGGATGACTCTGTCTTCATTGGAAAGGTGCGTAATTTTAATATCCTATTAAAACCCTCCAGGCAGACGGTGGCTTTCAATAGACGTAAATGCAACCTAGATACATTGGTTGCAAGTGGGCGCAAACAATAAAGAGCCTACTAAACCCACTTGATCCCCTCGCTTCCGGCGCATACATCCGTTAATTTTGTGCTGCTGTAATCTCCAACGAAATATCTCAGCCCGCATAACATGATTTCCACCCAACACAGACCAAAGAATTGGTCAGAATCCCATCTTCAAAATTGCCCAAATCAATATCATAGCAGCTCATTTTGTTATGGCGTTTGTGCTGTTCTCCGTCGGCTTCTTGCAAGGAATGGTGTGGTGCCTTATCCACCTACATAGGACTTGGTAAGTCGACAACCCCACAGATAATCGGAAAATGTATCTAATATATCTAAGAAGTGGTAGCGAAAGCAGGTAGCCCCATGACCAATAAAACCCCCAATATCTCTGGCCTTCGAGACATCGCAGAGTCCAGCCCATTAGGCGCCTCACGACGACGAATAGAGATCTTGAACAGAGTCATTCATTATCTATCCCCAACGGTGAATGCCTTTGACTGTAGTGCTTATTGACAGCCTGATAACTCCTAAACACCGGCGTTCAATCTGTGTAGGGATTCGTATTGTTTAAGGAAATAAATGTATCCTTCGCGCGGTGAATTTGGGACGTTAACTTTGAAATGTTTGTGGGTAAATCGTTATCTCAATAGAGCGATCTGACGCCCAAGCAGCGCGTATGAATAGCCGGTTCTATGGCTCATGTTGAGACAATATACATGGGTGGAAACCAATTTAGGACAACGCAGTTTCTATATGCTGATTACACCAGGACAGATATACGTTCAAACACTGCATTATTCCTCTCAACTCTGCAGACAACATCGGTCTCAAAAACCTCCGCCTTCTCATGCCAATTTTAACGATCAGTGAGAATGTTCAAAACACATCACGCAGTCGCGCATAATTATCTTACATCGAGATATTCATTTCCAGGCGGCAAATCCGAAACCTTCGGATGATAATATGGACATAATCTTTCGTGTGGCTTGACTTCAAAGTTTTCCGGAAATCTAGTGAGTCCCAGCGACCAAAACTATTCTGACGTCGGTGATATTCCCAACAAGTTGCTGTACAACATCAGATCCAAGAAGATGGGAACCAAATGCAATACCCTGCTGTGCTATTTTACCTCAAGCATGGGGACAAACCAATTTGGATTTCCTCTGGATTTCCTCCAGTGCGGTACCAGTCACAAGATCTGTAATCGAGCAGTCGTGTGTCCTTAATTCTCAGGTTACACTTGCAGCGACTACCCCTTTCAGTTTCTCCGTTCTTTTCACCAGTGATTAAACCCCCAATTTTTTGGAATATGGGTCTCGCAGTTCCTGTTGCCGTAAACTCATTTCCCGGCTAACCCGTTGTTGCTGATTTTTTGTCTAATCTTGCCTCGTGCCTCGTGAAGACCATGGTACAATCATCTTCCCGCCCTAGAGTTACCTCTAGCAACTTCGTTCTCTAGTATACGGGATTAAATGATTGTGTGCTCATGCAGATAAAGTTCGACTCGGGCTTAAGGTAAGTTTGCGCGCACATCCTGCGAACCGACCTACAGTCTACTCATCAAAATATGCCCATCTGCTCAGAATAGGACATGCTTCATTTTTAAAGACGTCAGCGCCAACACAGACACCAGGACAACACTAATGCAGAAAGTAGGTGCCAGACTATCGGAACCAGGTCACGGCAACAGTGCTTTTTGGACTTTGGGACACACGGCATAGTCATGTCACTTTCGGAAGCGGTTCTCTTCTAGACAGTATTCACCAAACTTCGAGGTCTGATTGAAGCGGTTCGAAGCGGCAGACGCCACGCTGTTGGACTCCCCTCTTGAAATCGCAAAATGTCTGTCTCATCCATGACTTGGCCGTAGCCTCTATATTCCCATCAATATTATTCGGGCCCACTGAACGCATATGATGCCCGTCGAAGTCGTGTTTTCCTCATGGCAGCTTGTCAGCATAAAATCTTACCGTCTTGCTTCGTCAGAGACTTGACCGCAGCTCAAGGAAGAGAAGGTCCTTTGTGTTGTATCTAGGAGCTATGTAATACTTCTTGGTTCCGGGATGAGCAACAATGCGCAGATTCGTGCAGACTTTCACTTAGAACACATATCGACAACCTCGACCGCCCTGGTGCCTTGTTTCATGTTTTTTGGATTCTTTGCAGCCTTACGTCTCCACGTTGTACGCTACGTCGACTCGAGTATCTGCTGCAAGTAATAGCTCGGACACTGTCTTTGTTCTCTTCTTTATGACGATTTATCTCGATATGTGGGGGAAATGAACGCCATTATTTCATTTTCACTTCATGACCTCCTTGATTTTGCAGGATGTGAACTCGAACCACCAGTGAGTGCGACATTTTGCTGTGGTTGTCTGCGATTACTTCATCTCTTGGTACCACTATATAACAGGGTCTGTCGACCAGTAAGCTCTGCAGGAAAGCAGAACATGTCTACGGCTACTGGTAAGAGTTCAAAGACAACCTCTGTTCGCAAGCTGCTTGTGCTGACCTTTACTCACTCTTGGTAGGTGTCGACCGGCTAAATATATGTATGTCAAATGTTTAACGCTTTAAAAAATCCGCGGTTGGTAAAGCAGAATTTATCCAGATCTCCAAGAACGAGGGCAACTAGCGGCTCTTAGTTGGGAAATGTCGTGGACTGGACCTGCAAACGCTAAGACATGGACCGCCGTTTGTAAATGTATGTTATTTGGGATTATATCATCGTTTATCGTCGCTGACTGGTATACTTACTTCTCAGTGAACGGACAGTCGTTCGGGAAAGCATCGGCCCCATTGAAGAATGGCGCAAAGAACCTAGCGGCCGACATTGCATGGAATAATTTAACTCAGAATGCTTGAGGACTTACATCCGTCGTCATATCCCTCGGTGATCATACTTCATAATCATAATTACTTCACTTTGTTTTCCTGGCAACCCGAATCATTTTACACGTTAAATCCAACTACTAAGGATCCACCTTACACGGGAGAACGGTGTGATCGAAAACCTCATGACACGCATGCGTTGCTTTGAACTGTAACATAAATGATACCACATTTTCCACGACATGATTCTTGACTGATTGTTTAAAGACGAGCTAGTGCGGTTTATCGGTCCGCCTCGTGTTCCTGCCCAAATATCGAGTGGCATAGAGGTAGCACACACGCTGAATTTGTTGCTTCGCATGTACTTAAAACGGTTCATGTTAATTGGGAACCACTTAATCGCACAAATACAATACCTATTCACCACTAGTTAGCACCAACTCTAATGCCGAACAAAGATAACCACTTCCAATATCTCCTTCCGACTGGCTTTCTCTCCGATTGGCCAACTCCCCGCCACTTTAATTGTCATTTATCTGTTTTGACTCCTCTTGGACTGTTAGACATTAGACTTTCGGTGAAGGGACGCTCCGATTGAGACACACGAACCGGGAATCGACGTCAAATTCCGGCATACCTCGCCGTCAAAAGCATGTCACGAAACAGTTCAATGCTGGACTGCTTTGTTATTTCTACTTTTGATGATGTGATGTAAGGTATAATTGGCCATCGCAAGATTGCTTCCTCGTAGTCTTTGGGCCTAAGACTGGCAAAGATTTTTACAATATCTCCAAAGGCGTACTGTATCCTCTTCTTGCGCCACTTCTGTATCATCATCTGACTGGTCGCTGATAATTTGTACTTCGGCGTCTATCAATTTGGACACAAACCGGCGCAGATCTGGACTGCTCGAATGTCCAACAAATAACTTGATCTCAGAAATTGGTGGGAGATCCGGTATCTTCTCCGCTGAAGACTTCATGACCAATCTCGTTACCCGATTTCATTGTCTCCCGTCTTCTGCCAGCGTACTGGTCTGTTTGCAGAGGCAGATTACTTAACCCCAAGGTGATACAGTCAATGCTATACTGCTTTACAAAAAAGTAATAACCTTCCAGTAAAATAGTCGCAAGGCTTTTCAAGAACTTCAGATGCGGTATCACCGGGCGCGTCCTCATCCGATAAGGCGCTCAGACTCCAAACTCTACAAAAAGAGGGCTGGAATGGTGGTGCTTTCCCATAACTCAGGCCCTTCAAAATCTGTGTCCCTTGACAATGTCCAGTCAGTATCTCAGTCGCCGCTGCCTCATTTATTGCGTCTAAACTAGTTTACAGACTACGTTACATCACTCAATAACCGTGAGCTACTCCACGACACAGTAGGAGCTCTGACTGGTTGACGAGAAGGTCATAGTTCTTCAGGACAAACAACAAACGCACTTGATAGCATGGTCGGAAAAGTCTTCCGGACCATCGCATGCACCTACCTGGACCGTTGAATGCCGAGGTAAGTACCATCCCAATTTTACTACCGTTTCATCTGTGTTGATTCTTTTTTACATCTAGTAGGAGGAGAGCTCAAAGGCACTGGGAGTGGCGTGTCGAAGGCCGATGCCAAGCAACTGGCGGCGAAAGAAGCGCTAGCTGTAAGTAAAATATGGACATCTTCACTTTGGCGGATTTGTGCTAACGTTGACCCAAAGAGCTTGAGAGGGTAAACGAGGGCGTCTCATTGGGACCTATATGGCTTGTATGCAAATGTTTCTTTCTCCTCTTACTCCGCGTTTTGTGCTCCGCCTGTAATATTGTCTACCGTAACCCCTATCATTCAATATTACTTCCTTTTGCAGTAAATCGCACACCACCTTTGTCATTAGCACGTGCCAAGGTGCCTATTCGCGGTCTTTAAACCGTGATTCTAAAGTCCGTCTTAAATTAAGTAAGGCGGAAGTCGGCACACGCCGCTGTTGTACGTTGAACGCAAACATTGATCTTCTACTTTGCGTTCGGCCACTGGATATACTGCTCACCAAACACTCATTTCATTTACTCTTGGACAATGTCAGCCCTTCGTAGGGCCTTTCCATTCTTGGTTGCAGCTGCAACAGGTTAGCTCAGTCGCTCGTTGAGCAGGCATTTACCTGACCCAAGACCGCTATTTTAGGCGTCGCGTCAGGTATCTATATTTTCAAACCAATCGTCCTTGGAGAAATCAAGCAACCGTAGGCAATAAATTCAAATCTAACGGAGGTACAATAACACTGATGTTGTACACTGACTTAGAGCGGATGGTTCGAATGTATTCAACACCCCATCCTCGACCGTGATCCCAAATAATCAAGGACAAGGCAAAGACAACGACCCCAGCCAGTAGCAGAGCCCTAGATAAACGTGTGATTTTGAGCGGTGTTAATTGCCGTTGATCTCCCAGGTTCTTAGACGACGCTTTACCCCGTACACGTTGTCCCAGTCGGACACGAAGGACCAAGGAAAAGGAACGGTGAAAACGGGCTTTGCCAACGAAATCACTGAGCATCTTTTCTGCGTTCCCATATCTACAATGACGTGCTTAGGTCAATTTACACGGTGAATGTGATATCATGTACCTGAAGTATTGTTTCTCCCAAGAAGATCATTTCTTTCCGTGTTTCTTCGACGATTAGATCTTGAATCATGAACCATTTCTCGTTATCACCACCGCCACCTCCCGCACGGAGATGGGCCTTCCAGACGGTGTTTTCTTTGTCTCGTGTAGTTCCTGCTACTGATTCATGGGTGACATTAGCGATCAGATCGTACAGAGTTGACCTGTTGTCGGGAGGTGCATCAACGTCTGCATGGAGTGAGAAGATAAGCCCAAACCAAGAGGGATAAATCAATGCCTTACATTCTTTCAAGTCCAAGCCGCGCAATGGAAAATTGATAATCGTCGGGTTCTTCTCCTCAACGAAAGCATTCTTGGTGAATCGTTTGAAATGGAGTATGAGGTAAGGTGGCAACTGTTGGCATTTATAACGTCGTAGATGTCCAGCGGATTCCTGAAATATCGATAAGGAGGAATGCTTTCATGTAGAAGAACAGTATATCTGACCTGTGCAGTTTTCCCATCGTATTTGGACAGCACTGAGTGAATGCTAACTTGCGGTATGATATTCTTTTCCACCGAATCCTGAAACAACGGAGGTGGAGGCAGATCGACCGCGAGAAAGAGAAACGGTGACACCGATGTTCTGGAATCTGGAATATCAAGATCGATATCTCGTCAGGTCTGTTATATTAGAAATGTATATTTAAAATTACTGACCGCGGTCTATATCGAATTTTGGTTTCTCATTTTCCCCAGAATCTGGACGAACGAGGACTTGCTGAGTTTCAACTCTAACCTCACCCTGGAATGTATGGAAAATGATGCCTTAATGCTTTGGATAAGCCGAAGTCGTTCAAAATAGCAAGAAGAGGCGTACTGGAGTCCTTCTTCTTTGATCCGCCTAAGTCTTTATGAAGGCGATTAAGTAACCAACCTAAAAAATCGACTGGGTCGCCTTGTTCCTCGAGACGGAATTTCCCAGCGCTGGCCCTATTTACTTCTTGCAGAAATTCATGAGGACTGACTTGGCTTTTGAACAAACGGGGATTCCAGATCTTTTTAGAAAGTCCCGCAAACCGCTTCAGGAGCTCCGACTCCTTTCCCCGGAAGTTTGAAAGCAATAGATAATCCCGTAGAGGTGGCACATGTACTAGAGCATGGATAATGACGTTCATGTGGTCGTTCCTTTTGATGTTATTTAGACCGACATAACCCGAGAGATATGGCTTGTGATTGAGATCATAAGACAGTCGGCTAAGATGAGAAGGGGATGATAGATTGGCGATGGAGTTCTGGGTGAATGTGGGGGTCAGGACGTATGAAATGTCCTCCAGGGAAGGGTCTGACACGGGATATCCATCAGGAAGCACATATACCTATGTTTGATACGGTTAGAGGGATGACTCAAAGCGTCAGAATCAGGTACCTTTGTCGTTTCGAGGTTGATGAAAACGTGATGGTCTTCATGAATGGAATGGGCATAGGCGTAGGAACTACGACCTCTGCCCTGGAAGTATTTGCCACACACTAAACATCCATAGATATTGATGTTTGACAGAGATACAGAGCAGACTTTCTCAAAGTCAAAATCTAGGATTGTCCTACTGATCTAACGTTGCACAATTAACGCGACGAGAACAACGTTTAAATCGGAAGAGCTTGCCGTGTCAAGATACAAGTCAGATGCACGAATTTCTTCAGGTTGATATACTGAGTCGTCTTCAATATCGTACACATCCGTTGAACTGACAGGCTCCGATACATGTTTTACATCTGGGATTTCTGTGTCCCCGTTTGAGTTCATCCTTGCGCGTTTGCTTGGTCGTTGAGCGGCATTGAGATTCGCGGTATCGTCGCCGCGTTTGGTTGCTTGTTCAACCATGCGTAAGTGACGAAGGTTCGGTATTCTGCAACTTACACGAGACTCAAAGCCGAGGTATCGCGTACAAGCAAGCTTTCAAAGGGCAAGTTCAAAACGGGGAGTTGGTGAAGAGCTTGCCGATGACACCGACTCTGAAGAGTTGCTTATTGGACTTAGGTTACGTAATACACATCGTCGATCAAAATTTCAACCACACCGGGCCGAAGTGCTGAGGGCGCCAAGTTTCCGCGAGACTGGCAGTTACGAGCTTTCCTGTTTTCCACTCTCCGAGTTCGACAATTCTCTGACCATGCTCAGAAAGGCGCCCAAAGTTTCTTCCCTGAGGATAGGGGTCCCTTCAATTCAACCGGTGCCCCCCCCTTTTATCTTGTTTAGATCCTCATCCAGAGTGTCTAGTCTTCCAAATAACACTCTCGACCTCGATCCCAGCTACCGGCAACTGCTACAAGATATTGATATAACTCTCAAGAAACATAGCTTGGATCCTGTGAGACCTCGCAGAGAATTAGAAGTTCTGAAGGGTGAATCGACATCCGCAATTCATGAAATTACCTCGGAGGATTGGGTGTCAATGGATTCAGCCTCGTCGAAGCTGTTTGTCGAAGAAGATCATGACTCTGGGCACAGAAAATCACCTGCTACATTGTTTGGATCAGACCAATTAGGTACAGTCATTATACCTCTGGAGCTTCAAACCGCTATCAATCTACTTATTGCTGGTGATTATTATTCGTTAATTGGTGTCAGTTATTTCACGACTAATACATTGCAGAGAGGGAGAAGTCCGAGATACGAAGTGATGCAAGACGATTGTTTACAACACCTGGGACAGATGGAAGCTCGGAAGACGACTGGGATGCAGATTACAACAAAAAATACCGTTCCCGGACGCAAGCAGCGCGTCATTCGACGAGGGATGGGACGGCCTTTGCCACAGTGGCTCTCCCCGCCCATTACTCTGCAATAACTTCAGTGTTACTCCATCTGAAGCAGAGACTGGGATCTCAGCTTCGAATAGAAAATGTAATTGACTGGGGCTCTGGAACAGGGAGCGGTCTATGGTGGGCCATACATTGTCATTGGTATATATGCGTTTTATTTACAAGGAATAGGGCATCACTGTATGCATTTCAGAATGAAACAGATACAGACAAAATGACTGCAGTTGCTTCTACTGTCAAATCTTATATAGCTCTTGAGAAAAGAGAAGGACTAGTAGCCATTGGTGAAAAATTGGTTTCCAGTGAGCGACTGCATTCCATTACTTGAATCAATCTGATTATTTGTCTTAGATACTTCTGTCGGAGACCTCAATATGAAGTGGGCGAAATCTTTCAAGGAGGAACACAAAACGCCACGCGACAATTCAGATAAAACTCTAGCATTATCTGCGTTCATGCTTACAAGCTTACCGTCTTCAATCGCACAAAAAAACCTAGTCCGAGAAATGTGGAATAGCGGAGCCAACACCATAGTACTTTTTTTTATCACTATTGGACCATCATTTCCTAACGGCAATGCAAAACAGATTCTCATCGATCATAACACCCGAGAAGGCTTTGAAGTTATCGCGCATGCAAGAGAGTATATACTGCAATTGAGCAAAGCTGAACTCGACGATCCCAACAAAGCTTCATCTGACCTTCTAGGATCGCATGTGGTGGCACCTGTCAGTATTCTCTTTTTCGTTGGCTATCTGCGTACTGATTTTCGGCGCATCAGTGTCCTCATGATCGTCCCTGTCCTTTGCTCCATTCCGGAGGTGCCCCTATCATATGTGGTTTCTCTCAACGCCTTCAGCGACCGGCTTTCGTCCGGCGCACCAAACATTCAGGTGTAGGACATGAAGACATCGGCTATTCTTATGTTATCATACGCCGAGGGCTGCGGCCTGACGCTGTTATGACTGACATCGGGCGGATTGGCGCAATTGGGAAACAAGTATTGAGGAAAGAACATGACGCCGCTATTCCGATGAAGGAGCTGAAAATTCACATCGAGGATTCAACATCAGTCCCGGTTTCATCACCAGACATCGAGATCCTCACGCCTAAATCTATGATCGCCTACGCCGGCGATAATTTGGAACAGTCCGAGCTCCAGGAAATACTGAGAAAGGAGGCATACTCGTGGCCGAGGCTTGTCTTTCCTCCTTTGAAGAGAAGCGGTCATATTGTTTTAGATAGCTGCACTGCGGAAGGTTTGTCAACTACGACTATTTCTATGATTTTAGCTGATCAATCTACTTCAAGGTAAAATTATGCGGCTTACAATACCCAGATCACAAGGCAAACAAGCCTTCTATGATGCCCGTAAATCTAATTGGGGTGATCTTTTCCCCCATATACCGAAAATCAAGCCGCTTGAACGAAGCCAACCCAAATCTCGACACAGGAATAAGATTTTCGGAGGCACAGGTAGTGATATAGGCAAAAGGGGAAAATACAAGAATGAAGAAGGACCAAGCTACACAAACTTGTCCATGACAGGCCCTCGTCCCAACAAAAAAATTGCCAAGCGTACTTTTCAGCTTACTCGTGGCAATAAGGTATGGGACGACGTGGACTGAGAGTGCAACGGCATCGGTACAGAATGATAGTTATTAGAGTCCTACTTTTAATGATGTAAATATATAGGCTGATACACCATCATTAATCCTTCCAATCTGCTATACGAATGCCCGGGCCTTTGCTAGAACTCAGCATGACAGTGGTTATGGGGGTAGCTTGAGTGTGATAGAGACATGAGAATACAGCTGGATAATATGCATAGAAACACTTACTGTGACGGCCATTTTGCAGTTTCCGCTCGCTGGCGGGAGCGTCTGGGTCTTTGACATGGCCAGTTGCGCGCTTTATAGATAGAATGAACTGGCGGAAGTTAGTCACGACATCATTTGGTGGAAAGACCATCTAGTTCATTTCAATCAATGCCTTGAAGCGGATGATGAGTGTTTCGATATATACCGTGGCTATTGGCGCACGAATGCTTCCTTTACTATCGGCCCTCCATTCACTGGTGCCGCGAAGACGTTCAATATAGCCGACGATATCTTCGGTCACCGTTCCTCTACGCACAGAGGGCATCAGACCCAAGGGACCCAGGAAACGGCCAAGCTTCGGGGTAATGACACGAATGAGGGAAGGGGTACAGAGAATAGTTGTTGCTCGGTGACGGTTACTGAGAACCTGTAAGTATGTCAGAACTTGGGGTGCGGGTCATGGGTTAGTTACACGCACTCCCTCGATCAACTCTGGGCCTCCCACAATGTGCGCGCCAGCCCTCTTCGCCTCTTCTGCCTGCCTCCCGTCGGCGAAAACGAGGATTTTGTCTTCCGCCTTCGGCTTCGGTTCGCGTGGAAGGTTAACCCGTCCTCTTGGGACTGCAGTGCCGCTTCCGATCTTTGTCTTCACAAAGAGCTCATAGGTAGCTGCTGGATTGGCAACCTCTACAGCCTGCAAGCATCGAGTATCAGCAGTTTACAATCCATGGCTTGGTGGTGGTACCTACCCGGAGAACAGAAATGGCTGTTGCCAGAGACAACTTAGGAAGGCGGTCATAGAGCTTTTTGGCTATTTCTTCCTTTCTACGAAGTTTGGCAGCTTGGGCTTTCTTCGAAGGTGTTCGGATTTGCGGCTCGTTCTTGCGACTGATTTGCAGTATGCTGCTATTGCTGAACAGTCGCACCTGCGACAGAGGGCACTAGACACAATGTAAGGATACAAAAATATTAGCTTAAACAAGGAAAACCTACTCTCAGCGACAGGTTACTCCGTCCAACGAGCAGCATTTTGGTGGACGCGACTTAAGGTCACCGCTTCCTCCTTAGTGCTGAGTTAACCGCTCATGATCGATTACGTAATCAACTGCCGAAATTCTCCGCGTTCAGTCTTGCCTACTTTCAAAACTCTTTCCGCTCGTTCGAAATCAGGTCAGTAAGGCGAACTTTAAGCGCTAATTGTCCCTGACTTGACTGCCTGACTTCAGGGTGTAGACCGTTGCCTACATTTACTTTCTAACTTGCTGTCATTGGTTGCAAGTCAACAGGGCATCGTCATGGTCTCGTCAACTGTCAACGTGTGCAGCTCTCCATGACCATCTTGCGCTACATGCTAATTGAAGCGCATCTCGCGACTCTTAGGTGCTTCGATACACTGCTCTTTTCTCCGGTGTGGCATATGGCTGGTATCATCGCCGTTCACTACAAAGCGAACACGACAAGCACAAGTTGGACAACGCGGTGCATAGCCGAGAAAAGCTGATTGCAGAGGCAAAGGAGGCTTGGAAAAGGAAGCAGGATCCTGCTAATGATACCACTTGTGAGCTTTATATTCTTCTTGCTTCATCCTCAAAACCCCAGCATCTTCCGGCCATTTATTTCTCTTCCCTTTCGTACACGAGACCGGGTTGTTAACTGTTTCTGCAGTGATTACGGACCCAGAGGACCCGCATTTCGACTTAGAAAAGCTGATAGCCAAATATGAAAAGAGTTCATAAGCTATAATACGCAATGTTGTCTGTCAATAGATTCTTCGACATACATCGAACCGCCACTATACTTGCCATGCATACCCGGAACTTTTCATACCAACTGGCGCCGGCCCCTCCATTAATTCAAATATTGGTTGAAAGAATAGCACGCTCTATTCAAGTTCCTATTATACACATTAGCTTAAGGCAATCACAATGTACTTCGCAAAAAACCACTGCAATTGGCCTATAAGATAATAAGCAGGATATGAGTGAAGCGTGAGAACAGCGCGTCGCGTCTTGTTACGTGCCAAATGCCAATTTACCGTCGGTCTTGCATTTGAACATCAATCTCGTTACGTTCAAGTGGCTTCATTCTCCCGTTACGACTCCTGGTATCCCTGCTACTCGTGACACAACACATATAACCACAGGAGACTGATATGAAAACGCATATGGACGATGTGGAAGACGATCTCGCAGCTGAGGAAGAAAACAAACTGATAAACGAGGTTCGTAGACGCGTTTCGATCCCTGCATGAATTCATAACCTGAGTTGTGGTCAGGAATACAAAACATGGTATATTCTAAAACTTTGACCTCCTCTTTGACGTGGATATCTAAGCTTGGCTTGTTACAGGAAGAAGAATGCGCCATATCTCTATGATATGGTCATTACCCATGCCCTCGACTGGCCTAGTTTGACCTGTCAGTGGTTCCCGGATAAGGAGCAGTGCGTTGTGATATCTCTTCCATGTTTTCAATATCAATGTAACGGACGTCCTTTGCTTTCAAATAGGAATCCCTCGAAGCCTTACACCACACACCGCCTCCTGCTTGGAACGCACACCTCCGGACAAGCCCAAGACTACCTCCAAATCGCCACCGTCCAAATCCCCAAGCGCGATAACCCCGCCTCCGGTGCCGACCAGCTCGACCGCGCCGACTACGACGAAGAGCGCGGCGAAATTGGTGGCCATAGCCTTCCACCGTCACCGCGGATACAAATCATTCAGAAAATCAACCATGATGGCGAAGTCAACCGCGCGCGGTACATGCCTCAGAACCCGGACCTGATCGCGACGAAGGCCGTCACGGGGGAAGTCCTTATTTTCGATCGCACGAAGCACTCAAGTGAACCTGAGCGTGGCGGGGTGTGCAAGCCCGATATCAGGTTGATTGGGCAGCATCGGGAAGGGTGCGTGCTTTCGCTGTCTGCGTGGGTATGCGTTTAACAGCGCCTTAGGTATGGATTGGCATGGAATCCCATAAAATCCGGTTTGGTTCTGGGTGCCTCGGAGGACATGACCGTCTGCTGCTGGTAAGCTCATCCATACGTCAAAAGAGCAACTAATTAAAGTTACTATAGGGATGTCAACTCGTACACCAAAGCGAAAAGCACTATTGAGCCTACAAGTATTTTTAAAGGCCACACTTCCGTTGTTGGTGTAAGTCGTTCGCTGATTCTTAGCTAGAAAGCTACTCACGTACCCCAAGGATGTTGATTGGAATTCAACGCAAGAGAACGTATTTGCTAGTGTTGGAGATGATAAAATGCTGATGATGTATGATATCTTACTCCCGGTATTCTTTTTACTTGATTCTCAACGCGTTTGACCATTTAGTTGGGATACACGAACACCCCAAGATCCAACAATCAAGGTCCAGGCCCATGAGGCAGAAATTCTCGCTGTCTCTTTCAGCCCAGCAAAGGAGTACTTACTCGTTACCGGAAGTGCTGATAAGGTACGTAACAGTGCTTTGCCACTAATACCATCCAATGATCATATACATAATCTTTTCAGACTATCGTGCTGCACGACATTCGTGCACCCACGAAGAAATTACATACCTTCGAATCTCACACTGACGAAGTCCTCCATCTAGCTTGGTCTCCGCATAATCCTACTATCTTCGCATCTGCATCGAGCGACAGAAGAGTCAACATCTGGGATTTGTCCCTCATCGGACAGGAACAAACGCCAGATGACCAAGAAGATGGTCCGCCTGAATTGCTCTTCGTTCATGGAGGTATGTTGTTGTTTTATCTGTGCCACTTATATATAGGTCAAATTAAACAATTATTTCAGGGCATACTGCCCGTCCAACTGACTTTTGCTGGGCGCCCGGAGAAGCTGAAAACTGGACGGCAGCCAGCGCTTCGGAGGACAACGTAGTTATGGTCTGGCAACCCACTATGCGCGTGTGGGCTGGAGATGAAGTTAAGATCGACGACAAGGAACTGGAAAACGATGCGATGGAAGGTGTCGAGAGCGCTGTTGAGGAGAAAGGCAAGGCGAGCGGGAGCGGCAGCTTGCGAAGTCAGAGTATGAGCGTCAGTGCTACTTCAGCAGATGACTAGGTGTTGTCATTTTTGGCCTTCATATATATGCGGTGTTAGTGTTGCTCGGCCGAATAACAATCTCTCTTCGCCATTCTTCATGAAGACTGAATAATATAATAGTCACGTTATACAATATGTCTTTTGTCGCTTCAATGAGATACACGACCATCATACATGGACAGTGTTATTCTCCCGGGTATAGTATTGAATCATAGGAATATGATTCGAGCGAGTTCAAATAACACTAGAACAATACCAAGATGAGTTTCAAGATGTGCTCAAGGAAACCTGATACGCACGTCCTCCAAATACTACAAATACAATGATGCCGAGAGCCCACAAGCTCAGCGGGCTTCTGTGAGCGAGCTTATCCTGGCGCGACGAGCGGACGGCCTTCTTGCCGCTGCGAACATCATTCGCGAACTTGTTGTTTCGTTGCCTCAATTCGAATTCGGTAGGCTAGAAGGGAAAGCAGTAAGCGTTTTGTTCTTCATTTCCGAAGTGTGGTTACGCACCATTTTCAAGATTCCTCAAAAGATTGTTAAGAGAGAATTGGAAGAGTTTCGACTGGCGAGAACTGAAGTTGGTTGTGGTAGTATGATACAAAAATGTGAACGTGGCAGCTTTGGATATTGCCACATGAGCCTGATCAGTAATGACGAGCTTACCGCCGGCACTGCTTACCGGATGATCCGGATGAGTCTGGTGTATGGAAAGCAAGGCAGGACAGATCACTCTTGCTTTGAAGTTTGCATAGGAATGTCTCAAGTACCCCGGCCAAGTCCAGCCCTCTGCCTCACCTGCCTCGCCAACCATCAGCGAGGCGTCTACCGCATTCTCTGCGCTCAGCATGGACCCGACTGCCACCGCTGTCACTCCGTACCTTGTCTCGGAGTACGAGCGTATCACTTATTACCACGGAATCTCCCTCGACCCCCCTGAGCTCCTCTATCGCTCCGACCTCCTTCATAACCCTTTCCCACTCCCCAAGGGTAGACACACTCCCACCCGACCAAGACCGTTCATGGCGTCTACAACACGCAACTCAATAACGTCTGGCACGAAGTCGCTCCCCAGATCTGCAGCCTCTTAAAGGGTCGCCGTATTCGCTACTCAGCCGTTATGGCGGCTCGATTCTTCACTCACGGCGAGGATGGGGAGGGTAGTCTTGGACCCATCGTCATCTGGATCTCGACCCATCCCGGCACCACCACCGCCGAGAATGCGCACGACGCCTCCCCCGATATCATCAGTCTTCTCGAGGAGGCTGGAGTCAAGGGAGCCGTGGTCGAGTGGTACGAGGGCTCGGTGGAGACGCTCGCCGGTCCCCCCCTTCTGCGTGTCATCCTCGGCACCGACCCACCTATTACGTTCGACGTTTCGTCACTGCTGCGCTCGGCATGCCCATCGCCACCACGGAGAGGGAGGATGATGATGCTCAGGGGAGCGTCGCGCTCTTCTTTCACGAGAATAAGACCGAGCACAGCCAGCCTAGCGCTCGTGTTTTGGGCGTGAGCAACTGACATGTGCTGCGCAAGACGAACACCGCCGACTACCTGTTCAAGGGCGCTGGCGCACATCCTCAGCTCGTTCATGCCAACGGAAGCCGCCGTTTCCAGCGCGGTGTCAACGAGATCAAGGCCCTCATCGGTGTCTACGGATCTGACGCTGAGCACTTGGCGACCGAGATTGCGGCGTTGGAGCAGCATTTGGAGAGCAACGATCCGGACGAGGTGGAGGAGGCCGAGGCGGGCGTGCCGGCCAAGCAGGCTAAGTTGGCTGAAATCAAGCAGAATATCGGCGTACTCGAGGATTTTTACAATGACGTCAACGCTCAATGGAGCGACATCGAGCGCCGAAACCTCGGCCACGTTGATTGGGCCCCCATGATCTCCGTCGACGTTGAGGGTAAACGTTACACCTTGGATTTGGGTACGTTCGAGCTTGACGAGGCGAAGTTCAAGGACAACTTCAAGGGAAACGTTATCGACCTTGGTGCGTTTTGCTTCATCTTTCACATAATTACCTCGTCTGATAAAAGATACTCTTAGGGGCCAAGTACAGTCGCCAGGAATTCACCGACAAGTTCTACCCTCTCCACAACACCAGCACTAGGATGTTGTTCCAGTACCCCCCCCAATCGCCAGCTCAGGATCAAGGGTATCGTCGCGCCCCAGCTCCTGGCCAATCCTGACGGCGTCGATAGCAACGGTGAACCCTGCCTCGTCGTGTTAAAAGATGGAGGCAAGACCGATGTCACCGTGGGCAAGTATGCCGGCCTCGAGGCTTACGTCGCCGATGATCTTGGGCAAGAGTCTATCGAGCTTGCCATTTACAACTACGACAAGCAGTCTGGCGATTTCTCCGCCAAAGGCGACTCGGGCGCACTCATCGTCGATGGCCTGGGTAATATGGTCGGTATTCCCCACTCCGGCATGCCCAAAGGCGCGAGCAACCACGTCATGTTCGCCACGCCGGCCTGGTGGGCTGTCGAGAAGATCAAGGAGCAATATCCCTACGCCGACTTCTATCGCACTGGGTGGTAGATCATGGGGTTTCTCGACGCTCGACTCTGCATTGGTGAGCTTTTTTCTTACGCCTCCTTTTCGTACACATAGCTGAGGACGTCGAAGCCTGTGCATTGCCGCGCCGTTCCACATCGTCCTTTTTCTGCCACGTCTCACCTTCCATGAACTCACTCCTCCCTCGGGAGCAAACAAAAGCGACACACACACTGGATTAGGATAGCACGAAGTCCGACACATTGGTAAGAAGCGCGGCACAGTAGAGGTCCGCAGTGTGTCGTACTTCTGCTCAGTGTGTTGGATATCTACCTCTAATTATTGTATTGCCTGTCTTGTGCTGCGTCCGGCGGACCACGGTGTGTCACCCTTTCCACTTCTTCCCGCCCACATTTCGATGATTTTTCTCCACTCATCGAGTCATCCATGCACCTCTCATCTACAAGGCATGTGTACTTGCCTCCCAAGCTAATTCCATACACTCTACAAATATATTACCGTACTGTTGCCATTATGCTGCTTTGCGAGTTTTGGGGAATGGGAATATCACAGTGAATAAATTGAGACAATATATGTTACATAGGTACCGTATAAGTGCGGCTTACGATGCGCAAAACCTTGCAAGTTGCGTCCTCCGTTCTGCGAGGCACAGCGGACCCAACGACTTGTATTTGCTTCGGGAGTTTGTGCCAAACAGCAGTGGCCGACTCGGATCGCTCTTGGTTTTCCAAATCCAGCGCACCTCTACTTAACTCCTCTGCATACTCGCTTCCATTATGGGAAAAACAGGAAAGGGTACCCTGAAAGCCGCGCTTCAATCCCAACAGTCGCGGCTGAAAGCCAAAGAAAAGGTCGCGCAGGCTGCGCAAGTCGCTGAATTAAGGTCGCGCCAAAAAGGCGGCCAACCTCCCGGCGTCAAAAACGGGCGGCCAATGGGCGACGTAAAGGGCAAGAAAAAAGACAATCTGGGACTTACCAGGCCTCCTGTCATCCCGTTCAAGCTCTCGGACAAAATACTGCTTATTGGCGAAGGAAACTTTTCCTTTGCACGCGCGCTTATTGAAAATGCTCCGAGTGAACTACGTGCTTTGCCTCCCAGCAGCATCACTGCGACCGCGTATGACTCTGAGAAAGAGTGCTACGAGAAGTACCCTGAATCGGAAGAGATTGTGGCCTTCTTGAGGTCTAAAGCAGTGACGGTTATCTTTTCCGTGGACGGCACGCATCTGGAAAAGCACCCTGCGCTAAAAGGTCGAAAATGGGACCGCATTGTCTGGAACTTCCCTCATGCTGGTGAGTCGCAATTTTCAGAGACGCTGTTGTTTTGATGATGTATATTTTATAGGAAAGGGAATTGCGGACCAGGACAGGAATATCCTCGCGAACCAGCTAATGATTCTTGGATTCCTGAAATCTGCTGCTAATATGCTTCAGCTCGGACCTGCACCAATAACGCCGGTATCAAAGAAGAAATTGAAGGCAAAAATGGATGATGATGATGATGATGACGATGCAGGCATCATTCTCCATGATGGGTTCCCTGCGGCGACAGATTTGAATGATACTGAAGAAGAGCTACAATTCTTGTCTCAACCCAATGACATCCGAACGCGAGGGACTTTGCTTATAACGTTACGCAATGTGGTCCCCTACACGCAATGGGACGTCCCGCGCCTAGCAAAAAATCCGCCACCTCCCACTTCTGGCGGAAGGAAAGCACTACCAAATCCTCAGTATGTTCTGCAGCGATCCTTCAAATTCCACCGCGACATCTGGAAAGGCTACGAACACCGCATGACAAAAGGTGAGCGGGCCCACGGTAAGGGAACAACGGGAGAGGGTGGAGAAGACCGGACATGGGAGTTTTATCTGAAAGATAAAGAGTCAGAGGAGAGTTAGGGTCAATTTGTTAGCACAGGCATGTAAGATAAGTAGTAGAGGCTGTGCCATTGCATTGATGTGTATTTGGCGAGAGATTCCGGAACGGTGGTAGTGTCCCGGCATGTGACGCGACTTTTCTTCCAGCGTCCAAAATGCAAAGCATCTGCCAGACGACCCGGAGGCTGCCCCGGATACCCTCCTCGACGCGCAGCTATGCCATCTCCGTCAAGGAACCCAAGCCCCTGCCAAATAAGAAAATGCCTCGTGTATTCAAGGACAAGAAGGCCTTCCAATACAACTGGTACTCCCGCATCCTGAACGCCAATGCCACTTCACCCATTCTTATTCTTCATCACGACGACTTCACTGCTCGGAGGCTTCTCAAGCTACGCTCAGATATCGCAGACGCTGCACTCAAGGTGCAACCATCTCTCGCGTCACTGGGTCCCTCTCCACTGCCGGTCACCCGTCCTTCGTTACCCACTCTCACTGTTGTCCGCACGAGTATCTTCGGGGCTGCGCTGCGCGGACTTGAGGGAATTAACCTCGCGGAAGTCGAAACTATGATTAACAACCAAAAGGGCAGATTCGCCGTCCTCACCCTCCCTTCTCTACACCCTCCGCTACTGAACGCCATCCTCCGCGCCATGGACCGCAGCGTGCCGGTCAAGAAGCCCAAAACAGAAGAGGAGATAAAACAGGAACTTGCAGAGAAGAGCGGTGACCCAGCTCAGCCTGGAAAGCGGATAAAACGCGTGCGCCAGGTGCGGATACCGGAGCTCAAGCTGATGGGCGCCATTATCGAGAACCGCGTGTTCCTTCCGCCCAATCTGCAAGAGGTTTCCAAGCTCCCGACGCTCGATACCCTGCGCGCGCAAATTGTGGGGCTTCTCAGTGGGCCTTCCGCGGAGCTCGCGGCCGTCTTGGGAGCAGCAAGTGGAGGAAGACTCGCGCGGACGCTGGAAGGGCTCAAGAAGGGACTGGAGGCAGAGGACTCACCACCATCGGACGCCGATACACCCCCTGCATAAAATACTAACAGAAATACCTAATAGACAGCTTTTTACTTTCTCCGACGCGTCGACATGGATTCTCGTGTGCTCGATTTGCTTCAGTCGCTCATGACAGGTTGTGCATGCCATTTGTGAAGGGTAACTAAAATGCTGAAAATTATACAATCATGGGTATAAAAATGATATGCCAAAGACATGTTCAGCAGCCATGTAATCGATATGTAGTAGCCTATAAGCAGCCCGTAATTCATGAGCTTCAGACTCCCGAGGCCCGAGGGAGGACGGGAGTCTAAAAGAGGTAATAAGTAACATGTGCCATACCCGTCACATGTCACACTGCTTTCTCCTTCTCCGCCTCCAATACATCACAAACGCTGAAGATGTGCGCGGAGTCATTTCTTCGCAAATTAGCATACGCTGACAATTTTCCCATAATTCAGGGACGACGACGACGATTTCCTGTACGGCGAGTCGTCACACACCGTGGTGCGACCGGCAGCAACATCTGGTGAGGCGCTTTAACTAGGGACTTACTATTTCAACTTCGCCGCGCTTGCGTGCTATCTGCGCGCTTGTCGTTCGTCTTTTGTCTTGCCTGTCATGTTTTCAAGTCACCTGGAATACCATGATTTAACCAATTACTTTCCGAAACGCGTGAACTATTTTAGAGCCTAAGCCGTGAGTCTGCGCCGCTATTTCGTCGCTCGGTGCACCTTTAACACTGTGAGGTTTTCAGAGTCTCCGCGGAGGCCGTCCAGAATGCGAACGGTGTCGTTGCACACCTGGAAAAGGAGGCCGCAGCATCGACAAGCTCGAAGACCGCCTCGAACGAACCGGCATCCAATGGCCAGGAGGAAGAGGAGGAAGAAGACGAGGATGACGGCGACGCTGAGGAAGAGACAGAGGATAGTGTGAGTGCCACCATATTCGGTGATCTTAGACCCCTCAACGCAAATGAAATCGTCTATAGGATATCGAAATCATAATGGAACCCGTGGCACGGTCGCTGGATTTTCGGTGCGCTTTACTTGGGGCGGTCGAAGCCCTGCATTGACACAGCTCTCACAGGAGCCAAACCAAGGCGACGCAGCCTCGAGCAGCAAATCCAACCCCTTCAACGCCTCAAGCTCCCAGAGGTACATCCACCGGGTTCCATTGTAATATCTGCTAACAGCATTGTGCAGCTCCCCAACCCTCATTAACGACCGAATACACGCCAATACAACGAGGAGGCCCGCCGCAGGCCACAGCGACGCCCACACAACCTGGATATGGTGGCAGCGAGCCCCCCACATCCGCGCCAGGCGCCTCGGCTGCGCAGGCCCAGCCCTCGGCACAGGCGCCGGCGACTTCAGCGCCACAGGGCCAGCAGCAGCAGCAGACGAACGGCGTCCCCGACGACGGCATCGACGCGTCCGCGCTGCCGCCTGTGCACGCGCCGCCGTCGCACCCGGACATCGACCCGTCCGCGACGGGCGTGTTCGACGGGCGCTCGATCCTCGAGCTCGACCTGAACGCGATGGCGGACAAGCCGTGGCGGCGGCCGGGCGCGGACATCAGCGACTGGTTCAACTACGGCTTCGACGAGCTCTCGTGGGAGGCGTACTGCTACCGCCGCCGCGACCTCGGCGAGATGGCGAACGTGCTGAAGACCAACGTCATTGTGCGTCTCTTCCAGTGTGGTGCTTGTCGGGCGCTTGCTGACTGTGTTATGACCCTACGTAGAACTTCGCGGCTATGCCCGAGGACCAGCTCATTGCGCTGCCGCCGGAGGTGCGGACGATGGTGATGACGGGCGCGAACGCGATGATGAACAACGCGGGCGCGACTGGGGGCATGATGGGCCCTGGCGTGATGATGGACATGGGGATGATGGGCCCCATGGGCATGGGCATGGGCAACGAGATGGGCATGAACCCGATGATGCAGGGTATGATGACGGACGGCGGGCAGGGCGGCGTGCCGAGTGCAGGCGCCCCGGAGCAGGGTGGCGGCGTCGGGATGATGCAGGACGGGTTTGGCGGCGCAGTTGGCGGCGGCATAATGGGCATGGGCATGCCGAATGAGTATGTCATGCAGGTATGTATTTTCTGGGTATCTTGGCTACGTCATGCGCTGGTGTTGATATGGTGGATAGCAGGAGCAAAATCCGATGGTGCAGCAGATTTATCCGGTCATGGATCAGCAGCAGCAGCAGCAACAACAACAACAGCAGCAGCAGCAACAACAGCAGCAACAAGTGCAGCAGCAACAGCAACAGCAAAATGTGCCTACTGCGCCTGTCGGACGCGGGGGCACACCAGTGCCCTTCCGCGGACGCGGTGTAGCGCCCCGAGGGCGTGGATTCGGTGGCAGAGGACGTGGACGGGCCGGCATGTACGGCGGCGACGGTAAGTCTCGCTCATCAACACGTTCCACATCCTACTGACTCTCCATCCGCTCTCAGCACCGCCGCCTGCGCCCGTGCGCCCAGCGTCGCCCCTGCCGCCTGGCGTGCCGACGGGCCCGCGGAACCAGAACAAGTACAAGGACCGCGACGGGAACGCGCCGGCGGTGGACGGCCTAGACTACGGCGGCGGGAAGGAGGGCATGGCGCGGCGGACGCCGAGCGGCGAGCCCGAGGAGCGCATGTCGAGTCGGTGAGTGCAAATGTTTCTTCGATTAGATTGTGGCGCGCGACGCTCATGGGACTCGCAGGAAGCGGCGGAGTTCGCCGGGGATGGACGACATCCGTAGCTCGAAGCGACGATGATATTCTTGCCTTATGCGCGTGCTGTACCTACCTACCTACCCGCCTTGCTCCATGTATATCCGCAAAAATACAGCACTCCTAATGACATTATGCAGCGAGGTAAAAAAAACATGATGTGAATCAGATGAATGCATTGAGCAGTCAGTGATAGTGAGAGGGAAATGATCTCCAATAAATAGTCTGCAATTATGCCAGACCGCTGAGTATCATGGGCGTCAATCATTATCATCAACCATGGCTTTGATATCCTCCGCACTGGTGATAGACTGATAGTAGTAAAGCACATTTATTCGAAATGCCGCATCTACGGGGACTATATGCGGCGGGTGTAGCAATGAAAAGTGTACTGCCGACTACTTCGTGTATACGCGCGAAAATACAGCGCTTTAGTGTCATTATGCAGCGAGGTAACAAATTATAACCAGGACACGTGAATTGGGGGAAATAGATCTGAGAATAAGAGAGAAGTAGGCGAGCGTGAAAGGGAGTAATAAGTAGCAGTCAATAATACAATAATGAGGTATACCATTAGCATAGGAGGAACGGGGGCGGGAGGCAGGGGGCTCAGGCCTTGGTGGTGGCTGACCGCCGCTTGCCGCCGCGCACGGCGCGCTTGACGGGCTTTTTGTTCTTGCACGCCTCGCAGAACCAGGTGCCGTCCGGTGGAACTGTAAGGCCAATGCACGCCAGATGGAACTTGACGCCAACTGTGAGCCAGAAGACACAAGATATGAGATGAGAAGCCCACGCACCCACTCGCGCTCGCACCGCGCGTCGTCGCACGCGATCATCTCGCCGTAGCTCACCCCGTCGCAGAAACAGTACGTTCGGTCGTCGTTGTCGTTGTCGTTCTCCCCGTCGCCGCCTGCGTCCGCAGCCTGAGCAGCGGCGGCGGCGGCGGCGGCGGCTGTGACGGGCGCCGCCGTCGCCGTCGAGTGGATCGACGCGCTGCGCGCGACGGGCATCCCCGGGCCCTCGAGCTGCGCCGCGTGCGGGATGCCCCAGTCCTGCAACGGCAGCCCGTGCGCGTCGTACGCCGCCGGTGCGTGAGGCGCGTTGGGGAACGGCGGCGGCAGCGACGGGTGCGCGGAGGCTGGCGGGCCGTTGTATGCGTCGTTCCCGCCGCGCCGCGGGGCGTTGTGCGGGGCGTCGTGTGCGGGGTACGCCTCGTGTGCGAGCGGCGTCGGGTTGCGGTGTGCGTTTGCACCGCCGCCGGCGCGGCGCTTGGGGTTGCCGGGTGCGGCACTGGCGGGGGGCCGAGCATGGGTGGCGCTGCTCCCGTGGCGGGCGTGGTTCTGCGCGGGGAGGTGGGAGGTGACGGAGACGAGCGAGTCGGCGGGCGAGGCGGGGCGCTCGACGACCCTGGGTGGGTGGGCGGCTTGGTCAGTGGGCTGCGTGGGGAGAAAGGAGGACACACTTTTTGGCGCGGGCGTTCGGGCGGGCGCGGGGGTGGCCGTCGGCGCCGGCGGGCTTCTTGGGGGTGCGGTAGGTGCCGCCGGCGTCGGCGTCGTCGTCGCGGGGGGCGCGCTTGCGCTTGGCGGGGCTGGGGTCGGGGTTGGTCATGATGGAGCCGAGGACGCCGCGGCGGCGGCGGCCGGACTCCATGGTGGCGGTGGGCATGTAGGAGCGCTCGGAGACGTGGGGGTAGACGGTCGTGCGGTTCAGCAGCGCGGGGTTGAAGCCGGGCAGGCAGCCGGCGAGGGCGCGCAGGTGCGCCCCGTGCGCCTTCAGGTTGTCCGCCGCCTGGCAGGCGACGCGGATCTTGTCCTCGCCGCCGAGCTTCAGGCGCTGCGCCTCCTCCGCGATGTCGGTGAGCAGCCAGAGGCGGTCCTCCTTGGAGGCGCGGCCCTCCTGGATCATGGCCGTGAGGCTGGTGATCTTTGCGGTGATGGACGAGACGGACGACGAGAGGACGGCATCGAGCTCGCGCAGGTCGGCGAAGTTGCGAGAGAGGTCGATGGGGAGCGAGTCGAGGGTGTGTGTGTACTCAGACAGCAGCAGCAGCAAGTACGCAGCGTTGTCCTCCATCGCGGGCAGAGGCAAGCCACGAAAACAGCGCCACCGGCCCGCAACAGCAAGTTTCACCCGCGGGTATTGCAATTTTACAAATCTTGGCTATGGATACAGTGTCTATGCTAGTAATGGAATGGTATGTAAGGAGTGTTGGGTATCGGTCATTGTCCGTTGTTTACAGCAGCCACAGCAGGCGCTTGAGCACCGATTTCCCCCCCTGCGCGGGCTGCGAGCCCTGGTTGGCGCGCGTCGACGAGCCGAACGCGGCGTACATGTTGTGTTGGTCCCGTGGGTTTTGGTAGAATCCGCCAAACGTGTTGGGCGACGTGGTGCCCGTGGGGAAGAAGGCAAAGGTGGGTGACGCGGGCATGATGCTGTCTCCAATCTAATCGCGGGTGTCTGGTGTTTGGTATGCGCGAGAGTGGAGACAATGATCAATGATGGCGGGGCGCGATGCCTCTCTGCCCATTGTCTGCCCAGTATATATACGACGAGCGCAGAGGAGTGTCCGTGGCGGGGTACAAGGGAGCATCCAAACTGGGCCCCTGCCTTGTCCGCTTTTGGCCCGAAGCGCGTCTCTTCCCTTTCCGGCACAAACTATTCGACAAATCCGGACGCACTGCCTCCCACACTGTATCCACTTTATCTTGAAATTTCCTTTCTGAACTAATCAGTCGTCGAAGCGAGGCAACCAATTCCATTCATGCCAATGTGGTTCATGGCTTCGAACTGATTTTCAACTGATTTTCAACAGTGTCCTTGTACAATTTGGCCACCCCAAAGATTACAATCCCAAGAAAACAACAGTAACAAAACAACATAGCGTAACAGAAAAGAATGACGGTATGCAAGGCGTGTCCTCGGGCAAATAATACAATGGTAAGTAAATGAGATAGATGTACAGTATAAATGAGCGTATCCAGGAAAGATCGAATGGCAAGTCCACAATCTACGAAAAAGAGTGATGCGACGAACGAATAGCACCGGAACGAAGAACTGCTTCATACGAGTCCACAACCTATCCAAAAGAGTGAAGTAACGAACGAAAGAACGCCTGCGTCTACGGGTCGAAGCACTGCTTCATGTCCTGCGCAAGGAATGAGACGGCGAGTACAAGCATACTGCAAAACAAGGACTCACCAGGGGCAGGAAGCTTGACAACTGCGTACCCACCAGGTCAGCCCAACACGCTCAACGGACAAAATAAAAGGACGCACCTGGGGGTTCTGGAAGTTGTGCATCTCCACCACGGACGCCATCGGCGTGTCATTTCGGAGCCCTTTCTTCTCGACCGACTTTTTGTACGAGCGCGCGTTGCCGTGCAGGTCGGACACGTAGTACCCGTGGATGTCGTGGCTGCCGACGCGTCTCCAAGTTAGCACACGCGCCTGGCGCTCCAATTTTCGTTGAAAGGCTTACCTGACGGACGTGAGGAGATTGCGCAGCGTCGGCCGCGGATTGCGCATGAGGTTGCTCACGAGGTACTAAGTAGCAGCAGCGGGTGAGTTATGCCCGACCACAAGCCCGCTCAAGAGACACACACCTGCGTCAACGACCTGCCCTCGCCGTCCTCCCACGAGAGCTCGCCATCCTTCGACGCCGAGATGCATATCTAGCCCCACAGTCAGTTCACCAATGCACCGACGATCCGCGAAAGCGGACGACTCACCACATCGGCTTGCATCTCCGCCGCCCCGCCCAGGAGCTGCAGCAGCGGGTCCTTGCGGCACAGCCCCGTGCAATACGGGTGCACCACCGCGGGCGAGTTCGTGAACTTCCCCGGCGACGCCAGGCCGACCCAGTCTTCGCCGCCGTCGCCGTCGCCGCCGCTGCTACCACCGAAGGCCTGCAGCTCCGGCGGCGGCGACGCGTCGACGACCTTGATCGCGAACGCCGTCTCGGACCCGGCGTAGCTCGGCGCGCGCGAGGAGACGGAGGGCGGCGGCGAGGGGTAGCACTGCTCGATGTCGATGCTCAGCCCGGAGGACTTGGTCGACGACGTCCTGCGCGCCGGCGCGCCGTCTGAGGGGGCGGCGTAGGCGTGTGGGATTATAGCGCTGAAGTCGGGCGCTGCGATGGGGACGGGGGACTGCAGTGGGATGAACATGTCTGCAATTTTGAAGTCAATCAGCGTCCGCGTGCACTTGATGATATGCGGTGTGCCTTACCAGCTTCGCGGCGGTCTGCAAGTATAAGGTAAAATAAAATCAGCACTCTCGCATTCCAGTATATTCCATAGGAGACGCACGATTCGCCCACATCGTCTTCGTCCGTCTCCTCCCCTTGTTCATCCACGGCACATACACGTCGTTGCAGTGACTGTGCGGCAGGTCTACAAATGCTATCATCAGCGTCTGCACACTGGAAAAGATGGCAAAAAATACGCACCGAGCAGAGAGGCGGAGTGGCAGCAATCGAACACCGCCTAGTAATTCAATATCCTCGTCAAATATACTCACTAAACACTGGAAATATAATTTACCGTGAGCTTGCACTTGATGCTTTTCAGCGGCTCGACCAGTAGCTCCTTGAGCACCTGCGCCAAAAAAAAATTGAGCATCGCGCGCCCGAATACATCCAACGCGAAACGCACATTATCCATGATGCCGTACCCATCACAGCTAATAATGACTGCCATCATCGCCGTCGATCAGCAACCTCCCATCATCCGAAAGAAACAAAGAGCGCGCACGTTCGTTTTTCCCGTCCTCCTCGTCGGGGTCGTCCGTGACTTCCTGATCTGCATGGCCGGCATCTACGTGCAATTATAAGTACAATAAGCACATCTGATAGATGGGCGCCCGCGGGTGCGGGGAAAGGCAACGGCTGACTACTGACAGTGGAAGAACAACCTATCACCATCACGCGCGTCCGCGACAAGGAGCTTCATCTGCGCAAGCTGGATAAAAAAAGCCGCGATGAGAGACGAATCACACGAGCAGCACACAGCAACGTACGATGTTATCCCGCGTCGGCTGCAGATGCGCCGCACTATCGTCGTCGACGAGGGCGACGATGTCGTCCGGGTGGTACCCGTACTTCTCTGCAAACGCGGATGAGCAACACCCCAGCACCCCAAACACCCAAACACGCACCGACCAGCACCCGGCGCATGGCCTCCACATCGTGGTGCGGGCCCTTCAGGCCCCCCTCCCCCACCGCCGCCTGCGCCTTCGTCTTCACCGCCGCGTGCCCGGGGTACTTCGGGTGCTTCGGGCGCTTCTTGTGCCCCGCGCGCGGGCGCCCGGGGTACAGCGCCCCCGCATCCGCGGCGCCTGCAGCGGGCGGGGGCAGCTCCGCGACGTTCTGGATCCCGACGAGCAGCGCGCGGCGGCGCGGGCGGCCGTACAGCGCCTCGCGTACGCGCCGCAGGGCGTTCCGGACGAAGGAGCCGAAGGCGCGTGCGCACAGCGCACGGAGGCCCGCGAAGCGGGCGGCGAGGCGGAGGGCGCCGTCGAGGCGCAGGCGCGCGAGGGCGCGGAGGATCGGGCTGGGGCTGGAGCTTGCGAGCGTGGGTGCGGACATGGCGCGGGGATCTGGACACCGGCCGAGGGGGAGCCGTTGGCGGTGGAGGTGGCGGTTGTCCTTGAGTTGCTCGGCGGGCGGGCCCTTATGTACGCTTCGGTAAGTAGGACGCCCATATGGATGATGGCCCCCTCGCGTATGGGCTCCTGTTTCGGCGCTGATGCTATACCACCCCAGGCCTAGTGGGCGCTTGTCGCCAAGGGGACTTTCAAGTTTGGAGTGGCTGTCCGGTTCCTGTACGGAACAAGGCGCTCGGGAGCCTATACTCATCCAATCACGAGCAAGCGGAGCGGAGTGGCGGTGAGCCATGCATCAGTGGCGACGTTTTGACCGGGAATAAGCAAGGTGTGTGGCTCCCTTGCTAAGATCCTGTGAACGCTGAAAGAACAAGGCAATTTTGATTTCACTTCCCTGCACCAATGATCGCTCATCTATTACCGTTAGGTTAATCATTGGTTAACAAAGCACTCATCATTGATTTCCAGATACCAGATAATTCATCAGTGATAAGATTTGAACAACAACGCAGCCGGAGACGGCGGGACTCACATGAAGAC
Organism: Hypholoma sublateritium FD-334 SS-4; assembly: GCA_000827495.1. Taxonomy (NCBI): domain Eukaryota; kingdom Fungi; phylum Basidiomycota; class Agaricomycetes; order Agaricales; family Strophariaceae; genus Hypholoma; species Hypholoma sublateritium. Next base: position 824,966 of record KN817521.1, on the reverse strand, counting down.
ACACTTCGAAAGATCTTCATCCCAGTGCAGGCGAGGACTCTCTCAGCGCTTGTTGGTAACGCACTGCCAGCTACAACAAATGCTACCGAGGTCAAGTCTCTCTATAATAACCTGCCGCGCATGTGTATGAGTATCTCTTTGTTCATTCTTGGTTGTGGTACCAGACTCAAGGTGCCGAAACTCAGTTGCCAATATATCGGCTCCGCAGCTGAGGTTTGTTATTGGAGACTTCATCTTGCCAAATCACACGCTCTCAATAACCTTCAATGACCTACCTGCAGATATTTGGTTCAAGATGTATTGCAACGCGGTAGTAGCTTTGGGGGGATATCACCTAATACCAGACTTGCATTTGTATCTTCCGGGAAGTGCATTATACGTACAATTTCATGTTCGTCAAACCCACAAATAGCACGAACCTGTGAAGATGCACTCTCACGTCAACATTCCGGGCGAGAAGAAAAACATAAAGCGCAAACGTCACATAATTTATCTTGCGATGTTGCCGCAGAATGCTTCCAGATACTCCACATCCCGACAACGTGCCATTGACAAGAATAAGACCAATTATGGGTGATCTTCACAATTCGGAAAACAAAGCTATGTCAAGACTGATTTCATAGAACTTTCATCAGCATTTATCAGGTGCCGATAGATGGATGACGTCGAACAACGTCGAACGCACTACTATCACATCATATCACCCGGTTTGCGGTTAAGTGCGACTGTCGAGTGCTGCGGTATGACCTGTATTGACATCATCATCGATAGAGCCATAGATCCGAGCGCACATCGAGCGATTGGCCCAAGTTATTCATGGAAATTAGAAAATGGTGATCAAGAGGCTCATTCAGTTCATCGCCTTCTAGCTTAGGAAGGACTTGTTGTTCAATGACGCAGGAAAAGCCACTAACTTGCTGCGCCGAGTCTTCTTGATTTCCCTCAGACGACGTGACTTGGAAGCTGTATGCCTATATTGAAGCGAGGTAGATTTACAGAGCAATAAAAATATTAGCACAACAACGAGGTCATGTATATCCGCGTTCTTGGGTAATTTTCCTAGAATTTGAAGACCTGTGGAAACAAATAGGTTTGGATGAATACCTGTCTTCGGCACAATTCTGAGCAAGTACATACCTGTTCCTCGGTGTACCCGAGCTCCTTGAGAATTCCGCCAATCTCGCCTTGTTTCATGCCGGCTTTCTTCCCAGCAATAGAAGCCACTTGCGGTGGAGGACCTTACGATAGGAAACAACAGTTATCATCTCTTTCCCAAAACCAAGAATAGAAAAACTTGCCGCAAACGAAGATCTTGACCTTCTCTTTCAAATCAGCGGAGCCTACATTTTTCTTGATGACATCGGCAGTGATATATCCGACAGACCCCTTCCAGCCCTCCGTGGGCTTGTCGATGAGGTATACAGCATCAAACGTTTTGGGGTACTTGGCCTTAAGCGCATCAAATTCCTCGCGGAGGAGAATGTCCTTTTCGGTGACGTTAGAGTAAATGAGTTTAAACTTGGTCGTGTTATTCTTGTCTGACAGTGCGTGGGTCAAGATTTGGTAGAGAGGAGTGCTGTGCAAGTAAAAATAAGTTTACAGTCCCCGGCGGTGAGAGCACATTCAACGTACATTCCACTTCCTCCTCCAATCAGGGCGACTTCATCAAACTCATTGGCTATTGCGAGGTTAGGCTATCCTGTATAACTGACGAAAATAACTGTATATTACCTTGGTAAGGGAATTTGGAGATTGGGCCTTTAAATGAGAGTGTGTCCCCTTCCTAATGCGCGTCGTTGATGGCGTCAGCATGATTCGTCAAGGCGTTAGTCAGGACGCACTTTGAGGGCATGAATATGTTTGGACATGTTGCCGTTGTCGTAGCGCTTTACAAGTAGAGTCAGCTCGCCGGGGGCATCGGGCGCGCTGACTGGGGTGTAAGGACGAATGACGGGTTTTCCCTTGCCATCTTTGAGGGCTTCGGGGTCGCTGGCTTTTACGACGAGACACGAAGCAACTGGGATGAGAGAGACCTCATCGTTGGGTAACTCGAATACAAAACTAGAAAAATTTATGTGTCAGCGGAAGACTTCGGGAAGGATGGGAAGACTAACCTCGCAGAGTTGTGATTGTAGGGAATGATCTTCTTTAGCTTGAAGTCAACGAAGTTCTGGGGGTCAAGAGGACTCTTTTCCTGCTTGGGTTTAATTGGCGCTGGTGCAGCGCGGTCGAGGTAAACGTAACCGGCAGCAGACGCGACGCCGACGCCAAGGAAAATGAATGGGAGCTTCGACTTCGACGCGGTGGGCGCAGTCGTGTAGGACCGGACAGATGCGACAGCCTGAATTTTGATAATCAGCAGGTGGCAGCGGAAAGGTGGAATGGATGATTACCTTTACTGAGGCGCGGAGGGAGGATCTGAGCATGTTTGGACAATCGAAGAGATGTGCGACGCGCGCGTGATGGCACCAGTGCCATCGCCTGCATTTTCGCACAAGGGTCCAATCAAATCCATTGCGTCATAGCTTCTCCACAGCTCAAAGCCCTGTTCGATGCGCTACACGGCGAGCTCGACATCCCAAAATACCCGAGGGCAGTGCTGGGGGTAACCCAGGACAGATGATAGGCGGAATGAGAGAAGAAGAGAACAGAGGGTGATGGAGAGAGAAGAAGACTGAAATGAGACAAAATGATGTAGGCGAAGACCTGTGACCGACTTACTTGAAAAGCAGACCGTCCTTTGCTCTTGACCGCCATCCCCCCTCTTCCCCACTCCAATGTCTTTTGTAAAGCTCAGCATCTTCGGCACTTCCTTCGAAGTATGTCCCCTTCTACTGCCCGTCGCTCGTTGCTTACATCCGTACTTCAGGTTACCACCCGATATGTCGATCTCCAGCCCGTCGGCATGGGTAAGCTACATCCGTTCAACCTTTTTCTGCGCCATCTCACAATTTTTTCTTGCAGGCGCTTTCGGTCTTGTTTGGTGAGTGGCCTCTTAACCGTGCTTACTGCAGATACTCATCCCAATCCGCAGCTCTGCCAAAGATCAGCTCACCGGTGCTTCCGTCGCGATAAAGAAGATCATGAAGCCCTTCAGCACACCTGTCCTCAGTAAGAGGACATATCGCGAGCTCAAGCTCCTCAAACATATCCAGCATGAAAATGTCCGTCTGTCTACTTCTTGTCTCAACTGCCGCTCATTCTCCTCTAGATCATCAGCCTGAGCGATGTTTTCATCTCACCACTAGAAGATCTGTATGTCACATCTATCACCCCTGTTACTTTATTTCTGAACATTATGTAGCTACTTCGTTACAGAGCTCCTTGGAACTGATCTACACCGTCTCCTTACTTCACGGCCATTGGAGAAACAGTTCATTCAATATTTTCTTTACCAAATTCTGGTGCGTATCTTTTACTTCAAGTGCTCATCCTTTCTAAATCTTACCTAGCGAGGTTTGAAATATGTGCACTCCGCGGGCGTTGTTCATCGCGACCTCGTATGTCTTAATTTCTTCGTTGTGGAGCCATTCAGCTCAAAGCCCCTTCCAGAAACCCAGCAACATTCTAGTCAATGAAAACTGCGATCTTAAGGTACGAATCATATAGTTGCTCGGTTTTTCAGTCCCTGCCAACTGTTTTATAGATCTGTGACTTTGGTCTGGCCCGCATTCAAGACCCACAAATGACAGGATATGTGTCGACAAGATACTATCGCGCCCCAGAGATCATGCTTACTTGGCAAAAGTATGATGTTGCCGTCGACATCTGGAGCACAGGCTGTATCTTCGCCGAGATGCTCGAGGGGAAGCCATTATTCCCGGGGAAAGACCGTACGTCATCGACACCCATGCAACTGCAAAAATATTAACGATCTTCCAGATGTCAACCAGTTTTCGATCATCACTGAGTTGCTCGGAACGCCCCCCGATGATGTCATCGAAACCATCGCAAGTGAAAACGTGCGCGGGTTATTCCGATACCTTTATCTGTGTACTCATCTTTTCAATAGACACTGCGCTTTGTTCAAAGTCTCCCCAAACGTGAACGCATTCCATTCAGCCAAAAACTTCGTACCTCGGATCCAGATGGTATGTTACACCCTTTTTATCACGAGGTAGCACAGTAAACAATGACGTCATTCATATAGCCATTGATCTCCTTGAGAAGATGCTCGTGTTTGATCCCAGAAAACGAATAGACGCTTCGCAATCATTAGCGCATGAATATGTTGCCCTTTATCATGATCCCACCGATGAACCTGTTGCTGGAGAAAAGTTCGACTGGAGCTTCAATGACGCTGATCTTCCTGTGGATACTTGGAAAGTCATGATGTACAGCGAGATCTTGGGTATGTACACTCCAATCTTATCTCAGTATTGATATTTACAACACAATTCTTCAGATTTCCATCAAGTAGCCGATGGGGGTGCAGTATCCACCGAAGTTCCTGAGGGCGCGTTGTCGGCACCAGAAAATCACCTCTCAAACGGCATTCCTCTGGTGACAAACTGAATTATTGATATTCACACCCACCTCGAAATTTTTTCGATTATCCCATTCTTGCTATTCCGTTTCTCTTATCTTCTTTTCGGTTGTTCCTTATAATACGTTGGGCACTCTGCTTCTGGACTATCATTCTGTTCTTCAAACGCGACTATTCCTTCTTTTCTTGACCGCCCTTGATTTCTCTTTTTCCGTCCGCCATCGGCACTCTCGTGTGCGCATTTCGGTTGTGTGCCTTCTATTTTCGTGGACCGTATTTCCAACAATATATACCGTTTTCCGATGGTGGAACACCCGCGTCCAAAGCCTTCTCGATCTGGTTTCGACGGTCTCTATTCGACACCAACTACTCGCAACCATCTCGAGGCTGGCGAATCCTGATCGACAAACCATCATACTACTTTTTCCCCAAAAGAATTCGAAGGCCGTCTCCATTATGTACTCAAGAAGTGATATTTTATTCTATCCAACTTTCCTGGTCGAGGGTTGGAGGATCTTATTTACAAATACCTAGTTTTAGAACATGATGCTGATATCGAAGGTCAACGAATGAATATACGACGCGACTTGACCGTGTTTTTTGCTCTTGAAATGACATAAATGACTGTTCCGCTTCAAACAGACTTCAAATTCAAACTCTTTAGATTATGCACATGGATACGTCCAATGTACGTCACGCAGTACATACTTCAAGCGGGCCGGCGGCATCATTTCACTTCGAAGTTCGAAGCAACAGCTATTGGCCCCTCAACTCACTCAGCCGCAATCTTCTGAAATCTATAAGCGTTGCTCACTTACTTTTGACTCCGACTCGAACTGCCACCTTCAAGTCGAACCCATTCAACATGTCACGATATAGCAGAAAGGTAAGACCAGACCCCTTCGCGATATCGTTTCCCGACGAGTTCGAGGCGCGAGGCAGCGACTCGGATCGTGCGGGGGAACGGTCAAACGCCTCCGGCCCCCCAGACTCGCGAAGTCCATCTGTGGCATCTAACGCGACATCCACGTCACTTGGGAAGAGGAAGGCGGTCGTGGACATTGACTTGGGAGTATGTGCTTCCAGGGGCCGCCTGTTTCAGCCACGCGAACTAATATATTGTGCAGACGCCAAAGCGAAGACAGTTGCCGAAAGGTAGGAACTACGCGTTTTCACCTGATAATATGCTAACTATTTTTCCATTTTCTTGTTCATAGCTCAGCGCTATCGAAAGCCAGAGGGCCGTACGAAAGAAGTGGTAGAGAACGCGAACCTTGTGATACACGGCGAGAACGACAGCGAAGAGCTCTTCGAGGACGACACGGATGACCAGAAGCCCATCCGCGTTCTGGACGACTTTGCGATCTTTGACCCGAAACATAGTTGCGAGATGGTTATGCTCGACGCGTTGGAGCGCGACGACGGCGTGGACCGGCAGTTCGAAGCTGCGGGTATGGTGTCCTCGTATTATGAAAACGATGAGGACGACGGGCAGGATGATGATGCTCAGGAGGTCCAACCTCTGCGTGTGAGGTTAACTGCGATATTAAGGTTCACAATTAATTATGCGGTGGAGACCGAGTGAGTGGTACTTTCGGTGGCATATGTCTGATTCACATTGATGAATATTACTTCTGATTATTATCTTGCTCAGCCCTTTTTACATTGAAACGCAGTATGCGTGGTACATCTTGCGCTCGCCGTCCCAGCAATACCGCGAACATTGGCAGCACTTTTGTACACCTCACCGTATTGCACAAATTGTTATTTCGCACGCATCGCAAAAACCGAAAGAACTTTATCCCGATTTTCTTCAACGGTTTGTCTCAAAGACCTTGCTGGGTCGGACCTTCGTCGAGGGTGACATTCGTGAAAATGTATGTCTCACCATAAATCTAATCTTTACCTACGTCTTCAATATGAATCAATTATTAGGTTCTCGACATTCGAGATATCATTCTCGATGAACACGACTCATCAAAGCTGCTGGCTGCACCATATATTAAGCATATCCTATCATGGGCACCATATCGGCCAGTGAGCTCCCGTCCCACACGCAGGCAGCAAATACGAGTCAAAGTTCCCCTCAAACTTGCGTTAGGACACGACGTGGATTTGGCTGTGCTCAAGGCCGAAAACCAAGGCCCAACGCGTGTTACCCCACGAATCGCCAAGCTCGCTGTGGGCTACTTTCGTGACGAGATCAAGGTCGTCGGGAGTGCGCCGCCGCCCGTCAACAAGGCTGTACTTCAAGCGAATCGTAAAAGAGCACGCAAACAGCTTTGGAACCTGATTGAAATGACCAGGCGAGAGAAACCCAAAATTGACTATAGCAAGAACCATAAAGTAAACGTGCGAAACAATTACTACACTGAAGTGACTATTGACAAGATACCATACAAGGTATGGTGTCCGCAGATCCTGTAGTCGTTTGATATCAACGCTGTTTTGCAGATCGGAGACGTTGTAATCGTCCCTGGTGACCAAGTTGCCGCTATGCCTACTGAGGAATCTCAGCTCGATGAAGATGATCAAGTCCACAATTACTTTTGGTATGTTGGAATCTCTTATGTATTAATCCTAGCTTATCTATCTTCGATCCTATATAGGTTTGCAAGGATTTTGTACTTTGTTATGGAGAACCAAGTAGCTCATATCCAGTGGTTCAATCATGGATCGCAAACTTTTATTGGGGAGCTTGCCCATCCACAGGAGCTTTTTTTGGCGGACCAGTGCGGCACCACCCCGCTCAGGGATATTGTTGGCAAGGCTACCGTACACGTTTCTCCAAATTCAATCCCTCCTGATAAGCCATATGAATATTTTTGCAAGTAGGTCTTATTGTTTCTTGATTTTTAATTTAGTATGTTGATTCTACTAATAAATAGATTTATGCATGCCCTTAATATTGGTGCTTTCTCATCAATTGACCGCGCTCGATTAGAAAGGTTTTCTCTCCTATCACCAGGCGACAATTGTCCTGTTTGCCCGCTAGTAGAACTTCGCGAAAATATGGAGAAGATCCCTCGTGAACTCAAGGATGAACTTGGAACGACAAATGGCGTCGCGTTTGGTGGAAAAACATATCACTACGAAGATTTTGTTCTCTACCGCGCAGAAAAAGGGCCAGCTAACATTGGCTATATCACTGGTATTGATCTGCATGCTGAGCAACTAACTGTTGCCGCCAGAATGGTTGGAAGAATTGCAGACCTTGATTTGCCTGCAGGTACACTCAAAGATGAAGTGAGGCTCTTATTTTTAATACTGCCTGTTGATTCTGAGTGGTCCTTTGATAGCGCCAACTGTATCTTACTGATGAGAAGACGACGTTCCAAATCAAGGACCTGCTCAAAGTTATCTATGCCCCGTGTCTTGATTCTATCCTGGGACCACAGCATACTTTGGAAGACTGGTTAAATCTTTCTTATGATCATTTCTACGTCAAGTATAGCTTCCCTACTCTCAAAGTGAAGAGCTGGAATGATAAACACCGTATCAGCTGTGGGAAACTCAATGTTTGCACAACGTGCTGTAGAGAAAGGCTTCAAAAGCGGAGACTTATTCAACAGTTCCTTAATGCACAAAACGTCAAACCTCTTCGGACTCTTGACTTGTTTGGAGGTGTGGGAGCTTTCAGCCGGGGTCTGGTTGAAGGTAGCGGCTCCTTAAAAATCACACATGCTATTGAAATCAGTCCTAGCGCCGCGAGGACTTTTTCGTATGTGCGATTTTTTTTGAAAAAATTCTAACGTTAACCGCCTTTATTCTGTTTGCAGTCGAAATTCACCGCAGACTGTGGTTTTCAATCAATGTGCAAATGAGATGCTCCAGTACATCATCAAGTCACAACAAGGCCACTCGGTTGAGGTCCCAAAGCAAAAATTTGATGACAAGAGCCCTGTTCAGGTGCCGCCGAAACCTGGTGAAGTTGATGTAATTGTGGCTGGGTTTCCCTGGTAGGTCATATTCCCTCGGATTCACTGTTCTTGTTCAATCCTTACTAATTTTTTGGTGAAAACAGTCAGAGTCATTCCACCCTCAATATGTTCCGGAATGCCCAGGATGCAAAGAGCAATCTCATATTGACTACACTTTCGTATATGGATCACTATTCTCCTAGATTTGGATATTTTGAAAATGTTCCGGGTTTTCTAAGGTATGCGCTCAACGCGGACCAGGTTGATGTTCATACAACCCGAGGAGGTGTGCAATCCGGAGGTTTGAAGCTCTTTGTTCGCGCACTGCTAGATATGAAGTACGTTAGTGCATCTCCGTTTTCTTTTCCTTGTTGACGTCTATCAAGCTATCAAGTCCGTATTGGCCAATTACAAGCAGGCCATTATGGGACACCACAACGGCGCGTCCGATTTTTCATCGTGGCTGCAAAAGAGGGAGAAGTGCTGCCCGAATTTCCGGAACCAACACACGATTTCCCGGAAAACAAAACGTTGGAAATCAAAATCAGGGTTGGCGACAGATTACATCGCCTCTCGCCTGTTAGGTTTGCAGATGGGATTGCACATCACCCATTTGTGAGCATTGCGGACTCCATCTTGGATCTGCCTCGCTTTGATTGGTGAGTCTCAAGCGGTTAATTTATGTGGTCCGACTTCCCTACTGATTATATGACAGGAGACATCCTAAAAAGAGCCGCGACTTTACCCGTCGAACAGACAAAGAAAGTGAAATTCCTTCTCAAGACTGCCACAGCAAGGATGGCCGTACATATTGTGGATTCCAAGGGAAAATTGGATACTTCAAACCTCCGCAAACACGATACCAATTGTCCGCACGATCGGCCCCAGAGACAACTGATATCCAACAGTATACCCGACGTTTTGACTCTAAAAAGGTGGTGAGGTAAGTAGCATTGTAACCTTTCATCGAGGCCCTCTTATAATGCGGCAATTTCTCAAGGGTGTTGAATATTCCGCTGCTAGCGAACGCGGATTATACAAGTATACTTTACTCTATTCTGCATGCGAGTATTCTCTGACTCTGGGAAATTAGGCCTCCCGCGTGATATGCATGATTGGCAGCTTGTCGATCCATCATCAGCAATGGGCAGGAAGAATTATCGTCCTGGTAGGTTTGCCCGTTTTCATGTAACACAGCTGGATTAATGGTAGGCTCGGATACTAGGTGCATATGGGCGCACGGACAAAGATTCTATATTCCAAACGACAGTCACTCATATGGAACCCACTGCAAAACAATCGCGAGTCCTTCATCCTCGAGTGCGTTTGCCTTGTCATTGCATCGCTTCCAAAGGATGTTCATAGGGGCGCTCGTGCAGGATCACCGGATGTTTACCGTCCGAGAATTGGCTAGGTCGCAAGGCTTTCCCGATAACTTTGTGTTCGAAGCTCTGGGAAACAAGGTGGTGACTGTATGTTAAAAATACGCCTCTCTTTGTCAGTATGTTAGCTGATTTTTTTCTTTTTCTTGGTAGATGCATCGTCAGATAGGAAACGCGGTGCCATTGCAGATTGGCCACGCTCTCGGTCGAGAACTTAGGGAGTCACTATTACAGAAATGGAATACCATGCGAGAAAATGCGACAGTCATTGATTCTGATGACGAAGATGAAGCCATAGATGCCACATTACAGCAGCAATGCCAACCTGAGGCGCCGAGAGGACAAGTTGAATCGGACGAAGAAGGCTCAGACATGGATATCTATTGATATTTTCAGTTATATATTCTACGACATTCATTAATACGGTAAATCACTTTGGAAAACATAGTTCATACTATACATCCACCAACTTCTACATAATTTCATGATCCCTGCAACTCGTATCCCACCCATATTATTTCGGAGCAGCTACCGCAAGCAATGAGATGTTCCCCCTTTTCCATGCTTGTTGTTGTTATTAAGTAAGACCCTCCGCATCGACATGAATATCTCCAGGGTCCACCTTCTGAATCTTCCTCTGCGATGCCTGAGCTCTCCTCGTCGAATTCCTCTAGTGAGATGACTTGTGCAGGACGTGGGCCGGCAACAGTATGTATCTGCTGCTTCAAATGCGCATTATGGGCGGCTCTGTCTTCATCGTTGGAAAGAGTTGTGTATGCTTCTTTTATCAATGCAATGTCGACGTGATTGTCCGAATTCGAGGCGTTTCGCTTGTCGGGATGAGATTTGAGAAGGGCGCGATGGTAAGCAGATTTGATCTCAGCTAAGGATGCATCCCTAGGCACCGACAGAAGCTGATAGAAATCAGGAGTATTCGATGAGAAATCCAGAATCGCCGGTATATTGGTCAGACTGACTGAGATGGTGCGAGCAAGTAAAAGTTGAAAAACCGTCACGGTCAAGTTTTCCCAAAAATAAGAATCCGGCTAATGTCCGGCCCGGGACATCCTTCGGTTCTTCAGTGTCCTCAATTACCAATTACTATCAAGCTTTACTAAGTAGTTTTTAACAACTGCCCCTTTTCTGAACCTAGTTTCAACCTATAAATCAGCTAGTATCTCAGACTCCCTACGTAGGACGCCACTATATATTTCGCCTTTTAGGTAGCGAAACTTACACTTTCCATCAACCATGCCTACGGACTCCGAGTCTGATCGTTTCTCTCCTTCCGTTGACGTTGATGTTGTTCATAGGGGTGGATGTTTCTGCGGATCAGTATCTTATGAAGTTAAAGGCTTGCCATCCCTCAGCGCTTACTGTCACTGCTCTCTATGCCAGCGACTGAATGGTAAATGACTCATCTCGCTATTTATTCATCATACACCAGGTTGATTGACTGCCACAGCCGCTGCCTTCATTGTTACGTGCCACTTCCCTGCACCGCAATTTACATGGACGCAGAACACTCAGCATATCGATGAATTGATCGAGTCCTACGCAGTAGCTTCCAAGCCGTGGAAGATACGCTGGCGCTGCAAGAAATGCGGTTGCACAGTCGCGTCGAACAATATTAAGGCCAAAACGTGGAGTGTTTGGGGCGCCCAACTCGAACGCAACGACAAAGGAAGGATTATTGGCTGGGACACCATCAAACCGACAGCGCATATTTTTTACGACACGAGGCTGGCAGATGTCGCAGATGACCTCTCGAAATGGAATGGATATGAAGGGAAATCAGAAAGGTTGGGCTGATGCATACGAGCGTACTTAGTAGAGAGTCACGACGGAGTGTTATATTTGCCAAATGCATATGTTGCCAAGCAATTCAGACGCCAGTTTTTACTAAAAGGAGTCGTGATTTGACGGTAAACTTTCACAGGTTCCTGCAGTGACTTGAAGATCCAGACAACTACCCCCTTGTCATTGTCCACCTCAGACTTGCTTCCGGCATATCATTCATAACTTGCTGGCAACGTTTCCGAGCGAGCTTCCAACCAATTGTTACGTTCTGGGTTTGTAATACAGGCAAACACTCGGCAGCCATCAAGCCATGTCATCGTTTCGTGCATCTCCGTGGGTGTCCTACGAACCGACAAGTTCTTCTCACCGCCACCGCCAGCAAGATACCTCAGAAAGCAACATGGACGAAGATGTCGATATGGACGCTCCCCAGATATCTACTCTTCGTGAAGAAGAGAGTCCACCTCCGCCTCCAGCACAGAAAAAGGTAGTAATAACCCCTAAAAAACGACCTGCTCCGCCGCCTCCCCCTCCTCCCATCAAACCCGGAAAAGCACAAGACGAATACGAAGAAGAAGATCAACTCATTGATGAGCTTATAGACGACGATGATAATGGGAATAGTGTCAAACCATCACCTTCCCATTCCGGGCGCGTTACAGACGGTGGTCAAAAACGCAAGGTATCCACAAAACGCAAACTTAAGAAGAGCGATAAAATAACAGCCGACGTTCCAAAGGAAAAGAAGGTAAAGGAGAGAGTATCACGAGCAATGGGTGCGCATCATCTTGCGCCAACCATGTCTTGGTTTAAAGCGACGCCGGCCGAATCTCATGAGGATATAGACATGCTAAATGCCAACCCGATACACCATCCTGCTGAATCATCCGCTTCGACGGGGAAGAAGAAGGTATCACCTCGCAAGCCTCCCACTATACCACGGGCAAAACTCAAATTAGTTGCAAAGTATGTCTTCGCAAGGGAAATTCACCTTTTCATTGTTCACCATTTCTCGACAGGCAGAAATCTGCAATTCCGTCTTTACTTCTAGAGGACGCAGCAGCTTTGAGTGAAAGTCAGAACTATTATATGTTGCGAGGCTTCATTTTTGACATTCGTTTTTTCAAGGCTATGCAGGAACGGCTGCTTCTTCGCCCGTAACGGCACAATTTGAACAAAATTCCCCGGAGCCGGAAAACATGCCGGCCAGCTCTCCTCCACTTACATCGGCGGCATTGCCTGAAGAAGGCAGCCAGGAAGACAGCCTAGAGAATGTTCCTATCCCATTATACCCTCTCCCAACCAAACCGTTCCCTGTGCAGCCTCCCGCAAAAATAGCAACGGGAATTGCGCCTCTATTGCCGCTTGACAAAAGTGGCAGAAAAGTGAGACATTGGCGTGAAGCTAATCGAGAAATACGAGGAATCGCTGGTGGCCGATGGTTAGCTCGTACGTGGGTAGGCGAGAAAGAATCGGATTATGCATCTTTTGTCAGCGTCTCCAACGCACAGATAAAGCCTGCTGGCGACGAAAAAGCATCAAATGGCATGTCACTGCCTAAGCTTTCCTCCGTTGCAATATCTGCGCCTGCAACTACCAAGGCATTGGGTAAATTGAAAACTTCAAAGTCTGCATCGGCTCTCACGTCCGCCAATCCTTCTCGTGCTTCTTCCTCGATCCCCGACACCCCTACTGGGAATATCCCGATCAATGGAAGCGCCGTAAGGGCACCTACGAAAATGCGGATTCTCCAGCTCGCCCATTCCGAAGCAGGCGATTCCGACAAGGTTCCTGCTCTAAACACATAGTTTGTATCGATAGTTTACTCCGTTACTCCCTTATTTATTGTAGTGGCATACTTTAACGTCTTATAATTGTACTACTCACTTTGAATCGTGTATTATCTAATGTTTCTTTGCGCTTCTGGACTTGCAGTTGGAATAGCCAGTACATCCTATTCTTCGCTTACAGAAGTCATTGCTCGTTATTTTAGCGCTTGGGCATCACCGACTTGCAATGATTTTTTTTCTGGAAAAAAGTGCAAATCAAAGTGCAAATCCAGTGTGGCGCCGGCGCGCGGCGCGCTTTGCGCGTAGAAGTCACGCTTGTGACGAGACAGTTCAAGTCAACTACATACCAACGCTCGTCGCCGCAGCGCCCAGCACTCGGAGTGGTCCAATCCTACTTACGTCGCGACAACATCGCGACCGCAGCTTACCCGCAGCTAGTGAGAAACCCCTTAGCGATTATCTCTGTGTGGTGCTTCGATTTGCACTTTTCGGCTGAGTCTGCAGATTCCTTCATACTGATTTCTCAACCTTGGGCTCCTTTCAGCCATGTCCAACAGTCCTTCGTTACCTGGAATAGAAGCGTCTGGAAAGGTTTCAAAGAAGGGTTTTCCTAAGACGAGCGAAAGGGGTGAGAGGCAACGTTGAAAGGCATCGAATGACTGACAAATCAGACCACAGCTGTCGCAGTTCAGCTTTACTCTTCAGATCCCAAATACAAGAAATATACCCAACAGGTCGAAAAATGCCTGAATTCGTTTGATAATGTACACGAATGGGCAGATTGCATCGCATTTTTGAAGCAATTATTGAAGGTCTAGGACAAGTCAGTTGGAAAGAGGAGCTCAACTAATACCATCCTCAGACTTTCCAATCTTATATACAATTCAAGGAAATTCCACGCAAGTTGATCGTTTCGAAGCGTCTGGCTCAATGCTTAAACCCAGCTCTGCCTACTGGGGTTCACCAACGTGCATTGGATGTATATATACACATCCTTACTGTGCTAGGGGTATGTGCTTGCTAGCTGCGTAACCTTCAAGTCGTTGCTTATTTTCATCTTACAAGGCCGAAGGCTTGAAATGCGATCTCTCCCTGTGGTCTTCTGGGCTATTTCCCTTCTTCGAATTCGCTGCCACTTCAGTCAAGGTAGGATGCTTTGGCATCATTATTAACTATCTCTCACATCGTCTATATAGCCTACTTTACTCAACATCTATGACACTCATTACCTCCCATTGCAATCCGGCCTCAGGCCAGCAATGAAATCATTCATCCTTGCCGTACTTCCTGGGCTAGAAGAAGAAACGGGTGAATTCTTTGAGAAGGTAAGTTCGGTACATATACCATGATTTCTCTTACGTATGGAAATCTCAGGTTCTCGGTTTATTGGATCGCTTGTCAGGAGCCGTCTCTGTATCATTCTTCTTCCAAAATATATGGTTGATTATGCTTACAACGCCTTCTGCCCGAGGGACATCGCTTAACTTTCTTGCACGCAGATTGCCACATTTAAATGTGGCCGATGGTGTGTGATATGTTATCTCAACGCCATATGCATTTCTTATTTCTTATCCCACTCTAGACTTTACTGAAGTCGTCGGTAAAGATATCGGCTTAATGATTCGCGCATTCGCTTCTGCTCTTGAGGATGAAAACCTGCTTGTGCGCCGAGCTGCTCTTGATATATTATTGCAGAGCATGCGCGTCAACAGCCACGCGATTCTCAAAGCTCACAAGGACGATCGTTCGATATTGATGCGTGCCGCTACAGGTGTCGTACTACGACGCGACCTTTCCTTGAATCGTCGACTATACACTTGGCTTCTGGGGCCCGATGAGAAATCGGATACCCAAATTGCCTATTTAAAGGACAACGCTCTCGACCTCCTTGCCTCCACCCTTAAGGTTGGTCTTACTCCATGCAACACAATTATTGAAATTAATATATTATATCTGTGTTCAGAATGAAATGGTAATGCCCTCAGGAGAATATGCAGAATCTCGACCATTCAAAATTTTCATTTCATTGCTTGACAAATGGGAGATCGGTGCAATCTTGACAGAAACTATTGTATATGATGCCTTCAAAGCTGTAATGAATCTTGTAAGGAATCCCACCGAAAGTGGCCAAGACGTGGGTACAATGTTTTACCTCTCTTTAAGCAACAAATTTGTTAACTCGGCATGTAGCTGACTATGACTGCAAGCACACTTTACGAAGCGGTAGAACCTCAAATTCTATGGCGGCATGTTCTTGCAACAGTGTTCGACGAAATCATAGGAGACGGAAGCAAGACGGAGGTTTTTATTCATATTTTTAACATAAAAAAGAGATACAAAAATTGACAGACTTCTGGCAGGCGATTGAACTGGCTCGTTTCATCCTCCAAACCTTTTCCCATGATGAAGAAGTCCAAACGATACACTTGCCGATTATTTTTGGAGCCATCCTTGATTTAACACATGTAAGCATCTATCTTTTCAACAACTCTATAGACTACTTACTTATTTTCAGGTTGAAGTTCAGCGCGATCCAAGCAAAGCATCTATGGATTCTGTTGCCAAGGCACTGCTTCTTCTAGAGGCTATGCTACAACGTATTCCAGAAACGAGTCTACTCCAGCGACCTGAATTTACAGTACCTGATGAAAGCCACTCCCAACGGCCTTTTGAATTTGCCTGCACTTTTTTCAAGATTGCCGAAAAATCGATCTCAGCAACAGTAACTTCCGAAACCTCAGCCACGCCATTTTCAGCTTGCTTCCATTCATTAGTGGCCCTCAGCCTGAGTTATAATTCTTGCCTGATCAAGCAACCTCAACATGCTGCTATTCTGCGAGAGTCGCTCTGTAGGGTCTTGACCGTCATGGAACGTCTCGTTGCTCGATTGATTGCCCCCATGAGTATTGTGTGGAATCCCAAGGAATGGCTGACTTCTCTTCTTGCAAGCCTGGAATACAAGGTCTGCACCTGCCCTTTTTTCCCTGACGTATCTTACACTGTCCACAGACTGCTACATTTATAACTGTCGATCGGATTGTCAGTTTGGCTATAGCTCTGCATAGGAACCAATACTTAGAACCCAAGATTACAATCGATGAGCGGTCAATTATGTTCAAAATGATCACAAAACTCCTGCATTACTTGCATCCCAATTTCACAGTATACCATGTCCGCACTACCACCTTGATTTGGGGGCTACAGGGATCAACTACGAGACCATATGTCGAATCCATTTTAGCCCAATCAATGACTTCGCCGGAACATCGAAACATTGGGACATACTATGAAGCATTTGGAGTTTTGTGGAGGTTGAGTGGTTCGTCTGAAAATTGCAGACATCTTCTTGTTCTAATACATATTCAAAAGAGGATAATCTTCTCCCTGGTTTCTGCTTCAAGATACCTATGATGACTGTTTTGGACACGTTGAAAAGTGACGATGCGAACCTGCGTCGCGTCGGCGAAACATGGATGCGATGTAGTCTGAAGTCATATATTCGGTGCGTTTGTATACCAATGCTGTGGAACTCTTGTTTATGTCAATTCAGAGTCCTTGATCCCATTCTTTTCGACCTACTTGATCCTTCAATCTTACGCACCCCAACTGTGTTTAAGGTTCGCGGAAAGGAACTTCCGGGATTCCAATATGAACGTCCGTTCGACCAACGCATCATACAACACCTACTAGAAACCCTCTTATCCATTGTTAATTTTGGGGGCCAGGGTTTCGCCAAAGCCGCACGAGCCACACCCATTAAACGTTCACATCACTCTGGATTAGTACTGAGAGTCGCGCAAAGTTTGTCCGACTAATCTTTGAGCTTGAAATTGTCAATTGATCTTATTCTCCAGGTAATTTAGTTGATGCAGAAGCAAGTTATCTGGATATTCTTGTCGAAATTCTTCTCCGGTAATGTGATTACTTGAGAGAAAACCTCGATCTTATGCTTTTTTGTTTAGGTTTGTGCAATCGGAACCGAAGTCCCACCGCGCAAACTCAATGCAAATGCTCAATATCTCTATCCAATCCAGTTCAATTGAGCTCCTGCAGGCCATTGTCTCGCGTGGGGAGATTGACCATATCCTGGTTGAGAGCATAGAAACAACAGCCATTGCAAAACTCTACTTTTCGGTGCATATGAACCAACTGGATCTTCAGAACAAATGGCTGCACCTCCTTCACTCTGTCATATCAGTATCGACATCTTTTTTGGAGTCTACTCAAATTGGGATAGCCAAAGGGGAGGAGAATGTCATTGAAGTATCTAACGCCCAAGAACGACCAACTGAATCTGCAGTTCGCTATCCTATAAACCCTCTCTTAATACAAACTCTGGTGGATGGAATTTCTACGCGGTCTAATCGCCCAGTCCTCCAACATTGGTTGGATTTTGTCCTCATGGCTGTACCTCAATTCCAACCAGCTTTGCAAGCGGCTGTCGCACCTCTTAATGACTGCCTGTGTCGCCAACTTCTATCTGCTCTAGGAGAAATCCAGGTGATGAATTCACGGTCCCAGGAGTACGCGGAAGATATCACAGCCAGTGTAAATGATGCTGAGCTAATAATGCTTCTGAACGCGTTGGAAAGGCTAATTCTCTTGAGCCTGGCTTATACATCTGAGCCAGATAGTTCGGAGGATGATGGAAACATCATGGAAAAGACAGCATCTGAGACCAGTGGTCTTCTTGGATATGTTTCTAACGTATTCAGCTCAGACACAAGCTCATCTAATCAGAACGAACAGCTTACGGTGCGAAGCTCCTCTGTCTTAAATACTATCCAACACTTATAACACGTCCAGTCACGTTCTCCTGGCTACCGGTCTTTGGATGATGGGATTCATGTGCTTTACTCACTGTGGGCCTCGTTACACTGGAAAACGCCAGAAGCACATGCATGGTCGCCTAAAGACGACTCAATGTCACTGATTTTTAGTCGGACTAGACTTCGATGTCGACGAGTGCTTGAGCATCTTTTCCGGATGCAGAGAGCTGAAGTATTTGAATCCATTATTGACTGGTGGAATCGAGATCATGTTGTAAGAATTTACGACACTGCCACGCTCAACTCGATCTCTCTGACGGAGCTTGCGTTCAGCTGGCAACGATCTCTCTAGATGCAGCATTTGAACTCATTGACGTTCTCGTTGCCAATGCTCAAACGGCTGTACAAATGATATGCGAGAGTATAACCTCCCGCATCTTAGGTACTTCAGAAAAGAGCAAGAAGCAAGCCATTAATCCAAATTTGTAGGTGAATTCTGGATGTAATTGGTGCCATTTCATGCTGAACACGTAAAACTAGAACGGATACGACTTTGTTCAAGTTCCTCGAACAGTACCTTAGTCGTCTGGAAGGCCCCCTTGCAATTCAAGTGTGGAGTCGTTACATTCAATTAATTAGGGACATCCTCGGTGCTTCTAGGGAATTTAAAACATATAATTTCCCTGCATTAAGGTGCGTGGGCTGTTTATGCTATTCTCCTGTTTAGCTAATTCGACTGAGTAGGTGCTTAGCCGTTCTGGCAGAAAAAGTGACACAAACGACCGCCATGGACGACAAGAAAATTCGCAAAGAACTTCAGGTACGTTAACTGTATCGTCAAAACTATTCAAAACCGACCAATCAAATTTGTATCAGGAATCTTACGGAAAATTGCTCGATTCATGCGTAGTATACGTAGGCCGGTTCACGGACCAAGGATCGTGGATACGCCGGAGTACCAAGGAATCTGTGATAAATAGTGGGCGCGAAAGTCCCGCTCTCCGCGGTGGTAAGTCTTTGTAAAATTATAGCTAATAGTTTGGTGTATATGCTTATATTTCTCATAGATGCTTCCCGAGTAGACGAAAAGTCCGATTCAATGCCTCTAGAGACCCCCCTGAAATTGGGTTCAATTGAAGTAGTTGGACAAGTACGTATTTCAAATCCTATTTTTATTCAGGGTGCATAATGGTATATACGTAGATCAACTCGTTCGTTGCGACCTCTGTATTGCCCAACCTACGGAGAGTTTTGATGGAAAACGACAAAATTGTCAGCGCTTGTAATAACGTCGTTTATTACATTGTCAATCCGGCACTCCGGGGGAAGACAAGGTGTGATCATCAGTCAATCTGATTTTTGTTATCCTAAGCGTCATACAGGCCAATGGATGTCGATACTACTGTTATTCTGATAATACAGGAAATGTCTCATATTCCTATGGCTCTCAAGTCGTGGAAGACTCCCATCGTCGACCTTCTCAACGACAATCGATTGTTCAATTGCAATCCTAGTGATGCAATGAAATGGCGGCCAATCGTTAAAGCGCTATATGAGTCAGATAAGACTGCATTGCCCGAGCTACTTGGTCTGTCTCTTCCATTGATAAATTGTGCTCACCATCTAATACAAATTGACAGGCAAACTTGCCAATGCTGCTTCGGCAAATATTTTTACCAATCGAGAGTATGAAATGCTTTTACGCTCGCTGAATCTGCGCCGGCTGTCTTACGTCATTTTCGCCGGCGAAAAAAACACCTTCCTCACCCAACTACCAACTATCCAGGAGAAATTGGTCGATATTTTTCGAAGTGTTACGTCGCCCGTTGTCCAGAGCGAAGTCTTCCTTTGCATCCGGGTATTGCTATGTCGTCTGTCGCCTCATAACCTAACAAGTTTCTGGCCTGTTGTCTTGACGGAAATGGTATGTCACACATTGTAAACGACCGTCTGCAAATATTTAGGCAACTTCCTGCAGTTCCGGATATTCGAACAGACATTGACACTACTGCCAGTTGATGGATCCGAAGATCTGCAGCTTGTTCTCGCAGCTTGTAAATGCTTGGATACTCTGCTTGTGCTGCAGACGGAAGAATTCCAGATGTTTGTCATCTTATCTTTTATGAAAAAGTATCTTCCTCTGATAATTTTTTTAGGCATCAATGGATATTTGTTACAGATACTGTTGATGCCGTCTACAAGCCTGATGACTGGTTCCCCGAAGCCATGACAGATCAACTAGCTGAATTGGCTAGTAATCTGTCTGTCGGGGTGAGTTGAACTTATATGAATACTGCATCCTCAAGGATCTCATTCCAATTTTAGGATATTGCAAGCAGAAATCTCATAGAAGACATTTCGATTGCACAGGATAAGCGGGTCATGCGCCGGCCATTCCTTGGGTCGCTACGCCAAATTGAAAGTATGCGAGACCTAGTCCCATTCTTCTCCAACATCAGCATATCATCATACGAGAGTGTGTATGCGAGTGGTGGAAATATTGATTGGGAAGCAGTTGAGAGGAATATCATGGACGACATGTTTGATGGGCGGTAGCTCTGCGGACTAGAGTATTGGATGCGGCTTTTTATGGCTTTTATGTAGTTCACATAATTTGAGATACCCATTTTCGGTGGCCCAAATAATACTCCCAGGCAAGTTGAGTTCCATTCTCCAAAGCAAAAATGATAAGTTAAGGTAAGTAAAGCTGACCGGGTCAAAGAAATTCATCCAATATATGTCGGGGTATGGTGAAGAGTTATCATATCATATACACTGTATTAGAAGTCACCCCAACTACGGCGGAATTTATACTGCATTCGGGTCTGTTTCAGCTCTTAGATTCAAGGTCAGAAGAAAGAAAAAGTCTACGATACCTTATAAGGTAGGTTTTTCCGCAACTTGTCGCCAGCATCTGTGGGCGGTTTGTATCCCTCCGATCCCGTCCCCCACTCACCCTTGCGCTCGGCCTCAGTCTTTGCACCCTTGTATTTAATCTCTGGATCTTGCTTCTCTGGCGGTGTTACTCGCGTTACAGATTTTGAGCTCGAAACAGGTTTCTTAGCCTCTTCGGCGGCGGCAGCTTTGGCATCGGCAGCGGCTTGCTGAAGGGCTTCGGTGAGTTCCTCGACGGTCAAGCCTTGGAACTCTGCTTCCTTTTGCGTTTCTTTGAGTTCGATGGCTTCGTGTTGCGCAAAGTGCTCCAGATCTTCAGGGTGATTGTAAGACTCGTCCGTCTGTGTCTCAGGAGTCGAATGGAACTGCTCTGGAAAAAAGAGTCAACGACTATCAAGGCAGCCTTGCCGGTAATTCAAACCTTCGTGGTGGAGGAAGAATTCTGGAAATTGTATCAGTATTTCGGTATGACATCACGGGACGAGGCAGGCGCATACCACTTTCGACATCGTAGTGGTGGCCCTCCGCGCCCAGTCCATCGAAATTAGGCAGACCAGCAAGGCCAACCTTCTCGAGTTCTTCAGGAGTGATACGGCCATCGCTGTTGAGGTCCAGCTTCTCCAAAACACCCTGTACGACTAGATTCGCCTTGTTTCGGTGCTCAATCTCGTCCTGGAGAGGGTTAGCCAGTCCATGGTTAATGGCGAGGAAGATAGGCATACTTTGGATTGCTTCTGTGCATAGACATGGTGCACGCCGTATATAGCCTGGATTTCCTCTTTGTCCCAGACGCCGTCCCTAGAACACGTCTGTAAGCGCGTGGCGCATGACGCAGGGCGCCGTGGTTCACTCGCCTATTCAGATCATGCAACTGGAAGAAGCTCCGTGCATCAAACGAATCACTGGGAGCAACGTTCAGTGAGTTTGTGAAAGTCGCCGAAGAGTAGAATATAGTTCCCACATATGGTGCTCCGAGGACATCTATTCCAGTGGATTAGCAGGAGATACATTGCTGGAGAACTGGATCACATACGTGTCGCTGTGCGTATTCTTGAATTGTTTCTCCCGCAGCTGGGCCGCTACTCTCGTGGCCGCCATGTCCGAAACTAGCGTGAATAGAGGCAAAGAGAACGAAACAGATGAATTTGTTCATGGTTGCCCAGCTGCAGTTGCAACTCCTAACCATGGCGAATAGCCCGACCCCGCGCTTAGGTAAATTCACACGTTTATGATGGCGGTCAGTATTCCTCCCACCGATTCCTCCAAATTGCGACGCAGTGCACACTCAAAATAAATGCTAGTATCTGATGTTTTATAATACAAAAATACACGTCCGTAAAAATTCTATGTGAATGCGACACCTATTATCCATTATTAAAAGAAGTGAGAAACAAAGTCCCTTTTGCACCGGAACAAAAGAACGTGTAGAACGATAGTGAAATTGAAAGCAAAGCGTCGTGCGGAACGTAAAAAATTGGAATGACTCGTGTCTATAATACTGCTTCTGATCACAAACCGACCTGAAGCAAGAGGTAGGTGGATGTCATCACGGCGGCGATTGCTAGGGCCCCGGAAGATCCTGTCATCAAGTTACTGGAGGCACCGCTGAGTGACGGCCAGCTGGTTGGCGCTGCTTGTCCGGGAATGTCAGCGCCATCCACGGTTTGCGAGGCAGCGGGACCGCTAGGCAAGGCCTCCGTGTGGATTGTTGTCGCTCCGAGATAAACTTCTCCAAGAGGAGTGAGGGCTCCGTTTTCATCGAGGAAATCTGGGGACAAAGCGGCACAATCAGTTTCGTAACGCCTATAAAAATAAACATAGGCGTACTGTAGTCAATCCCTTCCCGTGTGCGCTGGAAGTGTTATCCGTTTTAAGTTCGGCACTGGTACACAGATCGCAAAAGCTGACTCACGAAGTAGCCGAACCAGGCGTAGCGTTCAACCCAATCAAGAGTGTCGAGCGTCGTGATAGTCGAGTTGAGAAAACTCGCAACCTCTACAAAATGATGATGTTAGTAATGCCTCGAGTCAGAAACGTTGCCAGATCGAACCTGTGTCATTCCCCGAAGTATCCGCGAACTCGGTGATCCAGATAGGATATTGCGGGTAAGTGGCGTGTACTTGAAAGATGTACGAGTAGAAGCCCTCTACGCCCTCGCCGTACCTTTTAATAGGTTCAATTAGTAAAATTAAAATAGGCAGGCGTGCCGGAGAGCAGTGATTACCAATGTAACGGCAGGAAGTCGATGGTGCAATTGGTGCAAGCTGCCAGGAAACTCGCCAGCCAGGGTTGTCCTGTGCTCGAAGCAGTTACTGCGGGGCCGCCCAGGCGCACACCCTTGGCTTTCAATGGCTGGATGTACTGCATCCAGACGCCGGCAGCGGCAACAGGGTCCATGTTGGCCTCATTGACGAAGTCGGGTTCATTGAAGGTCTGGGCCGACATTGGGTCAAATTCGGGACGAGGGAAATAATAAAGCAACACACGAGGATTGTAGTGGCGCTCTGGGTCTCAACTTCGTTTCCAAAGTCGGAAGCACCCACACTACCCCACTGCATCGGAATGTACGGGATGTTTGACGTTGCAAGATAGTCTGGCGAGACACTGGCCCAATTGTACAGCCAAGAAATGACACTGTTTGTCTGGTTTGCGTTAATGACATCTCCTGGAACGGACCCAGCATATCCCAATCCGCGCTTTGGGTTCTTTTTGCCGTTGCCGGGTGGAACAAGGGGCACAGTACTATTCACGGGCGGCGGTGCACCAGAGGTAGAGCTCTGCGAGGCCGTTGATGTACTACTAGTACTTGCAGATGAGGAAGAGGTGCTGGTTGAAGTAGTACTGGATAGCGAGGTAGGCGACGGGCTGGGCGACGGGCTGGGCGGCGGGGCAGGGGCTGATGCAGAATGACTGGTGGAACTGGGCACGGCATGGGTAGATGTGCTAGTGCTGTGCGACGAGGAAGTAGATTTAGACGTAGGCGGAGGCGGAGGCGGAGGTGGGGCAGACGTAGTCGTAGACGAAGTCACAGATGAAGGCTCAGATCTAGATGTAATCGAACTAGAGGAGCTGACTGTCGAAGAAGAGACAGAGGTATCCGTGGTTGGGGCGGCCTGAACACGGACTGCGGCGTTTAACGAGATGGCAATAAGGGCCCAAAAGGACACACGGGCAAGCATCCTGAAAAACGAATGGCAGAACGGGCAGAGGACCGCTCCAGGTCGGAAAGGCCTCTACTTGTATCTGGCAGAATCATCAACGGAATGGACTTAATGCTCCCCTAATACTGACTGTGTGAGATCCTGGCCATCCAGGGCGAACTGTCCATCGTTTAAGAGTTTTTATAGACAAGGCCATGCATTCTTCTTCGCCAGCGTGCGTGATGGTCTTTTTGCGTCCGATCCTACGACGCGGTCGCTTTCCTCGAGTCCATAGTCCGTTTATTTCTTCCAGCGATTTTGGTTCAAACACAGTTGACCAGTAATTTACAGATCCTGATCCTTAAAGCCTCTTTCCAACTAGATATTTGTACACAGTTCTACCAGAGCCGGTATGCATCGATATAGAGTGGCAGCTTATCCGAAGTCAGGGATGTCAGGAGAAGATCAGACAAAACGCCCGCTTCTATATACTTGCAGGCTGGATTCCGACCCGGAGCCTCAATATAGCGAGGGGTGGGATTGATGAAAGCGAGTTCGACGGAACAAAAGCAGAGCGACATGTCAAAGTGGCCCGAATAGACATCGGCATGGGATGATAGATCATTAGATGTGCAAAATGCTGATACAGAGCACCCACGATCTGGCAGGTTGGAAAAGTGGCATGCTGAATGCGCGGCAGTGCGTTCTTTGAGTATTCTTGGAATGTAACTCCATTGGTTAATCACATAAGAAAGACATGACAAGGACATATGGAAGACAGTTTGTCAAGCGGTGTGCATAGAACGGTGCAAGTTGAAGCAGACGACAGGCGTCCAGCGCAGTACTTTACTATTTCCCAAGCCCCCGTGCCAGGGACCGTCAGCACAAATAGCAGCAAGCACGGCAGTGACGGCACGGCACTGCTCCTATGGATTTTGTATGGGTTCCTACCTCCATTGAACCCTCATGTTACACTACTTCAAAACAGCCAAATTGAAAGCATCACAAGACTCGTGCAGTACGCGACTCGTGCTAAACCTGACACTCTGCATACTTTGGCGCAATTTTTGGGACTCGGGCAACGCAGCATAAGTAATGTGCTGAGCGCTGAGCGCTTGTCTAGTTGATCTCCTCGAAATACTGCCACCAGCCCGAGCCTCGAGGTCTGGAAACCACTTCTGGCCGAACCCGACTACCAGTCTCCGGAGGCCTCCGGGCGGAGCCACCTATGCTCATTGCTCTGCTAGCATCCGGCCGTTAAACCCCGCTATACACCTGCTCACCGCACCCTCTCACTCTTTTCAGCTCTTTCCACAAGGCCTTTACATTATGAAATACCTCCCGTAAGATCTCAGGTACAGGCTCACCCAGATTAATCTCGGCAATTACATATCGACGCTTCCGATTCCGGACATACTAAAATCCATTGCGCCACCGCAACTTGACCCTCGAAACTACGGCTTGTTGACCACCGAGAAAGCATATTCATGCTTATGTCTTCGGGGAAATATATAGCCTTTTTCTATGACTTTATTTTGAGTACCGCTTCGTCGCTGACTCACGCGCGGCCGCTTCATTTTGGCCTAACGTTCACTGACCCGGACCGAACCATTTTTCGGTCTATTTTGCAACTTACATCAGTTACTGAAAGATATCTACCAGTTTAGATAAATCACTTTCTATCCGTGAGGACCATCTTTCTTAGTGCCTCCATTTATTCTTTGTCGTTGATTCTCAGATTACGACCAAATCCTGAAGCATTTAGGCCTCTTTTCTAACGAAACTGAAAATCAACAGTAAACCGTTCTTTTTTTCAATTCGGCCAGTCCTCGACCGGCTCCACCGTGTGTATATTCTGGTCAAAATATGCTCGGTCGTTCGCTTATTTCTTGAAAATTTCCACGCTGGACGTTAAGACCAATGGGAAGCCTTATGAATATTACCAAGCAACGGCTCGGTCAGCACCACCGAGCAACTTTCAACCACAAAATCGCAAGAGGACCCTTACCGTTTCAAGTTAGTCGAATTTTGCCTCCAAAGTCCAGACCTGAGTCATCTATCCCTCAGTCATGCGCAACATAAGCACGATCGGAATCATTTCCCCAGTAACGCATCCGAGCATGTAGTAGCCTATCGTATCCCAAAAGGAGGTATAATTCCGGGTGGGTGACGAGTTTTTCGGCCAGTAACGAAATTGTATATATAATCTTTCCTTTCCAGTTGCCGTCGTTCAAGTGTTACCCTCTTCCCTGTTCATGAGTGCGCTTGAAGGAGACCCCACCCAGCTGGGGACTGGCACGGAACACGATTCCCATATCGCTTTTTCTCAAGCCTCCAGTTCTCATCATGTAGACGTTGCCCAAGCAGAAGAGCAGTTCCATGCACTCTCCAGGCAGCTTACAGTTCGGTCAGAAATCGGTCAAAGCAACAGCAAGCTGAGCGAGTCTACGGCCGCGGGAAATGACATTGAGAAAGGGGACGCCGGGGAGCAAGGGGAACGCTTCGACCTTCAGGAATACTTAACATCATCCAATGACGCCAACCAACGGGCAGGAATCAAGCACAAGGTAGTTACGATTTCAATTTCAATTGTTCGTCGTCGACTTGTTCTCATCCCTTTCCCCATTGATGTAGAACGTCGGAATTATCTGGGAGGACCTGCAAGTGGAAGTTGCGGGAGGCATGGATAGCAAGGTAACGTCGATACACCCAGTCATTTTTTCAAATCTGACCGTGAACAATAACCAGTTCTATATACCTAACATTGGAGGCATGCTTCGTGCCATTACACATTGAATCTATGCTAACTTTCGCACAGGCGTAGCCATTTTCTTTTTTTTGGGTCCTTTCTTTTGGCTTTGGAGTTTAATTTCCAAAGCTTTACCGCGTAAGAAGGGTGGCGTCACTCGCACAATTCTGCACAAGTAAGCACAATCCTGGCTTATTCATCACTATTTTTGTTATCTCATCAAAATTGCCACAGGTCATCTGGCGTGTTGAAGCCTGGTGAAATGTGCCTTGTGTTGGGATGCCCTGGAGCCGGATGCACGACCTTCCTGAAAACCATCTCTAATCAAAGAGAGGGATATGCTAAAATATCCGGCGATGTGTTATACGCAGGCATTACCGCGGAAGAGATGGCTAAATATTATAAAGGAGAAGTGGTATACAACCAGGAAGGTTAGCAGGGCATTCATCAGTTATCGCGTCAAAGAGTCGGCTGAACTCTCTAATTACTGATAGATGACATTCATTTGGCTACTCTGACGGTGGCCCAAACACTGGCCTTCGCGTTATCGACGTATGTGGACTAGCTTTTCATAAAGCATAAATATACTGAACGCTATCGGCAGTAAAACTCCCGGTCCTAATGGACGCCTTCCCGGTGTTTCTCGAAAGGAATTCGACGCGGAAGTTTCGGACACGCTCTTGCGCATGCTGAACATCTCGCATACTAAGCAGACTCTTGTTGGAGATGAATTCGTTCGCGGTGTCTCAGGCGGCGAGCGGAAACGCGTCAGCATTGCCGAAATGATGGCTACTCGCGCGCGTGTGCAATGCTGGGATAATTCCACACGAGGCTTAGACGCTTCTACGGCCCTTGACTTTACTAAATGTCTGCGCGTAATGACGGACGTTCTGGGACAAACGACATTTGTGTCTTTGTAAGCATCCTGTCTCGCTCATCGTTGCAAGGGGTGCCTCACTGATTCTTGTCACCATCAGATATCAAGCTGGAGAAAGTATTTATGAGTTATTCGACAAGGTTCTTGTTCTCGACAAAGGCCACCAAGTTTTCTACGGACCTCCATCAGAGGCGAGGGCGTATTTTGAGAACCTCGGTTTCCAATCTCTCCCACGTCAGAGCACTGCGGACTATCTTACAGGATGCACCGATCCCAATGAGCGCCGATTTGCGGAGGGAAAGTCGATGTTTGACACACCGTCGACGCCGGAAGCTATGGATGCGGCGTTCAACATGTCTACATACGCTCGGCAGAACGAAGATGATTTGGACAAGTATAAACTGCATATGCAGACGGAAAAGACGGACCAGGAGGCGTTCCGCGCCGCGGTGATAGCTGACAAGAAGAAGGGAGTCTCTAAAAAGAGCCCGTACACTCTTGGCTTTACCGGACAGGTGAAGGCTCTCACAGCTCGGCAGTTCCAGCAGAAAGTCCAAGATAGATTTCAACTGTTCACGAGCTACATTCTATCGACGGTGCGCTCAAATATATCAGTTACTTTTGTTTTGGCTCTAATATCATATGTCTAGATCCTAGCCCTTGTCATCGGTGCTGCTTTCTTTAACCAACCCCGTACATCTGCTGGTGCCTTCACTCGCGGTAGTATCGTATTCGCATCTCTTCTGACAATTTGTCTGGATGCCTTTGGCGAGGTATGTTGGCCTGCTTATACTTACGGAATATGACGCTAAAATATATTTAGATGCCCATGCAAATGCTTGGACGCCCTATTCTACGAAAGCAGGTACGAAATGATCATAAATGATTCTTCGATAAATTCCTTACAGCGTCGTATTCCAGACTAGCTACAGCATGTACAGACCTTCTGCTATCGCCGTCGCAAATACCTTGGCCGATATACCCGTGTCTGCGGTCCGAGTTCTCATCTTCAACATCATCGTGTACTTCATGAGTGGCCTATTCCGATCGGGCGCAGCATTCTGGACCTTCCATATCTTCAGTTATCTCGCATATCTGGTGATGCAAGGGTTTTTCCGCACATTTGGTCTGCTGTGCTTCAACTTCGACGCAGCCTTCCGACTCGCTGTGTTCTTCATTCCAAATTTGTGAGTCCCACAATCTCTTTCCGTATTGATTCTCGCTGACCCCAAAATTTAGCGTCGAATATACTGGATATGTCATCCCAGTCATCAAGATGAAGCGATACGTGTTTTGGATAGTACGTTTGGCTAATATACTATTTACTTGCTGACCTAACTTTCAATACAGTACTACGTCAACCCTATTTCTTATGGTAAGAGCTTCTGCAGTCAGCTGCGAAACGACTATTGATCATCCATGAAGCTTGGCAATCTTGTATGGAGAACGAATTCATGCGGATTATAGTATGTTATCCACGTTCAGTCTGGTTCGGACTTCATTACTGATACTTCTTTAGTTGACATGTGATGGAAGCTCCGTTGTCCCTCGAAACCTTGGTGGTTTGAACTTGTATCCGTGCGTGGCAACCTCCGCAAATTTGACAACAAATACTTATCTTTTAATATACCCGTTAGAAACAACGTTGGGAGCAATCAAGCATGCACCCTCTTTGGAGCTGGCCCTGGGCAAAATTCCATATCGGGTACAGATTACATAGCCGCTGGTTATGGTTTAGATCCTAAGGATATCTGGCGTCGCAACTTCCCCATTCTCATTGGGTTCTTCATCGCGTTCCAGTTAACTCAAATCGCAGCACTAGAATTCTACCCGGTGAGTTGATTTATTATGTTTAAGTAGAGGACGGCTCTGACTGTCAGCGTATAGCAATATGGCTTGAACCTCTCGTTCAACATCTTCGCGAAGGAGACTGAAGAGACCAAGCGATTGAACGCCAAGCTGAGAGAGAAAAAGGAGGGCAAAGTGGAGGAGATCGACCTGAAGAAGCAGACCATGGACAAAGAGAAAAGGTGCGTCGCCTCATTTCTGCTCCATTGGTCTGCACTCATGTTCTGTACAATGTAGCGATGACTCGGACAGGCTCACAGTGACGCAAAGGAAGACCTTCACTTGGGAGAACCTCAACTATCATGTCCCATCGCCTAGTGGGCCTCTCCGATTATTGCATGATGTTCAGGGTTATGTTAAGCCTGGAACTCTGACTGCACTTATGGGGGCTAGTGGAGCTGGTAAGTGTAAATAACTTTGTTCTTTTGACTCGATTTTTCACTGCTATCTCAGGCAAAACAACATGTCTTGATGTCTTAGCCCAGCGCAAGAACATTGGTGTAGTTACTGGGGACGTGCTAGTAGATGGTCGGCCCTTGTCTTCTGATTTTGCCAGGGGTACTGCATACGGTGCGTTTGACAATGTTAATTGTCAGGACTTGCTCTAATTGTCCCCCATATCACAGCCGAGCAGATGGATGTGCACGAAGGCATGTTTTAGTCTTCATTTCGTCGCACTCTATGCTGACATTCAATACAGGAACCGCTACTGTACGCGAGGCCATGCGCTTTTCAGCCTACCTGAGACAACCCGCCAGTGTCTCTCAAGAGGAGAAAGATCAATACGTCGAAGAAATGATCGAACTTCTTGAACTGCAGGATTTGTCCGAAGCCTTGGTGTTTAGTCTTGGCATGGAAGCGCGCAAGAGGCTGACTATCGGTGTTGAGCTTGCCAGCAAACCCGAGCTCCTCCTATTCTTGGACGAACCTACTTCAGGACTTGATGCCCAAAGGTAAGACTGTGTGGTAAGGTTGACTGTCCGTATTTACTGAATGTTCGTCTAGTGCATGGAATCTCGTTCGATTCCTAAGAAAGCTCGCCGACCAGGGTCAGGCCATCCTCTGTACCATCCATCAGCCGTCGTCGCTCCTTTTCGAAAGCTTTGACCGGTTATTGCTCCTCGAGAGAGGCGGCGAGACTGTCTATTTCGGTGACATTGGTCAAGACTCCCACATCATCAGAGAATACTTCGCCCGGAATGGAGCATCGTGTCCCCCGAATGTGAACCCAGCGGAATACATGTTGGAAGCAATCGGCGCCGGTGTAACTCCCCGAGTTGGTAACCGGGACTGGAAAGACATCTGGATGGACTCCCCTGAATTCAAGAGAGTGAAGGAAGAACTCGCGGAAATCAAGCGGGAAGCACTGTCTCGCCCACAAACGGAGAGCACACTTTCGAGTACCTGTAAGTTAAAGGGCGGGTATACTCTTTTGTGTTTGAATCTAATATCTTTCAAAGATGCGACACCCTTCTGGTATCAATTGAAGATCGTGGTGCAAAGGAATAACATGGCGATTTGGAGATCTCCGGATTACGTTTTCAGTCGGCTTTTCGTCGCCAGTCTTATTTCCTTCTTCATCTCTTTATCGTTCCTTCAGCTTGGTAACAGCATCAGAGAGCTGCAGTTCAGGGTCTTCGGAATGTACGTGTTGCTCAAGAATAAATTATGCTTGACGGCGACTCATCGAATAAATCTGCAGCTTCTGGGTCGTTGTTCTGCCTGCTCTGGTCATGTCTCAAATTGAACCAGTGTTTATCATGAATCGACGTACGCCAAAGTATTTCTCTATCACCGTTTAAATCACTGACGTCCAAATTACAATAGGAATCTTCATTCGAGGTTCGTACCCCCTGCAAATGAATACCTGCTTTATATTTACCTGCTTTCTCATCTAGAATCGTCCAGTCGTATCTACTCACCTTACGTCTTCGCAATTGGGCAACTTCTCGGAGAAATTCCCTACAGTATCGTCTGTGGTCTTCTTTACTGGGTCCTGATGGTACGTTCCTGTACCACTGGCATACTCCAATGACGCCAATTCTGTGACAGATATATCCGATGGGCTTCGGCCAAGGCAGCGCTGGAAGCAACGGAAACGGATTCCAATTACTTGTTATCCTGTTCATGCTTCTCTTTGGTGTATCGCTTGGTCAGATGGTTGCTGCGCTATCGCCCAGTGTTCAGGTAAATTGGACTGAATTTCTGCCGATATTATTGTCTTAATTAATGACTTCCACACCCAGGTTGCTGTCCTTTTCAACCCTTTCATTGCGCTTGTTCTCTCTACATTTTGCGGCGTAACGATTCCCTACCCAACGATGAATGGATTTTGGCGGTCATGGCTTTATCAACTGGACCCGTATACGCGTACACTTGCCGCCATGGTGTCTACTGAGCTTCAGTAGGTTTCATTCATCCGCCGCTTATAACGGTATCAAGGCTAATCCACTGCGTTCTTAGTGGCCTTGTATTGAAATGCAAATCAGACGAATTCGCAATATTCGACCCTCCCGCAGGCCAAAATTGTTCGTCATGGGGTCAACCGTTTGTGAACGTTGCTGGAGGATACATCGACAATCTTATGGCAACAGCGCAATGTCGCTATTGCCAGTATGCCGTCGGTGACCAATTCTTTGTGCCTTTGAACATCTCTTTCTCGCACCGATGGCGCGATGCGTTCATCATCTTTGCTTTCTTCGGTGAGTTGAATCTGCCCTCAAACAATTGCGCCGTCCTCATCTGCAATACTTTCAGTATTCAACCTTATAATCACGACTAGTGAGTGATACAAGACTTGTCTTGCATCTGATGTTTTATTGATGATGATTTTACAGTTGCTTCTCGATTCTTGCGCTACCACAAAAGATAGGATGCAGGCAGAAAGGCCTCGAATGATGCGTTAGATATGACTCCTGCACGTTATACATAGACGACAGCTCCGCCCCATTTGCATAATCTCTCCTGCATTCATATATATATTGAATCAGCACACCAATAATGACACAAGTAGTAATTAATTACCATTTCTTTTGGTCTCACCAGGTCGTGGACGGAAATATCTCCTTTGCTGACGGCTGTTTCGCATCTCGCAAAGAAATCAATTGCTTGCTCGACTGGCTTGTCTCGGCCTTCCTGAGCTGCTGCAGAGCATTCCCAAATTCGCAAGACGCCAGGTAAGGACGCAGTGATGGACTTGAGCAAGGGAATCATGTCAGGCAGTGTTTTCCCCTTGGGCTGGTACCAATAGGCTTCAAGTCCAGCTGTGTAGAAAGTCAGGACAACTTCCTCATCTTCTGGGTAGCTTTGGGCCGCCTTGATATAATATGCCGCTGATTGCACATATGCAGCTTGAGCGTCTTCAGCGTTTTCTGCCGCATGACCAAGTTGCATATAACGCCAGCCCAGAATGCTGAAGTAATCAGTGAAGTGAGCTCCAATAAACTCTCAGAAATGTGCAGAGGACGAACGACAAAGCCTCGCCTTTCGGATACATCCAGAAAGAAGCCATGAATCCCACATCCAGTTCGCCATCTGCGGCGGAGGGGGGATTGGCATCCGTTTCGGTAATGATTTTATGGCACAGCACTACCATATCATTGATCGTAAAATTCAGGTTGTTTACCTTCTTCGTAATGCACTTAAGGCGGCAATAATATGACTAACGACAGCAACGATGACGTAGTTACAAACTCACAGTATGCATGGCGGATAGTTGCAATCGCTTGGCTCCTCGGATGAACGTCCTCTCGAATATTACACCTCTATTGCGGGTGGGTACATTCTGCCATATGTGAGAGCCCCAGTCGAGGACATCAACCACACGAGAATAATATTCCATCGAGGTCTGGTATTGGCCGCGGAGAGTGGCCATCAGGCCACACATCAACCATGCGCTGGGGATAACATGATTTTCAGGATCAAGATAATTCATTTTAGCTCAAAAACAAACCGGACTGTCGTCGATAATGCAGGTTTGACAGCGTCCCATCCGCTTTGTTTAAGCAGCTTGAATGCTTCTTCCTTTATCGTTTTGGACCCCCCGTGAACCCATGCTTTGAAGAACTGCGCCTCAAATATGACTGTATCCCAAGATCGCTTGAAACATCATCATGGGGAGCACTATCACTGACGGACCTTGCTCGTTGAACTTGAGAATCCAATCAGGACAGTCAATGTGGAATGAGCGAGGGTCACGCATGATCCCATTGGTGATATTCACAAGTGCCTATTCACGCAAATCAGTACCGTAGCATCGATGTGCAAGCTCAAGAATATACGACGCACATCTGGTTTTCCTAGCCAAGTCGTCATCCCATTTACACAGTGCTTTGTGATTTGCTTCATAACTTCAACACCTTCTTTGAATTCCTAGGATGTATTTGAGTAAGGGACCCGATTTATGCGGCCAAATTCAATCCCTGACCCCATATGCTTGTAGAATTACAAAACCCTAGGTTATTTGAGTCAGAAAAAAAGTACAGAGAGAGTAAGAGAAAACTGACGCTAGATATTTTTCTGGCATCAGCGAATTCTTGTATCAATGCGGCCGCTTTCTCCCAAGGCATTTTCTGACCCTGTTTGACATATATCCCTGATATCTTCTGTGGCGTAATCATCGCTGTTTGAGACTTCTTTAAACCATCAGTGAACTGATTGCGAAGTTTCTCCTCAGTCTCCAATGACTGTTTTTGAAGAGGAAGACATTCAAGAGCCATTTCCCAGGCGTGAATGCTCTCTGCCCATGACCCAAGTCCCTAAACAAATGCATAAATAGCTGATTGCGTTTCAGGATCGACGATGTAATTACATAGGTAGCACTTGCAAGCCTCGACCAAGCTTTTGAGTAGTTTGGGTCCAGCTTTGTCGCCTACCATTGGTAAGGTGAATAGGCAGAACACTTTGATACACTCCCATACCTTGATTGCATCGGCTGCTGCATCTAAATATCTGATAAATATGTCAGGACAAGCCAAGAGAGTGCTGATATGATTTACTCTTTCAACGCCAAACAACTTGCTGCCCGGTTAGCGTAGTATATAGCATTTGTTGGGTCTTCTTTGATTGCGTCTGTGAATTTGCGCTGTGCTGCTTGATATTGTCCTTTCTGGTAAAGTTCATTTCCTTGAGATTTCAAGAACTCCGCGTTGGAGTTACAAGGTTGAGTTGGCATGGTGCTGTTGCAAGCCATAATTAGCAAAGAAAGGAAATAAAAGACTTCACATACGGTTGTATAATCCGCGGTTGCGGGACCATCACAGGCGGCGTTTAGTTAGTAGATCCGAGCAAAAGTACTTGAAAGGTTAATATCTACGAAGGGGCCGGAGTGATGGCACTGGAAAGTAGAGGGATGGAATTTGTGGTTGGCTGTGTCGAAACCGTCCTTTATATGCAGTACCTTCATATTATGTACAGATTGGTCTGGGAGTCCGACGCGAAGCCTGGAAGTAGTTAAATTATGTAAATTGTACAACATATACGTACTGGAAAATAACCGATATAGTTAAACAATTTCCATCTACTGTCGGTCTAACTCTGGATTTTTAGGTTGAAATTATTCATGTTGTTAGGTGGAAGTACAATCGTCACCGCGATATGAATTTGCCTTCGTTTGTAGAAAACAAATTATCTAGACGGTACGAAGTCATTCCTAGATCTCGGACGGGCTGAGTTATTCGGATGTCGATTGTAAATCATTCGCATGTAAAGCGAGACCGTGAATGATCATTGCTTTGGTGCATGATGGAACTAAAACAGGAGAAATAAACGCGTATCTCTAAAAGAGACGTAATAGACGTACAATATCCCGTAGTTGTGATTGGGCGTTATTGAATTGTTTCTCAAGATACTTTGACTATCGAGGTGTTAAAGAATACGCGGAAGGTGATTGAATGCAGAGGCTAACCTTCTTGTTCAGACTTGTTATATCGTCGGATAGATCCTTTTCCTGATTTTTCAGTTCTTCTTCCATGCTAGCTCGGGGGACGTTCAAGAACCTGAAAACTCCACGCAATGAATGGATAGATCATCCATCAGCCGGCCAGAAGAAACATACATCTTTCCTACACCCTTGTATAGATTCACATCCCCTTGTATCTGTGTGATTTCGTTGATGGTCAACTGAAGAATTCTGCGCTCTCGTTCTTTGGCAGCGGCCTGTTGCTCGGAAATATTGAGAGCCCGTTGAGATTGTATGGCCGTTTGTTGAATCTGGACCAGAATCTACGAAATGAAGTGTGTTCTTAACATAACAGACATCGAAATTAATTGTGGAAGCGTACTTTGCGCAACGTATCGTCTGGGAGTGAGGTCATGATGATCAAGGATGAGTACTGAGTGAGCTCGAGAGGAGTTTCCGGGTCACTCGAATAATCAAGCGGCTGTTGATCGAAGCTTAAGCTCAACGGAGTTACAAAATGTCTCTCGCGTATCTCTAACAAACCTTCCAATACCATCCCAGATCCTCGACACCACCAAAAACCGCCTTGTTCCGCTGTAACTTTCTCGCAGGCCATATATATCTATTACTTCCCTTCTTGAAATGGCGTCTTTCGAGGATTACGACGAGTTTGGAAATTACATAGGTGCAGACCTCGATTCAGACGACGAAGAAGATGTTCCCCAACAACAATTTCAGCAGGGAACTGCTCCTGTCGATGCACCATTAGAGGGATACGATGATATGCCTACAGATGAGGCGTATGATATGGCTCTCATGGAGGTTGACGATGGTGTGTGCATCTCCTTCATTCGGGAACCCCATCGACTATATCAAACACTGTATCTTAGAACCCTCACGCCGGGCAGTTGTTCTGCACGAAGAAAAACAATACTACCCCTCGGCGGCCGACGTGTATGGCCCAGGTGTCGAGACCCTTGTTCAAGAGGAAGATGCGCAACCTCTATCAGAACCAATTATCGCACCGATTAAAGTGAGGAAGTGGACGGTAGAGGAAAAAGATATGCCAGAAACGCGTTTTGACAAGGGGTACGGTATAATTTGCATCATTATTCTCTTCATTCTCATTAAACGCGTTCTTAGCTACCTTTTAAACATGACTGCTTTCCCAGAAATGATTCGCAATGTTGCTGTTGTTGGCCATTTACATCATGGCAAAACCGCGCTAATGGACATGCTAGTGTTTGAGACGCACAAACTCATATGGGACGCCGACAAACCTGTTCGTAGCTCTCTACACCAACGACTCCTTGACGTGCTAATTGAAATTCTGGTCAGACGCGTTACACCGACACGCACATTTTATCCAGAGAGCGCGAAATATCAGTGAAATCCTCCCCCATGTCCCTTGTCCTATCGAACACCGCTGGAAAATCACATTTGATCCATTTCATCGACACGCCTGGCCACATTAATTTTGTGGACGAAGTGGCATCTGCCGTTCGTTTAGTGGATGGCATAGTTTTGGTTGTCGATGTAGTGGAAGGGGTGAGTTTGGTCATTTTCTCGACTTTCAATTAACACTGAATGTCCTTCATCAGCTCATGGTAGGAACCGAATTTGTTTTGCGCCATGCCTTGCAAGAAGGCGTCAAAATCACATTAGTTGTGAATAAAATTGACAGGTTGATACTCGAACTTCGGATAAAACCCGCTGATGCATTCTACAAAATCAAACACACTATTGAAGAAATCAATAGCTTCATCAGGTTCAAATCGTACCATTTGCTATCATGCCCCACCTTTTCTAATCTTTTCACAGTGCAATTGACCCAAATCCTGACCTGCGCCTGAGCCCCGAGAACGGGAATGTCGCATTCGCAAGTACTGATATGGGTTGGTGTTTTACCCTCCGCTCTTTCGCAAAAATGTATGCGGATAGCTACGGTGCGTTATAGTCGCTGTTCATTTCCGCACCCTTCACTCACCTTGTAATAGGGTCTTTTGATGTTAATTCATTTGCTGATCGACTTTGGGGCGACATTTACTTCAACGAAGAGACTCGCGGATTTACGCGCAAAGCTGCTGACCCGGAATCGAACCGCACATTCGTGCACTTTATCCTAAATCCTCTCTACAAACTTTACAGCCATGTACTCAGCGAAGAAACGGACGACCTTCGCAAGACGTTAGCAAGTCTCAGTATCCAACTGAAGCCTGTCATGTATAAGATGGATGTCCGACCACTACTCAAAGCCGTTCTCGATCAATTCTTTGGAAAATCCACTGGATTAGTTGACGTGATTGTAGAACACATTCCTTCACCAATTGAAGGAGCTGCCCACAAGGTATATCAAGTATATTCCGACGATGATCCATTACTGACGTACTTTGGAGGTGGAAAGCACATATCTGGGCCCCCAAACCTCTGAACTGGCGATTTCCATGAAGGGATGTGATCCTGACGGTCCTGTCATGGTACAAGTGTCCAAACTTTACCACACGACCGACGCCCAATCTTTTAGGGCATTTGGCCGAGTGATCAGTGGCACACTACGCAAAGGCATGGATATCAAGGTTCTGGGTGAAGGCTACTCTCCGGAGGACGAAGAAGACATGATGAGAGCCACTGTTGATGATCTTTGGATCAGCGAATCTCGGTTCGTGTATCAATGCCTCGCTGTATATGGCACCTATCTAATTCCAGATTAGTTATTTCATCCCAGCAGATGAAATCCCCGCAGGAAACCTTGTCCTCATTGGCGGTGTCGATGCATCAATATCCAAGACTGCAACTTTAGCAGGGTTAAATGTTGAGGACGAACTGCATATTTTCCGCCCTATCAAACATATGACACAATCTGTCCTCAAGATCGCTATCGAACCAATTGCGCCCTCAGAATTGCCAAAAATGCTTGCAGGCTTGCGAAGTGTCAACAAATCATACCCCTTGGTGGCAACGAAAGTAGAAGAAAGTGGCGAGCATGTCCTCATAGGAACAGGAGAGTTGTACCTCGATTGCGTGATGCATGATCTTCGCCGTCTGTTCTCTGAGATAGAAATCAAGGTATCCGACCCAGTAACGAAGTTCTGCGAAACCGTTCTGGAAACCAGTGCGTTGAAGTGCTACGCTGACACGCCGAACAAGAAGTGGGTAATTAGCTATGCGTCGCGAGACTGACTGCATAATTGACATGTTCTTAGGAACAAGCTCACCATGATTGCTGAGCCCCTGGAACGCGGTATTGCGGAAGATATCGAACGAGGGCGAGTAAATATGCGAATGACGGCGAAGGAAAGAGGGGGTTTCTTCCAAGAAAAATATGAATGGGACTTACTAGCCTCGCGTTCAATTTGGGCATTTGGCCCTGATGAAAATGGCCCAAATATCCTTCTAGATGACACTCTGCCATCGCAGGTAAGCACGATGCTCTGTTATCTAACACTCCACTGAGAGGCCATGTCTTAGGTCGATAAGAAATTGCTTGGAACCGTGAAAGAGCACATCAAGCAAGGATTCCAATGGGGAGCCCGTGAAGGTCCTCTGTGCGATGAGCGTGAGTTTCAGTGATCATTGATAACCTTGATCTGAATTCTGCACTTAAATCACTACTAGCGATGCGTAACGTCAAATTCCGCGTATTGGACGCCAGCCTTGCGCAAGAGCCCATTTTCCGTGGTGGCGGCCAGATTGTTCCCACTGCTCGACGCGTCTGCTATTCCTCTTTCCTGATGGTGAGAACGTATTCCAGGTGTGATCTATTATTAGTTGACACGTACACCAGGCCACGCCAAGATTGATGGAGCCGGTGTACTACGTGGAAGTTCAAGCGCCAGCCGATTGCATATCAGCGGTGTATACTGTCCTTGCCCGGCGCCGTGGGCATGTTACGCAAGATATTCCTAAAGCCGGATCACCTCTTTACACCGTCAAGGCCCTAATCCCGGTGATAGACGCAAATGGCTTTGAAACAGATTTGCGAACAGCAACCCAAGGTCAAGCATTTTGTCTGCAAGTATTTGACCACTGGTCGATTGTCCCAGGTAATATTTTGGTTTTGTCCAGAAAGTTCTATATGTGTTGAGAAAATATTAGGTGATCCCACGGATTCAACCATCAAGCTTCGACCTTTGGAACCCGCTTCGGGCCAGGCATTAGCGAGAGACCTTGTGCTGAAAACTCGCAGAAGAAAGGGCCTCGGCGACCAAATCGCGGTCTCCAAGTATTTGGATGATGAATTCGTGGTAAGTACTGGCTAGTCATCTCTAAACTAGTTCTGCGATTGATATTACTCCGTAGCTGGCTCTCTCTGCTTCAGGCCATGCCGATCTGCTGGGCTGATGTTATTTAGTTTAATTGTAGTCGGAGACATTGTAGATGTTGTAGTACTAGTTCCCCATGTCCTTGCTAGTACTTGGACCTCTGACACCTTGTCGCGAAACACGTGATGTGTGGGAGAAAGAGTGATGCCACGTATGCTGGACGTATTTAGGAAGCATTGGAGGTGTGAATTGCTGTATCTCGTCCCTCTCTCTTTTCGTAACCGGTCCTTCGTATTACAATGCGAAGCGTAGCGCTTTCATTCTTGGCCCTCGCTGCCTCTGGCGCGTTGGCACAATCATCGGACTCCGCACCAAAGCCCACCTTTACTGTCAGTATTCTATCTTAGGAGTCACTATGTGTCGCGCGTGCTTACATGCTTGCTATATATTGCAGCCCTCTGCGATTAAAGGTTCTTTCGTAGAACAGTTCACAGAGGATTGGTCAGAGCGCTGGACACCATCCGAAGCCACTAAGAAGACCCCCGTTGGCAGCGAGACGTTCAGCTACGTTGGCAAATGGGAGGTCGAGGACCCTTCCATCTCCGTTATTGAGGGCGACAAAGGCCTCGTAGCTAAGAGCAAGGCTGCCCACCACGCTATCTCTGCTCCCTTCGCCAAGCCCGTCGACTTCAAGGACAAACCTTTGGTTGTTCAATACGAGGTCAAGTACCAGCAAGGCGGTAACTGCGGTGGTGGTTACGTCAAACTCCTTGAAGATGGTTTCCAGACCAGCGGCAAAGAGTTCTCGGACACAACGCCCTGGGTAGTCATGTTCGGACCTGACCTGACATGTCCCGGAACTAAGGTAACCGGTTCGGTACGACTCTGAAGATACTTCTTTCTCGCTAACACAACCGCAGGTCCACTTCATCTTCCGTCACAAGAGTCCCAAGACCGGCGAGACCGAAGAGAAGCATCTCAAGGTCCCCCCCCGTCCTACAATCGAGAAACTTACCAATCTATACACCCTCATCGTAAAGTGGGATCACTTACTATTTTGCGAAGTTGGCATTATATTAATATCTTGTGTTAACAGCCCTGATAATACCTTTGAAATTCTTATCAACGGAGAGAGCGAGAAGAAAGGAAGCCTCCTTGAAGACTTCGAACCCGCTGTCAACC
Organism: Hypholoma sublateritium FD-334 SS-4; assembly: GCA_000827495.1. Lineage (NCBI taxonomy): Eukaryota > Fungi > Basidiomycota > Agaricomycetes > Agaricales > Strophariaceae > Hypholoma > Hypholoma sublateritium. Next base: position 783,967 of record KN817521.1, on the reverse strand, counting down.
CCGCTAAGGAAATCGACGATCCTGAAGACTTCAAACCTGCCGACTGGGTTGACGAGTCCATGATTGCCGACCCTGAAGCTGTCAAGCCCGCTGACTGGGATGAGGATGCTCCCTTCGAGATTGTCGATGAAGATGCCGTCAAACCTGAGGGCTGGCTCGACGACGAACCTTTGACCATTCCCGATCCCGGTATGTCTAAAACCACCTGAGCGTATGGCGTAAGCTAATTCAATCAAATTATGTAGATGCCACCAAACCCGAAGAATGGGACGACGAGGAAGACGGTGACTGGATTGCCCCCACTATATCTAATTCCAAATGCGCCGAGGCTGCTGGTTGCGGCGAGTGGAAGCGCCCCTACAAGTCCAACCCCAACTACAAGGGTAAATGGATCGCCCCTCAGATCGCCAACCCCGCATACAAAGGTCCCTGGGCTCCCCGTAAGATCGATAACCCGGCCTACTTCGAGGATCTCACTCCCGTTAAGTCCCTGAACAAGATCGTACGCAAAACAATTAACCTATAGGCCTCAACTGACGAGTTCATCGTAGGGTGGTATCGGCATTGAACTCTGGACCATGACCGAAGATATTCTCTTTGACAACATCTACGTTGGACATTCCCCTGAAGACGCTAAGGCGCTTGCTGTTGAGACCTTCGAAGTCAAGAAGCCTCTTGAAGTAGAAAACAGCAAGCCTGCTGTTGTTGACGACGATGAAGAGGACACCATTACTTTCAAGGCTGACCCCATCAGTTTCATTCGTACGCGTGTCATTGCATTCATTGAGGCCGCCAAGCTCGATCCTCTTTTGGCCTTCAAAACTCAACCTGAGACTGGTGCCGCTCTTGTTGGTGCCCTCTTCACTCTCTTCGGTATGCTTGGTGCATTGGTTAGCATCATTGGTGGTGCCCAAAAACCTGTTGTTACCAAGGTATGAAGAATGTTTTGCACTGCAGTGAAGTCATGCTAATCTTCAATATTAGTCCGCAAAGAAGGCCGAAACCTCTGAGAAGAAAGCTGACACATCATCGACATCGTCCGCTGTGGACTCAAAGAAAGATGATGGCTTGAAGAAGCGCACTGCCAAGTAAATGAGAGTAATTTATTACGGACTGGGTGGAGACGCAGTGGGATGGGTGGCCGTGCTTGTGCATTCCTCAATTCTGTGATTTTGTGGTCTATCGACCAGCTCTCGTTGAGCTAAATCTCTTGGTAAGGATTATACCGTAGCTACAGCTCAAAAGCAGACACATTTGCATGCAACATAAGTTAATGGCATTTATTCAACTCTATTGCAAGAGATGGCTACAAACATTGACAAAGACGGAGTTGTAAATTGTAAATTGAGTCACGTCACTTACAGTACCTTAATGATTTTCCTTCGTAAACTCCAACCTATCACAAAGCTATCTGCACGTATCATGTCTGGACGCTCGCTCTCTTTGTCTCCCCCATTACCGGCTGCAAAACGTCGCAAGCTAGACGACGACTGGCTGACTCCTGATGATTTTAAAAACGGAGTATTCTTAGCGCCCATGGTCCGTTCTGGGTCTCGTACGTGCCATTACTTGCAGACGCAGTGCACTTTATCTGAGATACGCTTTAGTTCCCACTCGACTGTTCGCTCTGAAACATGGCGCGACTTTGGTCTGGGGCCCCGAGATAGTTGACAAAGCCATCCTGCACTCCACCCGAGATGTCGATCGCAAGTTCAATATCCTCTGTTACTCAGATGCGAAAGCTGATATTTTGTAGCTATCACCGGTGTTATATCATACAACGGCGTCTCGCGAGCAATTTTCTCGACGCATCCTGTCGAAAAGCCGTTTCTCATCTACCAGATTGGCTCCTCTGATCCAGATCTCGCCGTCCAAGCAGCGAAAACTGTGATGCAAGATGTTTCCGGGGTTGATCTCAACTGCGGCTGTCCCAAGCCCTTCTCGACGCACTCTGGCATGGGCGCTGCCCTTCTCACCAATCCCGACCTCCTTTGTGCCATCCTCACAGCGCTGCGCAAGGAGATGCCTCCTCATATCACCGTCACTGCAAAAATACGCCTGCTACCGTCGCAGGAAGATACTCTTAAATTGGTGGAGCGGATTGTCAACACAGGTATTAGCGCATTGACTGTGCACTGTCGGACGAGAAACATGCGGGAAAAAGATAAAGCTGTGATCGAGCGGCTCCGGGAGATCGTTGACTTCGTGCGCGGAATGGGCAGAGGAATCGCTGTCGTGGAGAACGGCGATTGCAAGGACTGGGAAGATGCAAAACGTGTGCGTCAGACGACTGGGGCTGATTCTGTAATGATTGCACGGGGTGCAGAGTCGAATCCATCTTGCTTCTCACCGACTCCTTTGGTGGACGTCGAAAAAACTTTCATACCCAGTTACCTGCATCTGGTATGTGTCCCTATTGATTCCTATACACCATTGGTACTGAACGGTCGATTTTTATTAGTCTCAATATATCAGGAATCACTTCAGTCTCACCAAGTATTGTGTCAACCAATTCACCGGAAAGCGCGTGGAAGTCACCAAAACGGAATCCCAATGCATTCGTCAAGCTCTTAGCAAAGCAAAAGATTTCGAAAGCCTGAAAGAGTTGATGGGCTCTCGCTCCGGTGAAGAAGAACTACGCGATATCATCAAAGCTATCCAGGAGAATTCCCCCCGGAAGCACAGAATGATATTAGAACCGGATTCATCCACTCTCACTGACACAGAAACCGCTGAAGATTTATCTCTGTCAACACCGGAAGGTACCCAAAACCCAGAACCTCCCGGTCCAGGTGCTCCTTTCCTTCCAAATGATATAGAAAAGCTTGCGGCAATGATTCCAGCGCGCGACAATACCACACCAACACCCATCAGTGCGCGTCCTCAAGCCCTTACTCTCACATGAATATTGTCAACTGCAAGGGTAACACCCTCCCAGTAAATCTTGGATGTACCACTTTACCATTACAATGTACATTTATCAACACTCATGTTATATACACACCTCGCATAAACTTAATCATTCATCTTCTGCTTCGATATCCACAAGCTCCCGGCCCTCCTCGACCATCTCACCAGTCTTGCAACCCACGGCCTTGACAACCCCCGAGGAATCTGCCCGTAGAACTGTTTCTGTCTTCATGCTCTCGATAACAACAACTACCTGGCCCTTCTCCACTCTATCTCCAACCTTGACGCGCAATTCTACAATGAGACTTGGCATAGGTGCTTTGATTGCCCCTTTATGAGAGGAAAGTAAATCTTCTCCGAGAGAAAGCAACCAAGCAGGTGAGGGCACCACAAGTGTGATCTTTTGTCCCTCATTGAAAATATGCAAGCGCTCCATGGTGTTTGCCGATTGCGATGCTGGGACTGCAGATTGCGGGAGTTGGGAAACGATCGTGGTATGAAGGTTTTTATTGTCGAGAACGACACATAGTGTGTTCTGGTCTCGTAAGTGAGCTGGCACAGATAGGAAGTCAATGTGGCCTTGCGAAGTTTCGACGGTCACATCATATATTCCGGTCCCTTTCTGCACAACGTGGGCGGAGATCTCGTGTTTCAAGTCCTCCGTCTGCAGCTTGACTGTTCGTTTATACGTATCCCCACCGAATCGACGTGATGTCAGGGAATCCCAGGGTGTGGTCGACGACGCAACAGGCAAAATTGCATTCTGTTGCTCGCGTATGACGAAGAAAAGGGTGGCCTGTACGATGACACTTGCATTTGGTTCTTGTACAGGTGGGAATAATTCGTGGTGGTGTTTCTGTGAGGATTGAATGATTTGTTCGAAATTCAGCCAGGGAACTTACCGGGATAAACCCAGTTTCCACCTTCGCGTCAATAAAGTCTTTATTACCCGCCAACCGCCGCAAGAACTCGACGTTGGTAGAAACTCCGACAACATGATACTCATCAAGTGCTTTGCGCAATATTCGCAGGGCTTCTGTGCGATCTCTCCCATGTACCACCACTTTTGCAATCATGGGATCGTAGAAGACTCCGATCAAGGCACCTTGTGTAAACCCTTGCTCAACGCGCAGAGACGGTGTCAATTGCAACGAAGGGTCGCTTGATTCAGAAGCCCCGAGAGCTGTATAATCCGAAGATGTAGCAGTTCGCGTTTGCGATGGATATGTGGGAGCAAAAATGTGGGTAGGTTCTGGCGTTGATAAATATAACAAGGTCCCAGAATCGGGCAGGAAGTTATTTCGCGGATTTTCCGCGTATATACGAGCCTCGAATGCATGGCCCACCATGGGAATCGTTTCTTGAGAGAGGGGCAATGGATTTCCAGCAGCAACCTGTACTTTTGGTCAGTAAAGACAGGGCGTGTATTTTGGAAGAAATTGCCTCAAGTTGCCATTCTACCAGATCCAGACCAGTGATCATCTCGGTAATCGGATGTTCTACTTGAAGACGAGTATTCCTATGGCAGGTGAATAATCTAATACTTACTGTGGGGTAAAAGAAATCGGCGTACATTTCCATGAAATAAAACTTCTCGGTGTCATTGTCGAAGATAAATTCGACCGTTCCCGCACCGACGTAATTAACTGCTTTAGCGGCTGCTATAGCTTTAGCGCCAAGATCAGCTCGAAGCTCTGGTGAAAGACCAGGGGCAGGGGCCTTGAAAATAAAAACAGTTCAATACTTGAGAAGCAATCCATGGGACTCGAAACATACCTCTTCTATGATTTTCTGATTTCGTCGCTGAACAGAACAATCTCTCTCCCACAGGCTAACTACGTTTCCCAATGTGTCCGCAAACACTTGAACTTCGACATGCCTCGGTGTTTCGATGTATTTCTCTACAAGGACAGTGTCATTTCCGAACGCTTTCAGTGACTCTCGTTTAGCAGAGTCTAGAGCTTCTTGGAAAGCTTCAGGAGTCGCAGCTGTGACTGTCCGCATGCCCTTCCCGCCTCCTCCGTGGATGGCCTTTATAAGCACAGGGAAACCTATTTATTCAAGTAAGTCAGAATGTCGTGGCATACATATGTGCAGCTATTTACCTATCTGTTGAGCCTGCTCATACAGAAAACTAGGATCTTGATTGTCTCCGTGATATCCTGGAACGCATGGAACTCCGGCACCTAAATGAAGTATAAAATTGGCTTGAAATATGTAAGCATAAATCCAACTCACTTATCATTATATTCTTAGATTCGCTGTTTCGAGTTAGGAGAATATGTTTACTATACAAATGGATGAAACGCGCCTTTTAGATCCCATACTTACGATGGCACTTGCAGGAGGCCCGATGAATACGATTCCTTCTCGTTGAAGTCGGTTTGAAAATGCCGAATTTTCGCTTAAGAAACCATAGCTTTCCAATATTGTCAATACAGATTTCAGCCACAGGATAAATTATGCTCACCCAGGATGAACGGCCTGACAATTTAAATAAGTAACCTATTTCCTTAGGATGGAATTTATATGCTAACCTGTGCGCCACTACGGTGGCAAATATCAATAATCTTGTCCATGTTAAGCTGCAGGTAGGCAAGTTAGTGTGATTTTCGACGTTTCTAGGACTATTTCACGAACGTAGCTCGCAGAGGATGCAGCGGGGCCAATACAGTAAGCTTCATCAGCCTGATATCATCCTTCAGCATGGTCCGTAGGTTATACCATCGAAGCACACCTGTTTGACATGAAGTGAGTCTACATCTGCTTCACTATATATTGCCACCGTCTTGATCCCAAGCTTCTTCGCAGTACGAATGATACGACATGCAATTTCCCCTCTGGAGAAATCGTCGTAAATCGACTCAACACTCCTACAGGTATAACGCACCTGTTTGCAATGAGGATCTTGCCGAAGTGGGCATGGGATCCAAGAAATTTAGTATCTGAGCATGGGTATGTACACCAGTCTGCTTTATGAGTGAAATATGAATTCAACTCACGATTCTGACTTTCCGACGCGTAACGGCGATACGGCGTAATATTACTACTAGGGGTTCCGATGGGGGTGATCCTGTGGGCAATATAGCGGGCCACGTCAACAGGTTTCGGTCTCCTGGGTCTCCTGGAGGCTGTCGATAATGTACGCGACTGACTTCCAGAGATTGCGGTAGCACGGACAAAGACACCGGACAAATGAAGCTTAGATGAAACTGAGCGGTTGGAGGGTATCATGACTCTGGATATGCGTTCAGATAAGAGTTGAAATGAGCTCAGATTCAACAGTGGGTGAAGACGGGTATACAGTGGCTTGCATGTGCTGCAATAGCTTGTCCCTTGAACCGTAACGGACGGACCTTGCGCGCTGTGGCTCCAACTTAATTGGATTTAAAAAGGCACGTGTTTACACAAGGCTAATCTCGTCCTGACGAGACCGCCTTTCGCGTCCTCCAACCCGTGTCCTGACCTTCAGCAGGTCCACGGTCTTTGCAGCACCCGCGACCATGACATCCAGTGTCACAGCGGATAAGCCTGCCGGCGTCGCAATGGCCACTTGCCCGTCTGCCACCGTTCTAGGTGCAACAAGGGCATGTGAGACATCTGCACGCCCATCAGCCTCACGCCGAGGGTCTGTGTGCGGGGTCGCTCTTCATCCTGACCCGCTCGCACGTCCCTTTAGTGAGTGCACCTATCTGCTGCTGTGGTCGCTCTTCATGCTGACCATCTGCGGCACGTAACGTAGTCCAGTCGATAGTCGTCTTTCATCGCCTCGCGCGTGGGATCGCTCCCTGGGTAGCGACTTCGACTGACTCGTCCCAGCGAGATTAGCTTGAACTTAACCTTTCGCCGCGACCGTCGACGGGACCGCGGCCCGGGGGAAACGAACGTAGATCCGAATAACGTGATCTATAGGGGTAGGCGCGTGATCTCAATTAACCAGTCGCGACTACATACGCGTGTCGTCATCCATCATCTTGCGAGTGGCACAGTGAAAGTCTACTGGTCCTTGGGGTTGTTCGCCTTTGGGCATAAATCAAGCTCAGAATATAGTATATAGAGCCATGCCAGCCTACGAAATTACTTTCACGATGACCTTCTCGCCGCTAATTTTGTTTTCCCTCAGCAACTGAAGACCTGTGCTCACTCTTTCCAAGAGGCTTCCTTGATCTAAGAGGCGCACCCGGCTAGGACTAATTACCCCAGACTCAAGGAGAGCAGGTAGGATATTCGGCATCAATTTCTCGCGCAATGTCTCGTCCTGGAAAAGCAGGTAGGTGAGAAAATCCAAACCGATGAAAATACAACTATCCATACCTGCTGATAGAAGAACGTCCGCACGTATACAAGCTCTGTTCCCTTGGGAAAAGGTGTCTTTTCTGGGCGCACTTCCCAGTACATCTCCTGATCGGGCGCGTTGGTCACTGTGCTACCTTCCTTGAGCGGAAGGAGAATCGCAAGCTTTCCCAAGGGGCTCATAACGCTTCCCAGCGTCTTCAAACTGGTGGTCTCCGCTGCGATACAATCGACGGCCAATAGGACTTTCCCGTCGCCACCTACAGCAGCGCTGATATTTTCGACAAGGGAGGCGCTCCTATAGTCAATGGTGTCCGTAGCGCCTATAGAGTGCAGATATTCGTGATTCCTCTCGGATGCAATGGCAACGATCTTCTTGTAACCGGCTGTGTGAAGGAGCTGAACGGCGTATATGCCAGATACGGACCCAGCACCATATATCACGACGGGGACCGATGCCAGCGGAGGAAGGGTTGTCGCTGGGAATGATGCTGGGATTGGAAGGCCGAGCTGGTTGAAGAGGGTGTAAAACGATGTTACAAAGTTGTCTGGTAGGGTAGCTGCCGCCGCCAGAGGGAGAGAATCTGGAATCTACGAAGGATGTTTGTTTGAGTGATGTATTTAACCCCATAACTCGTGCCAGAGAGAAACATCACTGACCTTGGCGACAACATTTTTCGATAGCGTGATATATTCTTGCACTCCTTTGTTCTGCGACTCTCCAAAGGTAAACGCAGTTACCTAGGTAGGTGGGCATCAGTCTATGTTGATATTAAACATTGGGAATACATACCCTGTCTCCCACTTTTAGGCCCTCGACTCCGGAGCCAAGGTTGGACACAGTCCCAGACGCGCTGAAGCCAAGTGTCACAGGGTACTTTTCGACATAAAAGCCCAAGTCGGTGACATAGGTGTCGAACGCAATCATTGCGGCGTATTCCACTTTGAGGAGCACTTCGCCAGCATCAGGTGCCCGAGTGGGTACTTGAATGGCGTCGATTCGGCCCTTGGCAGTTGCAGCAATGGCAGTATGAACAGACATCGGTGTAGAGAGTATTGGGATTTGATTTGAGTCGGCGTACTTAGTCTGCATTCTGTGGGATACATTGACCTCGTATAAATACATTTGAATCTGAGCGAAATCAGGGTGGCATATGCTGCGATATCGACGTCATGGTCATGTTTGTCAGAATTCAAGCTGTTTGTAAGCCGCACTGAGTTCTCAGTCAGCGCACGTTCAAGTGGGCATTAATGATTATGTTTAGGAAGTGGAGAAGGAGGGCAAGATGCGACGAGTCACGACAACGCTCGCCCGACGGACGCCCAGCCCGGAGCGGCGGCCGCGGTAGTCCCGGAAGTTCGAATCGGTCAAGCGGCATATGCAATAATAGAATTTTGAATTTACACAAATATGTTCAAACATCATAACTTCATTTTGTTGACAGTTGAAGCCTTCTTGACAAGTAACAAGTTGCTTGAATTTTGAAGCTTCAACGCAGAACTTAGAATTGCGAGATTAGTACACGATAGAATATCAAAAACATGAACCCCACCCGGATTGAACGGATGACCTTGAGGAGACAAGCTTACTGGAATCTCACGCTCTACCACTGAGCTAGGGGTCCTTAAATGCTGTGTTGGTCCAGGTAGAATAATACCCGTTTACCCTAATAGCCCCAGGCTGAAGAACAAACTGCAGTATCCTTCCAAATACGCAGTCAATGATTATAGCTACTTGCTACGGAATGATCTTGCAGGAACAATTCTGTATATCTACTCCTTCCCCATCTTTTCCTAGGCTGGAGGTAGGCTGGTTTCATTACTCAATTATCTACCCAAGAAAAAGTATGTTGCGATATGTAAGATATTAACTTTACAGTTTGTGTCCATGAAAATCGGGTCGGAGAGAATGTAGATTACATGAATTGGGGTGAATCTTGAATGTCATAGTTTAAGATGCTTCGGATATGGATAATGTACGCCAATAACGGGACAAGCCTTCCTGGTATCGTGAGAAGAATGAATGAAAATCTGTTCGCTCAGAGAGTAATAAATGATTCAGCGTGAGGGGGACTGAGGTTACATAATTATGCAGTCCTTGTCCTTTGCGTTTTTGTTCGTCGTGTCGTCCAAGCCGCGGCTGACAACAGCTCCTGCTCCTCCAGGTTGATGCATGGGCTGGCTCTGGGACCCGCGCAGACGTTGAGCCGCACGCTTATCACCCAAGTCAGCTGCGCGTTTGTAATACAGCATTGCTCTGCAACATTCCGTCAGTCACGGTCTCACAGAGATAGACAAGATATGTTTGGCTTAAAAGGCGAGGGAACGGAACTCACTCGGTCATGTTGGGCGCTGTGCCGATACCGACTTCGAGGAAATAACCAACCGCGTACATGGCTTTGGCCAGTCCGGCATCAGCAGCCTTTTGCGCCCAGAGAAATGCCTCGGTGTCGGATTGAGGAAGGACACCCGGGGAACCAACGAGATACCAAGCTGTGAGGGCAAAACATGCGTCCCGGTGGTTCTGCTGCGCAGCAATATTCTGCGTGTAATCTATGAGTTATAATAGGTAAAGGGGAAATGTTCAACTCGCATAGTAGTGTATTGACAATGCTGGGTCTTGAGGGCATCCCATTTTCCCGTATTCGTAACATTCTCCTAGTCGATATGCGCTAGGTGCATATCCGAGCTCAGCTGCTTGAGCCAGGAGTTCCGTAGAATATTCATAATCGACGAAGAGGACATTGTCTATTCCGCGCTCGTGAAGGAGAGCCAGTTCGTGGAGAGCATGAGGGAACTCGGCCGTTGCACTTTCTGCACTTCTTTTTAGCCATTTCACGCCCTCCTTTGGGCTTTTGGAAAGACCTAGCTCTCCATTTAATTCGGCTATTCCCAGCCTATACATGGCTCCAGGATGCAATGCTGCCGCCGCCTTCCGGAAGAATTGCAGTGCCTTCGCCGATTCCCGCCTACAGCCCCAACCGTTCTCACAACAGACACCAGCTCTATACGCAGCGTCAGGGTGGTTATGTTTTGTGGCCAGGACGAATAGTGGATATGCACGGTCAAAGTCCTGCTTGTTCTTGACTGTTCCGATGCCGTTCGCGTAGCAGTCAGCCAAAAAGTATTGGCTCTGCGGATGTCCTCGGTCGGCAAGACGTTTGAGCAAAGCCATAGCTTCACGAATGAGGTCTTCCCTCTTGTCAATCGCCTTTTCGACCTCCATCACGTTACCGGCATTGAGGACGGGGATGGGCATTGTCTTGGATGCATCTATCATAAATACGGCAAACTCGAATTGAAGGTCAGGGTCTTGGGTCTTTTTAGCGTTTGCACGGTAAAGCTCCAAGGTGCGTTCATGAGAGAGCAGGGAGGCCTGATTTCCAGGCCGAAGATGGGAATGGTCGAGAATAGGACCTGGCGGGGGGGATGGAGATCGAACGGACTGCGTTGCAACAGAGCCGCCACGGTAGTCCCCAACAACTGGATTGTATGGGCCATTAGGGTGTAGTGAGCCATTTGCATTTGACGAGTTACCGTTGAAAAAATCGTCATTGTCGTCCTCCTGTTCGGGGGAATGGTCGTCGAAGTACTCTGCCTCTGGTTCAAGCCTATTGGCAGATGGATCCGGAAGATCCTTCATAGAGCGCGAATTTGAGAGAAACTGCTTGGTGGAATCGGGAGGGGAAACGAACTCCGTGGACGGGGATGAACGGGGAGGCTGGTGCGCCCAAGGCTGTTGGGACTCGGGGGGATACATGGCCATGATAGCGATGATGGCGGAGAGCAAGCCCGAGAGCGAATTCAGTTATGTGACCGTGGTGTATGTCAGCCAATTGGAGATTATGGACGTGACGATGATGTGGGGTCGGTCCGTGACACAAGGCGGGCGCTCAGTACGTAATTAGACTTGCTTGCAACCACCATGGATATCTCCCTCCGCTCCCGGCCCTCTCAGGCGCCTCGTAAAGCACAGCGTTCTCCGACCACAAAACTCGCGAAGCCTGGTGCCGGAGTAACTCCGCGCGAAAGAGGCAAGAATCGAATAGATGACAAGATCAAGAAACGCATGTCGACGCGCTATGCCGACATATCCAGTCCGACTCAGCTCTCTGGTGTCCCACCGATGCCGAGTCTCATGGGGCTGATTCCCGCTGGAGAAAGAGCGGCCATTGGTGGTCGTGAAGGCGAAGAGGATGTTCGGGACCGAACTGGCACGAAGGACGATGTGAAAGCCGTTAGCGATGACAAGAGACTGTTGAGCGACGAGAACTTTGATCCTGCTGCTTGTGAGCCCAGATCATCATAAGTACTTCTATCTGGATTATAAATTCCTTGGACAGATCTCAAACTAAAGCTTGCAAACTCAACTGAATCAGAACTCAAGACTTTACAGTCGTCGTTACGCAGCGCCGTGGACGACACTTCCGCTGAGCTTCAGCGCAGCGTATTCAAGAAGTACGCGATATTCCCATTTCACGAAGCACATTTATCTAACAATAGTGTCATGTCAGTTATGCTGAATTTGTACTTATCTCGAAAGAAATATCAGTTCTTGAAAATGAAATGTTAGAACTCAAAGATCTACTATCCGACTACAAGTCCATGCCTTCGACACTACACATACCTGATCCAACTTCTACATCCTCGTCTTTAATGTCCACTTACAAGCGCTCTTCAGTTGCTGACTTGCGCGTTCTATACTTCAACCAAATGCAAGCCTTACACGCATCAATTGAAGGTGCTTCCAAATTCGTGCCGACTATGCCAGGAAGACACGTAGTCGGAGAGATCGAAAATGTATTCAGTCTTAACGCGGCAACGTACAAGGTCACTGGAAAAGTCAAATTCGTCATTCTTGACGATGCAGTACTAGTGGCCAAAAGAAGGAGACGCGCCGCAAATGCCGGCGCCGACGGCGGTGGTTCAACCGTAAATGAAGGCAAACTTGTGGCAGAAAAATGCTGGCTGTTGAATGAGATGTTGGTCCTTGACACAAAGGATACTCCAAGTGAGTTCTTCATCCATTTGATTGTTTTGTTTATTCATTCTTCCTTGAGGCATGACCAACGTGTTCAAAATCAAACATAACAAGGAAACCCACGTTTACAGAACTGAATCCCCTGCAGATAAAAAAGGCCTACTTGCGCAGTTTCGACAAGTCGCCGAAGAACTATCGCAGAAAAAAAGAAAGGAGCGGGAAGGAGAACATGAACGTCGCAAGAGCATGTGGCAAGGAGCTGGGGGAGTTTCCACTGGAATCGGTGGTGTGAGTTTACCCCCAACCATTATACATATTGTATCTATACTTATGTTCAATATCTACACTAGCGGAATTCTCCTGTACCTCCTGTACCCGACTGGATGGCCGAGTTGGCAAAAAGGGGCGGTGACATCCCTGGTATCGCTGTCGACGCCAAGGAAAAGGCGGAAAGGGACACTCGATGGGTGGGCGAATGGTCCGATGACCTTACAATAGCGATAGCTTTGAAAGAATGGGGCAAAGCGGTGGATCTGGTCGAAAAAGGTACAATGATTCTACCGTCATCTCACAACCTATCTAATTTGCGTGTTTCCAGGCCAAGCCAAAGTTGGCGTTATACCATTACTGTCCACGAAACTCTCTCATTTAACAGGCCAACTAATAACGTCACTACTAGCTTCCCTTGCCCTCTCATCCGTGCGGAAAAGCACAGTCGTTGCGCATATATCCCTTCTCAATAGACTGAAAGCTGGTGCTGCTGCTCGGAGTACATTCCTGGAGATGCGCACAGGTGTTATACACGCGCTTACCCGAAAGATTCGATTTGAAGGGCACATCGGTACATTCATCGGAGAATTAGCTGTTGTCTATTTTACAGGGATTAAACATACGGCAGATTGGTATTTAGCCAGTTTCAAAGAGAATGAAGTGGCGAGTTGTACGTCGTAATTTTTCTGTGTTATTTCGGGTGATTGCGCTGATTTTATTTATCACCAGCATTCATTACTTGGACTAAGGATCGCATTGAAGAATATGCAGAAATATTCAGAAAGCAGGTGTACTCGAACGAGGTTGACACGAAAATCGTGGAAGAAGCCATACACATCACGCAAACACAAAGCAAGAAGGTACGCTGATACTCTTTATCTTTCTATCGAATTATATACGCAATATATATTAAAACACGGTAGCTTTTACAGGAATATGGCCTTGATTTCCGGTATTTATTGGACGACATCCTCTTAGAACACCAGAAGGAACAGTCAAAATTTTCTTCTGCCTTCTCATTCCAGGAGCACCGTATGTCGAAGATCGGTCCTACCACATCGTCTGGTTTGACCAAGTCATTGGAACAGCAAAGCCCCCCAAGCTTTGAAGCACCTCCTATACCCCTCATATCAGCAGCTCCTCCCCCTGTTAATGCCCGTCGACTGATGCCTGTTCCTCCTCCAATTGGCAACGGCGACTCGCTATACCCTCCGCCATCTGATGATACAAAATTACCCAATGTCTTGAGCCCTTCGACTGCTAATTCTTCGTATTCTCGTATGGAAACCCCCAACTACGTGGCACCGCTCTTCTCCGCACGTCAGAGCAGTAATAATTACCCTATCTCTGCCACCACGCGATCGCGAACGCCTATATCGGCTGCAACGTCTGCTCTCGCGTCAGCACTGCCTCCTGTGGCCGCCCCTTCTCCTAGACCACCCTTGAGCGCGACGCCATATCGCTCTCGCGATCGCTCGGATAGCTTCAGAGATAGAGACGGCCTTGACTCGTACCGAGAAAGGCCCCCTCGGTCTGCGAGAGCTAGCCCGGCACCCCGTAGCCCTGCAGTCCCCTTACCCCCACGCTCCGCAAATCGACCAGGCAGTTCCATGGGAGGGCGGACACCTGTAGCCGTTCCTCAACACGACGGAATGATCTGAACGCTTATTTATAGACTTCCTCTTCAACCTATATTTATTTCCTTTGTAACAAACATAGATACCATACAGCGGAAGTGGAACTCAACACGCCTTGCAAGTTGCTTGCGAGGACAGGCAGCTCGAATGTTACCTCGTCTTAACTTCATGCCTTGATTCAAAGTTTCGACTTATCCTCCGTGGGGACTAAACGAAATGAGCAGGATCGGTAAATGCTGACGAGGCAAGACAGAAGACAAAATTTACCAGGCGGATAATCAATGTTCTCGGGTCTCAAATACCATGCCTCTGTGAATTCTTCGTCAGTATACTTTGCGTGGCCTTGTCTTATAGGCTCACTATCTGCATGCTCATTGACGTCTGCTACGGAGTTTCCGTCTCCGAACCAATAGAAACGGTTGACGGCACCATCTACAAACTCATAATTGAAATCCTCCCAGCGCGGATGAGCGAGGGCTCGTGCGGCATGCATTGGTGAGCCTTTGTGGACGGGCAACAGTCAGTTTTCGACGACAGTGCAGCAAAACAGCCGAGCACTACCTGGCCAAATGGCAACAACGCGGCCTTCTTCCTTTCCTCCCTTGTACCACGATCGACATGTAGTTCCAAATACCGTCTGTGTATCACGATTCACAGATGCCATTGAATGGATTACGGCATCAATTAATTTGGACATGAACTGACCTTGGGGAAATAGCTCTATCCGAAAAAAATAAAGATCAGCGTTTCCTCTGCAAAAAACGACAAAGGCTAACTTCTATCCATGATTCAAAGTCATCAACCGCTTCAGGCTTCGCGTCCATGCTTTTGATTCGTTCCCGTTGTATCTTTAATGTCGCTGAGACAGCATAGTCGACTTGGCGCTCCATGATCAAGAGAAGATTGCCAGCACCGACGCCTCCGTTGGGTCCCAGCGCTTGGAACATGTTTGGGAAACCATCTACTGCGACGGACATATACGTTCTCGGATGAGGTGTGTGATGCTCCTGGAGAGTCTCCCCTTTCTTTCCAATGATATCGAAGTCGTAACGGTAACTAGTATCGAAGCCTAGAGTATAACGCTACATCAGAATTCATTTCCCAAATCCTGAGCCTGTTACATACCCGTCGCGCAGACGATTACGTCCAAATCTTGGGATTTGCCGTCCACAGTTTCGATGCCGGTGGGTGTAACCCGTTGGATCAAAGCTGGAATGAAAGATACCTAATCAAGTAATAGTCGGAATAACTTCAAGCGCCAGACGATCAAAACATACGTTATCCTCGCAGAGCGCTTCAAGGTAACCAGGTCCCGGCGTTAGCCTGCGACAGGCGACACCGAATTCTGGGACGACTGAAGCAATCGTCGTTTAGCTTGTCCGTCGACTCGCTATAAACAAGAGAGGGTCTGACGCACGGTGTTCTGCAATCCATGGCTTCTTAGTCAAACGCTCGAGCATTGACTGCTTGAATTCATCACGAGCGAATCCCGCAGCAGGATTTCCAACAAGAGTGGCTGGGTGTGCAAGCTGACAAGAATAAAGAGTTCGATTACCATGGTACTTCAGAGAAAGAATCTAGACCATACATTCAAATCGATTTCTATGTCAGTTCGAACTTTTTGGTAGAAAACTGGGTCTTTGAATGATTCTATGGTCTTCTCTGTGAATTTGTCTATCGAAATAGGATTGAGCATTCAGTCGTTTCTGTGATAATCTCTGCTTACAGTTCCTATCCATATCAGCCGACGCAGAACCTCCTAGCTTGAGCATTTGTTCTTGCACAAATAGAGAAGATATCCAAGTCTGTCCTCTGACATAGTTGGATAGATGCTTCACTTTTGGCTGTAGAGCAGTGACAATCTGAATAGCAGAAGATCCCTAAAAGCGGACGGCGTTTAATTTGACGCCCAGTGAAACAAATCAAACACTGCATACCACACCGATTACAGCGACGTTTTTATCTTTCCAATTTTTTTCGTGCTCGGTGGTGTCCCACTGGGCACTATGTATAACTTCTCCGGAGAATGTTTCTAGTCCCATGATATTAGGCCAGGTCCAACGACTCAGAGACCCGACACCTAAAAATAAAATATCAACAACATCATGTATCTCTTCCCAGTCGTCGTAAGTAGGAATCTTGAGCGCTCCTTTGCTACCCATAGCCGGTCCTGAGGTCCTTGACTTTCGGATAGTGAGGTGCCATTTTCCAATTGATTCGTCCCATCGAGCGCATGTGAGCCGGTGTTGTAATTTTATGAATGGTTGCAGCTTATATTTGTCGACAACATTCACAAGGTTTTGCAGTATTTCCTCCCCAGAGGCGTAGAATCCAGACCAATCTGTCTAAACGAGCGCCGATGTAAGGTAGCGAGATTTTCAGCAGTGGAAATAATGCGCACCTTGTTCTCGAAGGTGACTTGATACTGAGTAAAGGATTTTGAGTACTCGATAGATAAGGGCAAGGTAAAGCCTGTCAGATCGGATTCTCACCGAATGCGAGGGAATATCGCACATGAGGCCCTAAACATTTAATGAGATGCATCCCAACATAGACGTCAAGCAGCAAAAATAGTTCGATGACCACCTGATCTTGAATGGTGGCGTACCGGATACTTATTAACATACCAAGTCCCTCCTATTCCTGCGTTGGATTCATAGATTTTCAGGTCCATGTTCTGGATTTTCTGCAGAAATCTGAAGAGAATGTTCCATTCATCGTAAGGTCACGGACTAGGAGCCGCAGGCCCGTATGATCTAGTATTCGTACCGTATTCCAGCCACGATTCCTAAGATAGCATCAGGTATGAGTTGATTTAGTATACACTTAGCGTCGAAAGAAGCGATATACCGCTATAGCCCGCTCCTATAACAGCAACTTTGATTGGACGAGGTTCATCAATGGGAAAGTCACCCGTTTTGAATGCTGGGGGAGGCATCATTGGGATTGACTTTCGTCGAGGGGTGGAGGGAAGTCTATTCAGACCGGATTGTCCTTTCGATTAGTACGCATGCTTATTAGCAAACAGCAGCTTGAGAACCCATCAACGCAGCTTATCCCTGGGAACGAGAGTACTTATCACAAATGGAAGTGGTCGGGATATTACACACATGTGAATGGAAAGATGATGTTGCCTATTGCGTGAGTAAATCCATGAATACAAGTACTGATAGATGACCACGATGAGAGTATTCTGGCAAATCCTCATTGGACCCGTGTTGCTGATGGTGCCCAAATACGGTGATTGTAGATCGTGAGGATGGCAGCGCGTGCCACTGCATAATAGTATATGCGATACCAGTTTAGTGCTCCCAAAGACATTGCGGTGCGGACACAAAGAGACTTAAGGGAGTTGTTCAAAGGAGATATGTCCTTGTGCCTCGTTTGCCCTCTCCGCAGTTGTTTCAGCGACACGGAGAGCGCTTTCAACAATCACAAAGGAGGACAGTACCGGAGGTGTCAGAGAATATAGCTCTTTGGGGTAAAAAAAAATGAGCATAGTTGTCCTCAAGATACTGGATTGTGATGCATACCTTTTAATAACAGTACATGTCGCATGATACGTTGTGTCGGCTGAATAGCCAGATCCCGCACTGTGGGCCTCGATTTTGTGTTTTTCCGTATTTTGTTCGGCTCCGGAATGACAACAGAAAAGCTACTATCACCTCTCGACATTATTGGCTGTGAACGGTGTCCTTTTAGATGCCCCGACGACGGGGCGCTGGACGATTCCTCCGCTTCAGCTTTGGATTTAAGTCTTTCACCGGAGTCAAAAAATTCGCCAACCACACTACACCAACTAATGAAGGATTCTGACATGATGCCTTCACATGCCAGAAACGCTTCAGAAACTCCCTGCGCACTCGGATTTGCCTCCATACGTTCCAGGAGAGTCTCGCTTGCCATGATTAGCCCAGGCAAATATTGAAGCATTGAAGTGGGAGGCGGAGAGCTGGTGCCATTGGTAATAAGGGTCTTTAACGACGCGAGATAACGACGCTCGGTCCGAACTAATTCTCTGCAGAGAAGAAGGACTTGACGAGCAGCCGTCCAGGACGAATCAACTGGGAAAACATCTTCTTGCCCCGTCTCGTCTGCTTGCAGAGGATACTCGGCGTACGAATCGAAGAGTTGGGTTCGATAGAAAGGATGCAGCTCTGGGGTTAGATCGAATGGTCCTGCTACTGGCACTTCCTTGATCCTCATTTCTTCCAGGTCATTCACGAGCGTTTCGTCCGTAATTCCATCGTCCGTAATCGCCATCGCTAGCGTCCACGGCCGACTGAACGATTGCAGATGATTGTCTGGTTCCCTTGCTTTTTGCAAGGTTGACCGTTTACTATTTGACGGTGGTTGCTTCGTTGTTATCTCGGGTGGCGTTTCCGCATTTATTATAGAGAGTGGAGGAGAGTCCTTAAGGGAAATCATCTTTGAAGGCGTGCGATTGACCTCGAGAACAAATTCAGGCGATCTGATAGGAGACATAGCCTCTCCCGTCCATGCTAAAGACACGAGAGCAGTTGTATCGATGCTGCCGGACATAGGCTTAGGTCTTGGTCCAAGCGGTTCCTTGAATTTGGGCTACTTTACTTGAGTTTGTGGAACAAAAAGAGTGTGAAAAAGGGCGTACACGTAGAAAAGACTTCGAACTGACAGCCATATGACGCGAAACTTTTCCTGGGTTAGCAGCGATGGGTATTGAGTGAAAATCCAAACAGGATATTGATCTTGGTTTTTTCCCCTTCTTTTCGAGTTTATTGCGCGTCCTACGGTCGGAGCGTAGAGGCAGATAACTAGGACTTACACGCAGATGTCTATTCAGTAGCGGTGTCCTTGAATTGTCTGAAATAATGGAATCTGGCTTGGCGGCTAAAATATCAGCAGTACCCAAAGCTTCGCAGTGAAGCTGCTGATAGTTGGATCTAGTCTTTCGAAGCTTGCGCGGCGGGGGTTTGCTGTCAGACGCGTCAACATCGACTATAATTGCAGCAGACGAGCATTCAAGTTCTGACGCAGGTGAAGCAGTTTCTACAACCAAGGTATTAACCAGAACTGTGTGATCGTACTCGCAGTAAGGACAAAAGTCGAATTGTCGATATTCACAGTGGCAAAACCATGTTTGGGAGGTTTTGCAACCGTCCTCCGAATCTGGTGGTGTCGCAAGACCATCCTCAAGTTCGGGACGTCTCACGTCGACAACTGAAAAGATAGTGAGATGACATTCGAAGACAGTTTTTAGAATTGAAATTACTGTCGTTTCCTGAGCGTGAAATACCAGAATTCCGGAAGGCATTCAAAGAAAAGGCTGTAAGCGCCCGTAAAGCCCAATGCGGCATGGGCCGTTGAAGAGGGTAGACTGGCTGACTGGAAAGCGCTGAGAGAAAACTAAGGAGATTTTAGATCAGTATAAGAGGCGATACAACGAGGAAACGCACCAAATTTCAGAGCTATCAAGTGGTCGCTGGTAGGCAGTAGAGGGTTGGCAGAGGGACCCAGAACTCGCAAATACTTGGTGAGTGTTACTTCATTCGATCGTAAGGTGAAAAGGAGTGAAGGCCAGCAGAATGTGGTAGTGAATAACACAGTTTGGTGTCTTTATTATTATCGCTGCCACTCGACTTGGTCACTGGCACGCCCTGGGCAGTGGGCACGCCTTCAGTGTGCCTCGAGTCCGAGTCGTCGATGGCGGCTCCGGCATTGAGCGGCTCATCCCGTGATCCTGTTCCGCGTCGCAGGCTCGCCGCTCGACTAAGACGTCATACACTACCAACTGCATATTGCCTGCAGAAGCTCCTCCATTTCCACACATCTGAACAGAATCTCTTCATGCTAACATAACATATTGTTTCGTTTAAAATTTGTATTCTTCTGTTCGCACATCCGTCACTTATGTGGGAACGCACTCTCCAAGATCTCGTTCGAGGTTTACGCGCCAATAAAAAAGACGAAGCCAAATTCATAGCCAAAGCTGTTGACGAGATCAGGCATGAAATAAAAACAGACGACATGGAATTGAAGGCAGGGGCCGTCCTCAAACTTACCTATGTACGTCTTGTGTCATTGCCCCTGTTGTATAGTACTAGACGCGATTCATTATCTAGCTCGATATGCTCGGTTACGATATGAGCTGGGCGTCTTTCCACGTCGTCGAAGTTATGTCGTCTCCCAAGGTTCATCTAAAGAGCATTGGGTACCTGGCTGCAGCTCAGTCCTTCGAACAGGACACCGACGTCCTCATGCTGACAACAAACTTGCTGAAAAAGGTATGTCGCGTCTATCAGTCATCTTCAACGTTTATTTATTCCTTAGGACTTGAGCTCAAGCCCAGCAGATATTGCAGTAACTTTGGACGGACTATCTCATATTGTCTCTCCTGAACTTGCTCGAGATATTACGCCAGAGCTCATTGCCATGTTGAATCACTCGCGTCCAAATATCAGGAAACGCGCGATCCTCGCTCTTTATAAGAGTCTCGTGAAGTACCCAGAAGCTACTAATCAAGCTCGTGCTCGGCTCGAAGAAAAACTTGTGGATTCTGATCCTTGTGAGTGGCATGTAACTTCACTTACAGACCGCACCCGAATCATATATCCAGCTGTGGTTGCCACAACTGTCAACGCTCTCTGTGAACTCGCTAGGCAAAAGCCTAAGGATTACCTATCTTTGGCCCCTCGATTATTTCATCTCTTGACCTCTTCAACAAATAATTGGATGCTCATCAAAATCGTTAAATTGGTGATTCATGTCCTTGTTGCACTTAACATGACATCTGACAGATCATTAGTTTGGCTCGCTCTCGCCTCATGAGCCACGTTTAGTGAGAAAACTTCAAGGTCCAATCACAGAACTAATATCCACGACATCTGCTATTTCTCTCTTGTACGAGTGTGTACACACTTGTATCATCGGTGGGATGCTGCAAGGATCTTCGGGAGATGCCCTTGCGAAGACGTGTGTATCAAAATTGGCAACCTTTATACAGGATACAGATCAGAATCGTGCGTTTGTTTTTGTTGTATAATTTATCTATTGCTCACAGAAGCCTCAGTGAAGTATATTGCCTTATTAGCGATGGCAAAAATTATCCCGACACATCCTCACCTTATAACGGAATACCAAGATATAATCCTGTCCAGCATCAACGATCCAGATGTTAGCATCCGAGTTCGAGCCCTGGACTTGCTCTCTGCAATGGTGAGAACGGCGGTCATAATAGGCTTACCTTTTTTCACACTATGTATTCTCAACCATAGGCCAGTCGAAGTAATTCGCAATCCATTGTTCAGCAACTTTTGGCACACCTTGTGAAGGATATTCCATTGGACACACAAACGGCAACTCAGTCGCTGATACAAAACGTTTCCGCTGCGCCATCGAATACCCCTAAATCGTACTCCCCCAGCCAATCCCCAGCATACCGCCTTACATTAGCTCAGAGGATATTGAACATCTGCTCACGATCAACATACGAGAATGTCTCGAACTTTGAATGGTATCTATCTGTGCTGGTTGACTTGGCGCACGTTGCCCACGTCGACGTAGGGCCGGATATCCGTGACCAGTTGGTGGACGTAGTTGGCAGGGTTCGTGGAATCAGGAGATACGCGGTCCAGCTCATGTATAGCCTTCTGAACGATGAATTGCTCATCAGGAATGCATCAGAAGAAGGGAGCTGCTCTGAGGTGCTATGGGCAGCAGCATGGATATGTGGCGAATATTGCTTGTGAGTTCAGTATGATCCGTGATGTCTTATTCTGCATTTAATGAGGCTTGATAGAGAATTAAATGAACCTCAAAAATTGCTGCCTTATCTGCTCCAGCCAGATATTGTTCATCTTGCCCCTGACATTGTTGCCATGTACGTTCAAGCAGCTCTGAAGGTCTTCGGATTTTGGGCCTCGGAACTCGCTCAAAGATGGGACGACGAGTCGCTGGCAGAAGTAAAGCAAGTCGTGGAATCGGTCTTACTCCGTGTATCTGAGCTTTCATCGAGTCAGCATATTGAGGTACAAGAACGAGTCAGCATCATTTTTTTTGTGCCTTAGGTCATATTTTTAATAGACTTGATACAGGCTGCAAATGTTCTGCAAATATTTTCTTTTATTCAAGCAGACCTAAATTCATATCGGCCAAGGTCTGACTTCTCTTTGCCGACACCACTCGTGGACTCCTCGAGACTTGACGATCCTAATCCGACGGACGAGCTGAGGTTCCCAAAGAGTTTGTATATCATACATCCCCTCATAAACGCATACGAGCTCAACCCTGTGGCCGCTAATGCCCAGGGAAGTGTCCCGGTTCCGGAAGGATTGGACCTTGAGTCATGGATCATCCCTCCGCCCCGCGAAGCCAAGCCAGATATCCGCACGGATGACGGCGGTGACGGAACAGAGAAGAAGAAGAAGAGTAAGAAGGGGAAAGACAAGGCCGTTGAATCGTCTGCAACCGGAAAGAAGGTCAAGGGAAATGGTTCTCAAGCAGTGTTGGCCCCTCTGAATGGTGATGAGACACCGGAGGAGAGAGTGGATCGCGAGAGGGTGTGTTTTCCATTGCTTGTAATCGATGCTTCAGACAGATAATATTTTCACATTTTGCAGCGGCGAGCAGAAAGGATGGAACAATTGAAGGATGACCCTTACTACATTATCGACGATCGCCCTAAAGCCTCAGAAGATGTTGATGTCGATTCTATACCAATCGTCCATATAGATGACATGCCCTCTTTTGACACCGGTTAGTGAATTCATTCTTTAACCCGAGAATGCCGTGAACAGACCTCTTCTCAGATTGGCGAAGTAAAGGACTTGTATCATTGAGAGCACCATTACAGGCGAGCGACTACTCAGACTCGTTTTTAATTGAAAGGGATGGCGAGATGCCGGAGGGCGCCAACGTCCCACTTCCAGTCTCCACCCAAACAACGCCTCCTGCTCACACACCTAATGGATCTGGGACACCTCACTTGAGCTCATTCCAGGAGTACGAAGTGGGTGACGATAATCCGGTGGAAACCATTCAAGTAGTGCGGTCAAAGAAGAAAGCGACGGGTAAAAAGAAACGGACTACAGCCATTGCAAACAGCACTACATGACACGGAACAGTATCCTTTACAATTTGTCAATTTCAAGGGGACTGATATGGACGATATACAAGATATACAGAAAACAGGTCGATGTATAGAATAACGGCAATGTGTGCAAATTGCGATTTTAAGTTAGAGGCATGTTCCGAAAGGCGAACAACAGTCCCTTGACAAAATATGGGTCGGCGGGATATACGTACTCTATATATGCAAGAGCTAAGCTAAGAAAGCTAACGTCAGGGTTGGGTTGACTCGTCATCGATCAGGATCGTCATCGACATGCTCCACGGAATCCACAATCTCGTTTACAAGTTCAAGCGTTACTCCCGGAATTATTCGCTCGGCTTCTGTAAATGCTCGTTGAAGCGCGCTGAGAGCCACCCGAGCCTCCTGTGATGACACTCTTGGGAACAACTAGATAGGCGAAACATCAACACGCTGAAGTATATCCACCACGCGATCACTCACCGAAGCGATAGCAGGCAAGACAACCGAGTCCAACATTGTAGTATCAGGAAGATCGTCATCCAAGTGCATATCTTGCATCTTCTGCTGGATCACGCTTCCCTTCGCAGATGAATAGGTATCAACAAATTGGTCATCGTAATCCTCATAAGCTTCTGCGTGCTGCTCGACTACTGGTGACTTCTCCGCTGGCAAGGGGGCATGACGAACGGTACTTTGCTCAAATCGCGAGGTGCCAGGAGAAGGTAGTGGCGGTAACTCTCCCTTGGCCGTGACGGATGCGTTGTAGGTCGAGGAATTGCCTCTGGTCGGTGACTGCGAACGCTCGTGGCCGTAGCTGGGACTGTCGCTGTTCTCCCATGTCAATGGGGGCCCTGATACGCGCACCGAGTTCTGGTTTCGGCCAATTGTACCCAGTCGTCCGCCATGGCGGACTGTACCAAAGTCCCAAAGGTCCTCCAGTTCACCGTTGTCCTGCCTGCAAGAGAGGAGTGTGAAAGGACAAACATTGTCGAGACTGAAAGACCCACATCTCAGAACCAACGTCGTTATCGTGTTCTTCTTGTTTCCCGCCGCCCTCGTCTTTCCAGCGCTGGTGACGCTCAATGAGCTCTGTCAGATAGCTCGTCTTCTTCGCCATGCGAACAAATTTGTGCTTCAACAATTCTCGCGCAGAAGGCCTCTGTTCATTTCTCTATGTCAGTTGAAGCTCGTACGTTAAAGGACAAGCCGTACTTCGCGTGGATCACGTTGCAAACAGTAAGTAACGAACTCCCGGAAGGGCTTTGAAAAGTTGCCGTCCAACGTAGGGGGCGGGTTCTTCGGAATTAAAAAGAGAACCTACGCAAGGAGGTCAGTAATGTATATTTAACGGTAAATTAAACACACACACTTTCATTGGATGCAGCTCGGCGTATGGAGGTTCGCCCATCGCTAATTCTATTGCAGTTATTCCCAAGCTCCAAATATCAGCTTTGTGGTCATATCCACTCTGCTTAATGACTTCTGGCGACATCCAGTACGGCGTCCCGACGAAGGTATTCTTCTTTGCAGAAAGAGTACCTGACAATTGTCCAGACACACCAAAATCTGCCAGTTTTACCTCTCCGCCAGCGGAAAGGAGGATGTTCGCAGCTGGAAATGAGCCGTCAGCGCAAGACATTATCGTTTATAGGTATTCTGACCTTTGATATCGCGGTGTAGTTTCCCTTCTCCGTGCAGGTACTCGAGGCCGCGAAGAAGTTCACGTACAATAATCGCGATGTACTCTTCTCTGAAAACGCCAGGTTTCATCTGGAGTATGTGATCAGCATAAGAGATACTGGGAACGCATGAAGCTCACCAGGTCGGAACATGAACCACCGGAACAATACCTTCGCGTTGTTTAACACGACAAACATTGACTTTGAATCTGGTACACTCACTCCATAACAATCCATAGATTTGAGCCCTTCAGAAACGATCCGTGGTATCTGGAAGGCAATAAATACATGGCCGTAGTCGTCAAGGAATATTATACTTTGTGACATGGGGCGAGTCCAGCTGTGATAGGATCTGTATTTCCTGTTGAATATCCTCAATCTCATCTTCCGCGCTCTCAAGATCGATGATCTTGATAGCCACAGTCTTTTGCGTTCGCTTGTCGTAGCTGCGTTGGGCCGATAAGATTAGAGAGCTAATCACGGTCTGGAGGTCGCAGAACGCACCCTTTATAGACTTCTCCAAATGAACCTTTGCCTTTTCGACGCAATCAACGAAAGATCCAGGAGATATATTCTTGGGAGGCCGACGAACCTATCCTGTCCTGCTTGACATAGAGCTCCTCAGGATCTTGATGATGAGATTCCTGAAAAAGAGTAAGATCCTAACCGATCGGCCATAGGGGAGATATGTACATGCCATTTACAAACGTGGCCTGGGGAAATCGAATAGCAGGTTTTGTGTGCAAGGGTCGCGTCGGATGTGGTTGGACCGAGCGGAGACGCCTTTTTGGGGGGAATACAAGGAAAGCAAGAGAAAGCGGATATATTGGACAAAAGAGGCCGATTCCGTGGGGTGAATATCGCGAGGAACGAGCAGAATGACGAGAAAGGGGTGGCAGATGAGTCTGACTGAGTTGTGCAGAGCAGGAGCTGTGTGTATACACAAAGCTCGGTTCAAGCAGTCTCAACTTCCAAATCGGGACAGGGGCTGCTTTCTTCGTCGTCCTCTCCAGTCCGACCTTTCCGAACAGGCCTCGTCCGCTGCGGTGCCTCTCTTCGCCGTCATGTACCGACACTGCCGAGCTCCGAAGCCCCACGCAAGGATCAGCTCTACCACGAACGCGAAGACAATCACCATTACAAAGGTTGGCATATTTTGAAATATTGCCTCGGCCCTCTCTCCACCACTGGTACACGCTGCGCAACGGGGTCATGATTTATGAGGTTGCACCAACAGATGATGCGTAGGCGGATCGATGGACAGCTTCAAAACTATTCTGGCCCGCGTCTTGCCAAAGGGAACGAATAAGTGAACCGTATGTACATGGGCCAGACACCGGCACATCCTCTCAAGAAAAAAGGTTACCTCAGCCCCAGTCAGCTCCGACGCCTGCAATATATGGTCAATGAATTCAAAGCTATGGGATAAAATTCTATGTGCAAAACTTCGAGTACGAATTCAATAGAGAAATCGGATTACAGCTCAAAAAACCTCACGGACACATAAATCCCCTCTCGTGTCTATTCATGCGTGGCATGTGCTTCGACAGCCTGTGGACTCCAGCCTCGGTCGACCGGCGTGAGCTTCCGACTCCTTTCGTCTGTGAGCACACGCTATCTACGACATAGGAAAGCGGAATTCTGTCTGAATTATTCCTCGAACGACGTTTGACATCGGAGGAAGTCCATATCCAATCTGATTTCTACACGACAGTTCTCACAAACACATGCGGTGTTGAACACAATTATAGAGGCAGGGAATCCTACTTCTTCTGGGTCGATCGCAGCCCAATCATCGTGCGTCTTGCAACATGAAAGGAGGTAGCCGGATCACGTATTTCCTTCTGGTGCGTGCAGGGTGCGTGTTACACAACATGAATTATTCAGTCTTTGTGTAAATAGGTAATTATTCTACGGCCAGTTGGTCAAACGCCTAGACTCCAAGTTCTCCAGAAAATTATTCCTACATTCTAATATATTCTGTAAATTCCTCAGGCCATGACGTCGTTCAATGGACCCATCGGAATACATCGCGGTAATGGGCGTCATTAATAGGCTGTCGCCTTCGGTTTCCGATGTTCCTTGGAAATATTGTAAGCAAATGGCAGAACGACAAGGAGAAGGCGAAGACATACAGGCGTATGCGTCCATTCGTGATCCACGTGTACAAACGCCCGCTCGACATTCGGCAGGACCTCGAGCTTGTCTTGTAGGCGTTGACTGACATCGTGAGCTTTATAGAGAGGGGTATTTGCATCCATTACGATATCCACTTCCACAAAATAATCCTGTTTTAAATGGTCAATCAATTGGAGTCGGATGTAATAGGGTAGTCCGTACAGGTCCACTCTGAAAAAGGTAAGTCGGAATTAGCAACGCATTAACCAATAGAGTGGAAGTACCAACATGATATGCTCGGACTGTATCAACTTTCTCAATCTCCTCAGTGAATGTTGTTGCCTTGTAAATAACCAGTTGTAGAAATTCGTGGGATGCAGATTTTCCAGCGAGTAGTTCGAACTCTCTATAAATTGTGCGCCCCCAGGATATAATCACGCCAAGGCCAATCTGTTCAGAAGTTGCCTCGGCTTTGTTTTATTTTTGTTGGACAAGGGACTTACAATGATAGCACCAGTGGGGTCAAGCCCTAAACCGATAATTAATTCAAGAGCGCTCAATAGAGGAAAAATACATACACCAGCGAAGTTTACTTCCTAGACACGACATAAGAATACCTAAAGAAGCGTGAGGGTGCATTAAGATATTCAACGAATCATAGCATACCAAATCCGTTTATCCATAAATCATTTCGGTGGTCTTGCCATAGCACCTTCACTTGACTTGATTTATTGCGCAGCGAATAGCTGTATAAGAAGAGAAGAAATTTGACACCTAAAGATGTATTAGCCAAAGAGGACATCAGGAAGGTAAGAATTCGTACCAAGAGCAGCGCCGACAGCGATGATAGACGGGAGATGGAACGGGGCTAGCTTGTCGCCCTTCTTATCTATCAAAGTACGCGCCGACTCGACGATGACAACTAGATTGACCGAGCCCATGCTTTGTCATTTGTTAAAATTTGCCCGCGACGTCGTAAGTCTAGACGACTCACAGAAATCCTAGGGAATGAGGTTAGAAAGGGGGATCATTCTGAAAAGGACACCGTACCATAAACGATATTTCCAATAGTTTCAAGACGAGCACCTCCAACAGGCCATTTGTTGTTGTCCAAGCCCGCCGCTTTTCGATGAAGCCAAAACAACAGAATATTGCTCCCAATGTCGAAGACAGAATCAATGCCGGTTGCCAGAAGTGATAGAGATACAGATGAAACTGCAGCGTATACTATAGCTACGGTCAGTAACAGAGCTGCGAATGGGAGAGCGGCGCTCACATTGGAGGACACAAAGTGCGAAATTGCATATCAAACTGGAATAAATGGCGATCTTGACCTTCGAGGGAAAAATGTCATTCCTGTTCGATCTGACGACAGGAAAGTACATACGGGTAATCGGGCGGCATCTTCCTCTGCCTTTGCATCTTCAGAGTGCTCATCCATAGGTTTGAGCAGCGCCGAGATGAGCTGGTACAGCCACTCTTAACATACACGCTTTCAAGTTAAGCTCGTAGGTTATATGACAAACATTATTTTGCTGCGATTGATATTTGGCAACTGCCTTTCCCTTTTTACGGTTACGAAGTCCAGCGAGTTCTTCGTCTGTGACGATACCATCACGGATTTGGAAGGGATCTGCAGGAATGAGGGCGGTGGATCCAGACGCTCGCTCAACGTCTGTATGGGATTCGGCTTGATCAAGTACCACTATGTCGGAGGACTGGTGATATTTTAGATAAGAAAAGCGGAGACAAGCACAGCGCCTTTACCTTGTTGGTAGAGGAGTCCGAGGATACATTCAGGTCTGCCATGATGATCTAAAAGATACAGAGGAGGTGAATACGAGTTGTAAGGGAAATATTGGTGCAAGTGGGAACGACCCGAAACAGTGGGTAGCAGAATCTGATGAAGCTAATCTGCCGCTGTACCACTCCCTTGGGCTGTCCGGCCCCTTGGTTGCTGGGCCCAAAACAATGAAACTACTGACCGATTATTCTAACGTCGAGTGCCGCGGACGATACAACGCAGAGCAAAATTGAACAGAGAGGCTGTTGGGGAAGGCAAGGAAGAATACACTGCCCCGACCGCTGATAACCCCCACAAGTTTTCGGTCTCCGTCCCAAATTTCCCTCCCGAATCATCATATCTTTGGTCCCGTCACCGGCGCAGCTACAAGCGGCACTGTCATGGAGTCGGAAAGCAAAGTCTCCTCGCTCGCGCCTCTCATAATATGCTTTGCCCTGCTTTTGTAAGTGTTTTCAGTCTATATTTTCCATGCTCTAAATGTCCTGTAGCACCGCCCTCATTTTCTGGTGTTTCCTTTCGTCCTGCCTGGGTACCCCGCTTCGCCGCTCGCTTTCTAATCTATGGGAATACACGGTCCTTGGCGCTCAATCCCAAGGCGACACACGTCGGACAAGAGGCGCTCCATATGGAGAGGAAGAAATCTGGGAAATGCAGAGTCGAAGGCGGAGCTGAGGAAATCGTCGACAGGCGCCTAATTGTCAAACAGACTCGTTTCGGAAGACGTACTAATCCAAACATCCCACATAGTCACAAACAATTTATACCCTTTCCATCTGAGGCCCTTATTTGAGGTTCTTATCTATCGAACACTGACCCGGTGGGTAGCAGTTTCATATGTCTTTCTTTCTAAACTGTTTTTAGGCCAGCCTAAAGGCGCAGACCCCTATACGAACTGGTCCTGAACATGCCCTGCATATAAAACGAGGAGTCTGTCTCGAACATGGCTCTTTTAACTTCTGCTTTTACCTCCAACATATCCCGTACCTCAAATCATACAAACTCGTCGCATACCCAGCCGAACACCCCTCCCTTTCACAACATGAAGATCCCGGCTAGTTCGTCTATCTTCTTGGCCACACTTGCCATCTCCTCGTCTTCCTCTTGTCTGGCTGCGCCAGCAGGAGACCCAAGCCAAATGACAACTTCCGCGAGCTCTAATCATATATCTTCGATACCAAGTCCCTCGGGATCAGCGTCCCATGCGGGCGAAAGGATCGAAGAGGGATCAGATAACTTCAACGGAAGAGTCGGACAGAGTAAGTTTTGAGCAAACACTTTCTCAGTGTCCTTGTTAACATATTTCCCAGTCGATTCCAGTCATGAAGTGACCCGCATCGTCAGGGAGCTCCCAGTCGTCGGACCTATGCTCGCCGCCGTCATGCGTGACCCTGGCAACACTCGAAGCCTCAGCTCTCGGGATTTGTCTGCTCTCCAAGCCTCTGCTGAAGAAGTCAGACGTGCACTCGGCACATTAGTCAGTCTTCCTGGTGCACCAATTGCGAGACGTGCACCCGGAGATGTCCCAATCCCAATCCCAGTCGCAGCCGCAGGCAGTGCAATGGCAGGTGCACTCCCAGTCCCAGTCCCAGCCCCAGTCGCAAGTCTAGTGAATGGAGCCCTAACAACTATCAATGGTTTAGTGGGTGAATTGGATATAGGAGGTGACCCAAGTTTCGGCGACAGCTCCGTGTCTTCCTCCTCCGCAGACCCTACACAGACGACGGAGGATAACAGTTCCGCGGCATCCAGCACGGATTATTCTTCTGCATCTGCCTCTGCGGCCGCTCCTCAGGCGCCTCCAAACACTCCAGCCATTCCTGCTTCTCCTGTTAAATTGCCCGTCCGCAGTGTTTGAGCCCCTGCATTAGCGTATTTTGACTCCCTGCCTTCTCAAATGGACATCTGCCTGCTTTTGACCTGTATTCTACCGAGCCATTTTCATAGCACCTAGTTATTTTATACGTACACATCAGAGTTGTTACTGGCGCCGGAGACTGCATCAACGTGGCTGTGAGGCAACATTGTTACCACCGCATCAAGTTCTATAAAATGTTTCAGCAATCCTGCAATACACTTGACCATCTCCAACGCCATCCTAAACGGACATTACTTTACTCGTTGTGAATACTGCAAGCCTTGAGTGAACGAGTGAAGAACCCATGCCACGAGCTCGTCCACTAACGAATATCAATTCGTCCGCAATACCACAAGCAGGCCACCCTTTCAGTGCCCATCAATTGACTCCACGAACCCCTCATAGCGGATCGCGCACAAGTAGACTGGAGCAAGGATTCTCTAAGGTACCCCTTTCAGAGTCCAACGATGCGGACTACGACGACCATGGGACCCTGCAGTCTGCGCCACTGCTTGCATCATCATCCACTGCTCGGTTCTCCGTGCGCAGCGCACGGGAACGAGAGAGTACGACCGCCAAAAACTTTGGCAAGCGTACCTTCGTGTACCCGACGGAGTTTGTGTCGAAGGCCTTAGACCGGCTTCCGCTAGCCTTTGGGATATTCATGGGCGGCGTGCTCCTCATTCTCATCGTCCTTTCCCTCACGCGACCAGAGGCCTTGCACAAATACATTGGTGCTAAAGCACCAGCTACCTCCAGCACGACCGTTCCCAGTACCACCGCGGACAGTGCATCGGCTACAGCCTCTATTCTTCCGGGACATTCAATACACACGCAAATCGATGCTCATATTCTGTCGTACCAAAACTATACCAAGTTTCCCTTAACAGGCCTCGAATACCGCCAAGAATGCGCAAAGATATTCAATGGATATATGGCTCATGGTGATTATTGGGACAAAAGTATGATGGCGCCTTCCGACGTTCTTCATGCCGACGACAAGGCAGTGTGCTCTAGCACTGTCGTCTACATGCTGGACGGTACGGCTGGGCTGACGGCGGACCTCGCACTTATGGCGCAAGCAGCGGCTCTGGCTCGCGAGGTACGATTCATAATTAAATCCTACTCGTCTGATCTCAAGTATCACTTTCAGAGAAATCGAACATTCCTGGTCGATGATACCCATTGGAATCGGGGAAAGTACGACGTGTTGAAGCTTGTCAGGGTCCTTAGCTGACAATCCCTTCGATAGGTGGATTGACCATTTCGTGGATGTTCGACTACTGCAACCTGGCCCTGAACCTGGATGTAAAGCTCCACCACCTCAAGGTGCATTCCATCTGTTTTCCCAATCCATTGCTTGACTCAGACCTTGATTTTGCCTCACAGAGTTAGTTGCGTGCCCGCGTACGGCCAGGTATGTTTGACTGCGATTTTATCGCCTACCTACGGCTTACATATATATGGCAGACATTGGGTACTATATCATATGTTCTGCAGCGGGCCTATGAATCTCACACTCCTATTCGGTAGGTGGTCACCGCCAGAACAGCTAAGTATCACTTTGGTCATGCATTTTCCAACCATTACGAAAATGCGTACGTGCGAATCGATCTTCTATGGCAACGCTTCAAGTTACGCTGCTTACATTCACAAATTGGCAGGTATGGTCGCAATCTCAATCGCCTAAAACCCATTTTCGACACCGCTTTTGAGTCTTTTGAGACCGCAATCCTGCCTAACGCGAAAAGTAAAGAGTTGATACAATTGGCCCGCGAAGAACTATCGAAATTCTTGAAGGAGGACTCAATGGACTCCCTATATGTAGGTACTCATATCCGACGCGGTGACAGCAAAAGCATGTCGTACTCTTACGCCGACAGAAAAGTCCCCCTCGAGGAATACCTGGAGGCAATCAAGGCCACGTGGACCCGTCTGCATACAGGGGAATCATCCCATTCCCTCCCAGCCACATACCTAGCGACAGATTCCCCGAACGCTCGGCGTGAATTCTACCAAGCCTACAAAGGACGAATTTTCTCCCTTTACGATTCAAAGAATCCTGCTCTACGCGCTCATGCAAGTCCACAGGAATACAGACAAAGTCGGTTCGATAGTCTGGATCTGCAAGCACGCATATCGGCGACGCGTGGGATGGTCGTCGATCTGGCCCTTGTCAGCGGGATATGGGCCAGTCAGAGTGATCTGAAGCCAGATGCGACAGTATGTGCCTTGAGGTACGGCGCAGGTTTCCTCCTTTTTTGATTCAAGCTAAATGGTCATGCAGTTCTACCGTCTGTAGACTGGTGCCTATCGGCCTGGGATGGGATCGTGCTTTCGGTCACGTCGGTAGCGATTTCGGAGAACTCGACAAGAAAAACAAGCATTGGATCGAGGTCGACCAAAAAAGCTCAGTCGTTCCTGTCTGGCGAGCATTTCTCTTGTTTAACTAGTTGTTAATAGCCGCAACCATGTATCTTACTAAAAATGTAATCCTAATGTCGATATTAATTGTATCACAGATCGGGGACGCAAGACGCAGGCGCTCAATACGCGAATCTAAAATCCAGCCGCTTATTCCCGTCGTCTTTGGTGGTCTCTACGTATTCCTGTTGCTCCTGCGGAAGTTTGTGTGTATGAATAATGTCCCGTTCTTCTCTAATAAAGGGTGCTTACCTTCAAGGACATAGTCTTCCACTTGCGCTCCCTGTTTGCGTTGAGCGTTCGATAGAAGAAATATGTCCCGATATAGAGACACAAGTTATATGAGCAAATGCCTATAAGATCTCTATTCCCTCGTTTGTCTGGTATGATGATATTTGTTAACTCTTCCAATATAACACGCTGAAACAGTGTTTGATAACTCACATAGCGGCTTGTCGTCTGTGCGATAAATGTTCGCCTGCGAAGTGTAAGGTAATGACAATATACTCATTCGGTATCTGACTCACAGATATAATGGCCCCAGCCTGTACGAACATATTATACACACTCGCTGAAATGGTCCTGGAATTTCGTTAGCCATCGCACCACAACGAGTGCAACGGTGTCAGGCAAATCACGAACCTCGTGCGAACACTATATGAATTTCTGGACGCCCAAGCTACTTGGATAGGATGAACATATGGGTACCCCGCTATCAGGGACACAACAGCGAAATATGCCCATTGCGACGTCGTATTGTTAAATGTATAAAGGGCGATCAAAAGAGGGAGAGCCCATATCTGCAGGACAATTGTGGCACCAACGCGGGTGTTGACGATCTCGCTGACAAAGGCCATGACAAGCAGCAGGCACATCCCTAAAAACAACGATGGAATGCTCAGAAGACTTGTTTGTGTAGTCGTGAAGCCAAGGCTCCGGAGGGAGAGCGTAAGATATGTCTGCGGAGGAACAACTGGCACTATCCGCAGGCCAGATGTTGTGAGTGGCGCTACGCAGGAAGGAAACAATCTGACAAACCCATGTGCGTTAGTCCGAGGGCGTAGATTGGCCAGAGTCTCCAGTCCTTAAGGGCTTCCCATATCATTCTGATATTAAGCCCTTCGCGGTTGTGCATACTGGATTTGGTTGGATCATCTCGTAGGATCCTAAGCAATCATAGATGAGTTCATACCGGTACTATTTTACGATTCAGCGCAATTATCTTACCTGTTGACCATGATGACTTCCTCGCTGCGATCCAGGCCCAATATCAACGCTGTGAAGCATACACAATTTTTTAAGCGACTCACCGTTCAGTAAACCACCCTTTTGGCCTATACCATGCCTTTGTTTGCGTAGGACCCGGTGGCATCATCGCAAAGGAGATTAAACCAACCAGGAGAGTAATTCCTCCTTCAATTAGAAACAGGTATCTCCACCCTGCCTTTCCATGTACCCCACGAAGTCGTAAAATCCCCGTGGCTATAAACGCACTGGCCATATCGGCTGTGTAGTTGGATACCCAGAAAAAGGCGAGTCTAATGGGTACTGTTATTGTCTTTCCTGGTTATTAGTGTTCAGACGGACATTTTTAATTTCAGCTCACATTCATTCTTGTTGTAGAAATATGACAGATAAAGTACAACGTCTGGGATAAAGCCGCCTTGAAGAAATCCCAAGAGGCATCTGAAGATGTCGTGTTCATGAATAAGCAACAGGGAATATAGATAAACTCAAGACGCACCGAGTACCAAGGAAAGTGCCTCTTCCAGTTAGCCAGAACTGAGAGCACGCGACGATACTCCAAAGCACCATCTTGATTTCCGAATCAGTTCCGAAAGACTGTAATATACGAGAATTTGGTATACCTGACAAGGTATCCAAACATCTGGCCCGATGCGCTTTGACAATAACTGGGAAGGAAGTTCTGACATTTATATTATTAGCTGATGCAATGCTTTGGCCAAAGGAAGATCGAGATCTGTACCTGCGCAGAGAAAAGAGAGACGGAAAACAATAGTACCCAAATTGAAGTCATTTGTGGTGAGGCCGAGGTCATTTAAGAAATTATCAGCATTAGCCTGAGATATATTACTTCTGTCCAGCTCCAAACAGAAGAACATGATGAAGGCCCAGATCATAATTCTAACATCAATTTTTCGGACAAGTTTCTGCAGAGCCAAGTTGTTTCAGCGGCTAAATTGAATAGTAGACGGATTGAGAATACAAACCTTCTCCTCTCGCCATGTCCAGCGAGCCAGCGGGTTGAACCTGTGCGTGTTCTCAAATTGTGGAGGAGGCCGATACACCTCGAGGGTGACAGGGTCGTCGAAGACTGAAGGTTGTGTAGCAATAGAGTCTAGATCAAGTTTTGCTCGCTTCCAGAAACGTCCAAATCCGGGGCCTGAAGTCCCATTCTGGATGGGGACACCGAGTGGCTGAATTTCATCCTCCGAAGCAGTGTCCGAAATCTTCTCGTCGATGCTGGCGCTCAGGTCATTCGACTTCTTCTCGCGATTCAACAGCAACGTCGACATGCCTGGGTTGTGTATGTCAAGAATATGGACCGCTGTTGATTCGGATAGCCCGCGTGGCTCATTGTACGAAGACACGCTTCCATAGTTCTTATAAGCCATTTTTAGCGAGCTTATTCTGCACATTGCGCCTTGAGTGTCTTCAATGGCGCGATAGACTCCCAGCGGTTCTATATACCTAAATCAGGGTTATGGATACCCATATCGGGGTTCCCGGCTAAATATAGCTCAAACCTTTCGCCATTATGAGGACTTTACATCGCTAAACCCTTCCAGCCCTGATAAGTAAGGAGCAAAGGCGAATGTCTCCTTTCAGACACAACTACCGTGGCTGAAAATGTGTATTCATATGGCTTCCGTCCTCCGCTACCTCCCAGTCTGGCTCCATCCGCTAAAAATATCCGTTCGAGAATGCTGAACTCCATGTAACGTATGTAAGTGATTCATAACCGGAGAAATTCGAGCGAAGAGTGGGAGTGGCATGTGGGGCAGCTATTTCCGTGCGATAAGAGATATATCATGTAATTACATAGTGGAATATGAGATTCGACGACTTGAATTTGAAGTGACCAGCGCCATTCAACGGTCAGGCCACCCTTCGGAGTGCTTGGGTTCATTATATGTATCGCCTGTGGCCTGATATAAGAGACATATATTACAGCACTCGCCGCTGTTCCTTTAGACTGCCGTTAAAGTTTGGTGAGCGGTGGGATGTTCAAGTTCATCAGAGGCTGCATTTGCATATCAGATGAGAGTTACATCTCTTGACGGTTGGTCGAAAGTTTTCTAATGTCGCATTTATCGACAGACGGAGCGCCGATCAAAATAGTATCCGCAAGCTGAGAGCCTTAGACTCTTCGGCGGTAAGTAATAGACTAATGTCCTGTAAACGAAGATGTCTACATACTTATGTTGTTCGCAATGACATGGGTCTTCTCTGAAGGGAAATTAATCAATCCCTATCATTAGGTATGTCGACGAATTGTCATCAAGATTATTTTCAAGTTTTTGATTCGGTGTTGTAGACATTAGATTGCAACCGCCGAATGAAGTTCATTTTGACTACGAAATCGGCATTAAGCACTCACTGAGCCCGCCAAAAGTTTCGTCGTCGCGTATTATTAGACTTATTCGTACCTACTTGACACGATAGTCTCTCGGACCTCGGTAAATGATTATCGCCGACCGCCCATTCCTCGACCTCTGCCTCTCAATGCACGTTGCGCCGTGCCAGGGGGGGCTTTAGGTCCAGCGTTTTGCTGAGACCAATGAATAAGCAATAGCACACCGTAGAGATTATGAAGAACTCACAGCTTCGCTCTGGGGATTGCGGACAGTCTCATCGACGCTGAGAATTAAGCAAGCAGCCTCAGTGGCACTGCTGATAGCATTGGTCTTGACTAGGCTTGGTTCCCAAACGAAAGCTTCCATGTTATCCCGTACTCCCGAAACGCCGTCGACATCAACACCAAACCATGTTTCTCCGTTCGCGTGCTTCATGCGCAGCTTGTTGAGAATATCAGTGGAATCCAGTCCGGCATTGTCAGAGATCTGACGAGGGATGATCTCGAGGGCCTTAGCAAACGCAGAGATAACCAACTGCAATTTTCCTGGAATGCCGAGGGCATATTTCCGGATATAAGCAGAAAGTTCCATCTGATAAACACGTCAAAGTCAAGCCTTTAACGCGAAAAGGTGACCATTACCTCAATGGCACCTCCACCCGCAACAACTTCTCCATTCTTAATGGCCCGTTTGACGACCATTAGGGCATCATGCAAACTTCTTTCTACTTCTTCGATGAACTGCTCCGCTCCACCGCGAAGGAGAAGAGTGCAAGTTTTGGCCTTAGGGCAATCTTCGAAGACATTGTATCTTTCGCCTCCAATTTGACGTTCCTCAAATAGTCCGCAGACACCCAGGTGTTCACGAGCTATATCGGAACACGTAGATTGCACTGAGCCACCTGCGGCCTGAACAACGCGTCGGAGATCGCCTGCAGCGACGCGACCTGCGCAGAATATGTCTCTGTCGGCAAACCACTGGGTTGCCAGATCGCCAATAGGGAGTTTGCTCAGAACAACTTTGGCGCCTGTCTTTTCTATTGCTTCTAGCTTGCGGTAGATGATTTCCCACTCGGCGTCAACGATTGCCTGGTAGTCCGCCACAGCGTCAACGCGTACTTCAGCGTTATCCTTCTCAGCCTTGAGTTCCAATTCGACGTTCAAGCAAAGAACGAGAGGGTTGACGAAGTGCTTGGGTTGTTGCTCAGCTCCGGCGTATGTGAAAGTCTTTTTGAACGCGACACCCTTGATAAGAAGCGAATCCTGTAATCCTCCACCGGCAATCTTCTTCACTCCGATAAGAGACTCGTCAAGGTCGTCTTGATCCAGGCATTCAATAGCGTCAACGACCATCTTGGAAAAGAAAGGTTTTTCTGAATGGATAAGTTTTGATGACATAGAGGTCGATGCACATTTTAGAAGTAAGGAGCGGAAACGTCTGTAGCAGCGTCAGTCAATGAAGACATACATTTGTTAGATACATTGGCTCACTCGGGGTCCGATCTGTCAACAGTGATTTGCAGTTTTTTAATTTGATCAAGAGCCTATGTGTCAAGATTATGAAGTCGTGAGGGAGCGTTCTGCATAATGACGCGTACCAATTGGCATGCTTGTCTAAAGCCCTTCATGATAATGTGGGGGCTAACACCTTCCTCGATGAAGTTTCTGACCTCCTTCAGAAGTTGGGCTGCGAGAAGCACTACACTTGTTGTTCCATCTCCAACTTCTGCGTCTTGAGCACGGGCGATGTCGACGAGTGTACGGGCAGCGGGATGAACGATATCTAGGAGCTTCAGTATTGTCGCGCCATCGTTGGTGATTTGTGCCTCGCCACGTTCATTGACAATGAGTTTGTCCATTCCTCGCGGGCCAAGAGTACTGGCGAGCGTTTCTGAGATGGCAAGACATGCTCCGATGTTGGACAATAGTTGCGGTTTTCCTTGGGACGTGTCTGTGCCTTCTTTCAGCAAGACAACGGTGGGTTGCTGGCAGATGCGATCAGAAGCAACATAAATTCGTTGGAGAGAAACATACCATAGGTAGTCCGCGCTGCATTTTGAGTAGACTATCGCGGTTCAGAAGATTGGACGATCTGGACACAGCGTAGACATGATTTCTTTCAATTTCTGGGTTGTTTACGTTTGTTAGCCAATACGCGTTTTTGGACGCGTTTTGGGTAATTGACTCACGAACGCGTCAATAAGTAATCACTTTCCTTGACTGACGATGACTGGCCCCAAGGAATCCATACCCACTGAACCTCCACCTGATCCATTCTTTCTGGGTTCTGACGACGAGGACGATGGTTCCCGAGATGTCGATATGGCCTACGAAGAAGAACTCCTGTCAGACATCGTTGTTGATCACCCCACCACCGCGGGTGGCAACCCACGGCGGAGTCCAAGTATACCACAAACGCCACGAGAATCTTCTTCGCGGTCGTCTCCCATGATCCAAAAACTCTTCCTCGACGATGTCGATGACGACGACCAAATTACAACCCTTTCCACCATCCCAACACCACAAAAACGACAAGCTTCTGAGGCCGGTGATTCTGACATTGAAATCATTGAGAAACCAAGTGGCTTTCCACACAGAAAGAAGACAGCGAGCGCGAGACTCAACGGAAAATCGAAAAGGGAGGAGTCGCCTGGGACCCCGGCTCCAGTTTCAAAGAGACGCCGCGTCTCACCTGTTCAGGCGACGGTTGACGCGCCACGCGTTCCTGCCTCGGATTTTCAACCTACTTATTTAGGTGAGATAGTGGTACCCAATGCTTGGAGTAATGTTTCTGGCAGAGGGTATATAAAACCCAATGATCTTGTTGTCATTAAACGTGATGAGGACGAACCCGTACCCGGACCCAGTAAAGCCATGCCGGCAAATAATGCGAAGGAGAAGAAATCAGACAAGAAGCAGATTACTCTGGCAACAATGCTCAAACCACAACCGTCCAAGCCGTCTCGGAAGAAGAAAACCGATACAATTGTACGGCTTGTCAATACAAAAGGCTTTGGTATGTAATCCAGCGATTGACGTATCGTCTGAATAAACTAACGTTCTTGGTTTAGAGTTTGGGCGGTTGCCGACTGAGGTATCTTGGTGGATATCAAAACTGCTAGAATTAGGTATGCTTCATTATTTCGACCAAAATTCTTATAATGCGTCTGATTTACATGATAGGCATGGTCGAAATACAGGCTGTCATGACAGACTGTCCAGAACGTCTGACAACTGGTATAGGCCTCATTGTGACAATGCGTATCTACATCGCTGCTGCTGCATTTGAACCCTTGAAATCTTCTGGTCAAAGTGAAAATACAACACCAATGGGTTTCAATGAAGGCACGGAGACGCACGAAGAAAGGTGGGCACTCTTGTGCAGCAATGCTAGTCAGATGACTGAGCAAAGTCTTCTTAGCTATCTTCGTGAACGAAAGAATGCAATATTACGGTTATTTGAAGTGGTTGGTCTGAAACCCCAAGCAGGGGCCAACGTTAAGGCAGACCAATACGACTCGAAGGCTCAAGAAGATGCCCTCAAGAAGATGGCTGGTCGGACGTCAAAGAAGGTCAAAGAAATTGTCGGAGACGGTGAAGAGATCGAGGTTGATGCCGTGGAAGACCTCTCGAAGAATGAGATCGAAACCATCTATAGCAAGTGAGTAAAACCATCAGCACTGTTCGTGTCTGATACCAAACAAACCTCTCAAGAGCGCAGCATAATGATCAACATCTGGGCGTCATGGAACCAGGTCCATCTTTTCGTCTGACTTTGCGCGAATATCAAAAGCAAGCATTATTGTTCGTACTTTCAATATTGTTTCATGTTTTACATGACCCTAATCGATACCTGCAGCTGGATGAATTCTCTGGAAACTGGTGCCATGGATGCACGCGAAGCATCGTCAATGCATCCGTTGTGGTCAGAGTTAGGCCCTTTCAATTTCTGTTTGTTTATCTATTCTCACAGTATTCTAGATATTGTTTTCCTTTAGAATCAGTCACCGATGGAAAAATGATAGACCTCACAGCCGATGAAAAATTGTTCTATTTCAACCCGTACTCTGGCGAATTAAGCCTGACTTTCCCAAAAGCGGAAAGGAACTGCAGAGGAGGAATCCTAGCGTGAGTGTGTTGTCTCCGTCGTTGGTATTATTGATTCTCAACTTCCTGCAGTGATGGTACGATCCTTCATACTTGTTTGTCCCGTCCAATTTATAGATGCCATTCGTTACCTGATTTTTTCTAGAAAGTAAGTGACCTGCTTGCTGAACGAGTGCTGTAATGAACTCCCCCTTTTTTCTATAGTGGGAATGGGCAAAACTATCATGCTTTCCGCCCTCATACAAACCAGTCATGTAACTCCGGAAGACAACACAAGTGCACCAAGTAAAGCGAAGCAATTGAGGCTTGACAGCGCTTTCAAGCCCATAGCCCATCGAAGAGGAAAACTATCCAGGGCCCCTTCAGCAACACTAATTGTCGCTCCGACTTCCTTGTTGAATCAATGGTCTGAGGAACTGACTCGTTCGAGCAAGGAAGGAACATTTGACATTTTGCTATGGCATGGACAAAATCGGTTGCAACTTGAATCATTAATTGACGACACCGAAGGAAAGGATAGAAAAATGAAAATCATCATCACTTCATATGGCGTCCTAGCTTCAGAGCATGCCAAATCGCACTCCCCCGTGTTCGACAGTAGGTCATATTCACAAGTGGTGTCTTGCTTATCAGGCTCACTAATTATCAAAGTTCACTGGCTTCGGGTCATCCTAGACGAGGCCCATGCTTGTAAATCGCGCACGAGCAAAACAGCCAAGGCGGTCTATGCTCTATCTGCAAGTCGCAGATGGGCTGTAACGGGTATTGGTTCTCTCCTCCCTGTCGTAAATATTGTAATAACGTCGTTACAGGAACTCCCATTGTTAATAGACTTGAAGACCTTTATTCTTTGTTGTAAGTTCAGTTACTGGTTCTACGCTCTGACTATACCTGAACAGATTCTCTAGGAAGTTCCTCGATTTCAAACCTTGGTCTGAATTTGCTTTCTTCCGATCGTATGTTATTGTTAGTATGGAATTGTGCATTCATTAAAATTTCATTCTCACAGCTTCATAACGCTCCCCTTTATCGCTCGGGATCCTAAAGCAATCGAGATTGTTCAAATAATCCTAGAAAGTATACTTCTGAGACGAGAAAAGACTATGACAGATCGAGATGGTAACAGGATTGT
This sequence comes from Hypholoma sublateritium FD-334 SS-4, assembly GCA_000827495.1. Taxonomy (NCBI): domain Eukaryota; kingdom Fungi; phylum Basidiomycota; class Agaricomycetes; order Agaricales; family Strophariaceae; genus Hypholoma; species Hypholoma sublateritium. The sequence continues at coordinate 742,089 of KN817521.1, read as the reverse complement.
TGATCTACCACCCAAAGAGGTAATTCAAAAGATATTGTCTACTATTTTCTGTAACTGACACAGCTAAAGATTGTCGTTGAGGAGCTTGAATTTTCGCCAATCGAAAGGAAGATATACGATTCTATCTATGATTCAGCAAAAGCCAACTTTGAACAATTAGATGCTCAAGGTCTCTTGAGTAAAAACTTTACTCACATATTAGCCATGTTGATGCGGTGCGAGCGACTGTAATTTTTATCAATCTCTTCTTCTCACATCATTCTAGACTTCGACGTGCAGTTCTCCACCCCAGCCTTGTGCTCACTACTGGAGAAGAACGAGCAATGTCACCGGAGAAGAATGGAAAGGTTGACGTAAACGACCTCGTGAAGCACTTTGCTGAAGGCGAACGGAGCACATTCGCTGAAGAATTTGTGGCTAACCTCAACGGTGATGACAACAGAGAATGTCCAATTTGTTTCAACGAAATGGAAGTTGCTATGATTGTGCCTCAGTGCATGCACCAATTGTGCGTATCTCCCTCTCGTTCCTATTCGACCTCGCTCAATGTTGCGGGTAGCTGCAAGGATTGTATCATTTCCCATATAGGCTTGTGCGAGAGAAAGTCGTATGAACCCACATGTCCGTCGTGTTCCGTGGGCCCCATAACGGTATGCATTTCCATGCGTATCATCCGAATTTAGAAATCTAATGTCTGCGCATAGACCAATGAACTAGTGGAAGTCATCCGACAGGACAAGAATTCATCATCTGGTGAATTACCAGTTGTACTTCGTAAAAACAATTTCCAGTCCTCGACAAAGCTGGATGCACTGATCCAGAATCTCAGTAAAAAAATACCATCTAATCTGCAGCTAACCGTATTCTGATTAAAATGTGCCAGGGAAACTAAAGGCCCAAGATCCCTGTTTCCGTGCAGTGGTTTTCTCTCAATTCACTAGTTTTTTGGATCTTATTCAAATCGCCCTGGAAAGGGAAGAATTTGAACAATATCGATTTGACGGAACCATGGACATCAAAAAGAAAGGCGCCGCTATTAGCGGATTTAAGGATGCGTCAAGCACTCCCAAAGTTCTAGTCGTCAGCTTAAAAGCTGGTGGAGTGGGCCTGAACGTAAGTTGTTCGACTGGATAGTCACTCAATCAATTTCACTAAGCATGACCGTACCAGCTGACTGTCGCAAATCATGTTTTCATGGTGTGTACAATAAACATTTGCCTTTATCATATTGTTCGTCGCTAATACCTTGAAGATGGATTGTTGGTGGAATTCTGCTGTCGAGAACCAAGGTCAGGTCGCTCTATAAATTACTATTGAAAACCCAGACTCTGAATAAGCGTATCAAAGCCATTGATCGGGTTCATCGCATAGGACAAGATAAGACTGTCTACGTCAAGCACTTCATTGTGAGCAATATGAACCACTTTGCTCTGGTAACGCACTGATCACATTTCAGATCTCGAAAACAATTGAGAATCGGATTCTGCGCATACAGAAACGAAAAACGGCCATCGTTAACGAAGCTTTCCGTGGAAGTGGAAAAACAGATACGGAAAGTATTCAGAATCTAAAGATTATGTTTGGAGACGATTAATGGCTTCAGCGTTTGTTATTCACTGAAGTACTGAAGTCCTACTAATTGATTGATCTCGTCAAAATTTCAGCGGCCTGTACTGCTTACTTATAAGTACTTAATCGCTATTGAGTCGTAGTTACATCTATCACTTTGTGTATACTTATACACTTGAAATTCTTCGAGGCATATTTGACTGAGCCACAAATACACTTTTTGCCGTGGAACTGGGTGAAGTTTTGTAGCGTCACGTATGTAAATTCAAAATTGGTTAGAAATTTGAGGAGAAATCAGGGTCACATGACCTAATCATCAATCAACGCGCCACATCCGCGATTCCTCGTGGGGCCGTCTTCAATATTCTTGTCTCTATTTATTCTGGCCACCTCATTGCGTTTCCTGAGAAAGTCCCTCTTCTCCAATCAGGTTGAAATCACATCGAATCCCCATCGATATCTGCCTCTCCCTTCTCTCCACTTTCGCGGAGCGACGAGTGATTGCGCCGCGATAATGGCAAAAGCAACAAAGCCTGGATTCTACGCCGTGAGGAACGGTCGAAACATCGGTGTATATAATACCTGGTAAACTAGTTTTCCGACGTCTACAATAGTCCTTAACACTGTTTTTCCCCCAGGGCGGAGTGCGAAGCACAGACAAAAGGATATGCCAATGCGCAATACAAAAAGTTCAGCGCGCTTTCTGATGCTCAGCACTTCATCTCGCCATCCTTCTCGCAAGGCCCTGTAGCCTCCCAAAGTTCCGTAACTCCGTCACAAACCCAGGCACGTTCAACTCCTACTTCCCAGTCAAGCAACAAGCGCGAGTACGACAATGTCTTCGGGATAGAGGTCCCAGATACTACGGGCTGGGATGTGGTGTACAGTGATGGTGCATGCAAAGGAAATGGAATGAAAGGCCCCGTTGCCGGAATTGGGGTATGGTGGGGCCCAAATGATGAGAGGTGGGTGTTCCATTGTATCAATGGCACTCCCTGAGATCAGGTCTTTTTGTAGAAACATAGCAGAGCGATGCCCAGGTGATCAAACCAACAATCGTGCGGAACTTGTGGTAAGACACATGCATAACATCATAACCTTTGTGCTTGCTGATATCCCTCGTAGGCCATCATGCGTGTCTTGGAAACAACCCCCATTTCGAAGAAGCCTTTGCTCATCAGGACAGATTCGCAATACTGCATGAACTGTGCGTTATTTTTTGTCTTTGCGTTTATATTTCTATGACTGAAAATCTCTACAGGTTTCAAAAGATGGATTCACGCATGGAAGGAGAACGAGTGGAGGACCAAGGAAGGCCAACCCGTAAAAAATGCTGGCATCATTCGTTGCATCTCGGCATACCTCACTATCCGCGGCAAGCTAGGGCAAAAAGCTGTTCTTGAATACGTCAAAGGGCATAGTGGGGATGTTGGCAATGATGGTGCAGACTTAATGGCTAATCGAGGTTCGACGATGACTGAACTTGAAGACCGGGATTGGGATACGTTGGAACAGGAACTTGAAGAACAAATCCGCGACTTGTATAATGTTAGCCAGACAAATGTAAAATACGACTTGGAGGTAGAACACAGGAGCAAAATACGCAAATTATCACCAGAAAGTTCAATGTCGATTTCCTCTTCCATGGTGGTCAACCCATCAGAAGTCAACTTCGATGTCAGTACACTTTTATCTGTCAATAAAATAGGCTAATTCAACCGATTTTGCCAAAGGATTTTGCAGATTGTCTTCTTGACGATGACGATCTAGCAAGTGAAGTTTTATGATTCAAAAAACCAAGACATCGTGCATCGAGTGCCACGAAAGGCAGTGCGATATGTGATTACCATCCATTTACCTATACCCTGTGGTATGGCCTACAAACTGGCCTAACTTGGATAACTGTGTATAACTTGTGTATAGAAATTCTCTGCTAATTACATGCATATAATATGTGATCCAATAGACAAATACTTTTAGCAGGTGTAAAATGACTTGAATCATCGGTGGACGTGAGCGGCACGTTCTCTCACGGGTCTTCTGCAGACTGCGGCCAGTTGACCACCCACCACTTCAAAGTTACAAAGCTTCACGCTTCAATTGCCACTCGGCTATTCGATAATCTATTGATGCTCAGCTGCCCAGTATCGACCCTTTCGTAGTTGGAGACTGCAACGCGGAACCAGCGCCAGTGCCACCTTCACTGATTCACGCTTCGGAATACACTTCAGACCAAAGGCTCTCCATTGAACGCGCCTTGCTATGGACAACGAACTCGTACTTGTCTGGCAAATAGTGAACGAACTGAGCGAGCAGCTGGCTCACAATCAGAAGCTCACAAATGCTCTCAAATCGCAAGCCGGGTTACTGAAGGTGCGTCTTTGAATATCGCCGCCATGCTTACCCACCTTACTTATATTTACAATTGAAGGAGCAAGCTACTCAAGCGACCGCAGGTTTCGCGTTGCGTCGCGTCAATGCCGATATCTCAAAAGGTAGTGCACATGAAAGACTTGATTCATGGTGTTGCTCATGCAATTCCATCTACTAGAAACCTTCGAATCAGAGTTGGAACGATCTAACGCTCAAATAATCATCGAAAATCAGACACTTCTGCACGAAAATAAGCAGCTTGGTTTGCTTCTCAAAGAATACGAGGGAACGATGGATACGATCATGTCTAAATTCCGGAATCATGCTGTGCGTATACTATCGCGTGCTATATCTTTGGCCGAATTGACCATATTCTAGGTTGCAGCTCAACAACATGAATTAACCCTCACACGACATTATGAGAGCCTCCTCCTTTCCCGCGACTCCCATAACCTTTCTTCCGACTTGACGGCCAATACGAACATGTCCCAATCACTTCAAAGATTGTGCTACCATCTGCGCGGTCTCCTAAAATCCATGGCGGGTGAAGATATGGCATATCAAAACATTGATCCTGATTACGACCAGTTGGGTTTCAACGCGGCCGACCTGGAAGAACTAACACAATTGCTGGAATCGCTGGACGAGAAAGGCGGTACATACCCGGGCAGAGACAAGCGAGAGGATTGGGCGATTGAGAGGGAATCCGAAATCTCGCGGCTAGAAGCAGAAAATGAGGAGCTTAGGAGGATACTAGGTATTGACGAAGCCGGTATGACGGCAAACGGTCTCTCAATGGACGTCCACCCTGTCGAAAGTGGGCGAAGCTCAACTTCCCTCTCGAATTCGCGACGAGGACCCTCTGAGCCCTACAACACCAGATCATACTGGGAAACAGGGCAGGGTGGTGGCTCTATGCAAAGAGTAATGGACCTGCAACCCGGAATGCGTGCCGGTCCGCAAGCCACTAGGAGGACCGGTATCTTTGGTGCAAACCAACAGCGAGGCGGCTTTTTAGGAGGCTTGACTCGGAATGGCATGTCTGTGAGCGTCGGTGGAACACCGAACAATTCGGTCTGGGGGAACCAGCCTACAACACCAGTCCCGTTGACTTCAGAGCGTCCACAATGGCAGCTACAAGGAGGGTCCTCTGGGCTAGATTTAAATCGTTAGTATTAGTTTTTTATTGTCATGCTTTGCTATTTATTGTGGAACTGTACTTACGGTTGTATATGGATTTGCGTTTTCTTTTCTGTACAAAGTCTTGAACTCCGCATCAGCATTGAAAACCGCATCCGGAAGCCGACCCGTTTGACATAACCTCCTACTAAGAGCTTGTTTGACGCTCATGTCATCAAAGTTTGACGAGCTTCCTGTTGAACTTTACGATGCCATCTTCAGTTACGTGGAGCCCTCGGACCTACAGGGCACTATGCTAGCGGTTACTCGAGCGATTCCATTCGCGGCAGTGCCTTTACAGCACCTATTTCGCAATCTTCAGCTCGAACGCCCCGAGCAAACAATCCAGCTGTACAATCGCATCCGCCCTCGCAATGCACGCGGAAAAGCGCGGCGCCAAGTCATGGAGGGAAGCGTTGGTACCGGCTCTGCAGACTCTGAGCAACCTGTTGCATGGGTAAAAGAGCTGGCCGTCAAGACGTGGACTGTGGATGCTGATGTGCTGCTTAATCTGGTTCGCCTGCTCCCAAATCTCCAATCGCTGACTCTCTGGATTGGGCCCACTAATTTTTCCCCGGAGCATCTGGAGGAGCTACTGGCCCAGCCTCTTGAGCATCTGCGCTACCTATCTCTTCGATTTCGGCCATAGTGAGTTCGCAAGCAATGCCGCGTTGAACGGGCTTGAGATATTGATGCTGACCCGGCATAGCGTTGAAAAAGTTACATATTACCAGTTTTTGAAGGTATTCTGGAGTTCTTTATGAGCATGCTCGAAACACTTGCTCAAGTACATGATGTGTCAGGGTGCTTATTTCGATTCTACGCTGACAGTATTGGCAGAATGGCCAGCCAATGTCATATCAACGCTCTCTATCGTGCAAGACCCAATTGACGCGGAGATGGCACAGAAGCAAGACTTTGCCCAACCTATTGTCTTTTTCCGGCTGGATCTCTTCCCACTCTTGAGTTCGCCTGCGATAGCCTCCACTCTTGAAAACCTGCGCATACGCATCCCCTCGCGACCCGTTGCTAGATCGATCTGCGGCTCGCTGCCGGCCAGCTCTCCCTTTGACTCCAATCGCAACCTCATCCTCCCCCGCCTCGAGTTTCTCGACCTATCGACGTCCAGCGTGCTGGACACCGAGGTCGACAGCATTCTCGCACGCTTCGCGACCATCAAGCACCTCGTGCTGGACAGGTGCGCCGTGCTACGCGGGGACCTGCGCGAGGGCGAGGGCGGCGCGCTGGGGAAGCGACTCGCCCTCATTGGTGTCCGCCGCGCGAAAGACAGGGAGAAGGCGCTCAAGGCGTGGCTCGAGTCGCGGGTTGTCGTCGCCGAAGCGATACCGAGCGACGGCGCACCCGCGGTGGACCAAGGTGCGGGGCCAGCTGGAAGACGACCGCGCCCGGGGCGCAAGGGCCTGGCGACGGCGACGATCTCGTTCCGCACGGTCGACTCGCCGCCTGCTGCACCGTCGCCTGCTGCATCGAGAACGCCTGCTACACTAGAAACGCGTGCTGCACCGAGAACGCCTGCTACAGCGGCGACGCCAGCTGAACTGGCGGAGCCTGCTCCACTGGAAACATCTGGAAAGACGCAAGGAAAGAAGCATGAAAGAACGTCTGGAAAGGCGTCGATGCCTGCTGCGCCGGCGGCGTCTGCTAAACCGGAGGAGCCTGCTCCACCGGAGACACCTGGAAAGACGCATGGAAAAACGTCTGGAAAACGGTCTGGAAAGAAACGGAACGCTCCAATGAAGAAGGCGGACAAACAGCGCGCGACGCGGATACGCGTCCTACCCGCCCTGCCAAGCCTCGTGTCGCTTTCTGTGACGCTGTCGCCGGTGGTGAAGCCCGAGCGCTACCCTGCCATCCGCTCAGAGTTCACCGAAGGGTGGAGCGAGGGTATCGCGCAGTTGGCGGTGACACGGGCTAGGCTTCGGACCAGCGCTACGAATGGATACAGAATCATGGTCATAGGTCCGACCGATTCTGACGACGAGGACTCGGACGGTAGTGTAGAGCGGGACTCGTTGAAGGAAGGGCTGTATGGACTAGCAGAGGTTGACCTTACCGACCCTGAGGCGTTTAGTATGCCTGCTCCAGGCGAAATTTTGGTACCCACTCTGTGTTTTGCAGGCGCTGGGATTGAAGGTGCTCATGAAGCCCACTGCGGACATTCCGTAGGCTGGGTTGCCATGAAAGATGAGATTTAATGGTATAGAACAAGTGTAGAAAGTGTAGAGTTAGTGTATTAATATCTTATCTTATCTTATCTTATCTTATTGTTGATCGAAGATCTATGACCTCAGATCGCGCACAGTTCTACGCACTGCGGGGCGACGGTCCCCTGACATCCTCTCCTTCTGCCTTCACCTACTACAAACTAATCTACAGGACGTAGCGACACTCTTACTTGCATAATTTTCGCCCATGACATCCGACCCCAGCGCCGTCACCGCGGCCACGGACAATCTTACGGCCTCTGAATCGGGCTCACAGTCGCACCTACCGCGCGCGAAGCTGACCGCGCTCGCGCGCCTCAAGTCGTTCGGGGGCTCGTTTGTTAGCTCGCGCGACGCCCCGCTACCGATCGTCTTTCCCCCACCGTCCTGGGATCTCAGCGACGAGCTCCTCGGCAAGACCGCGCCCCGCGCGCCTGCGCTGCTCGAGTCCAACTACAGTAAAGTGGAGACCCCGGAGGCGGTCCCGTTCGCGAAGAAGCTCCGGGCGCTCATCGAGTCGCTGCCTATCTCCCTACCGGGTACATCGAGCCAGCACGAGGCSGCCGCCAGCGCCGGCGCCGCAGATGCGGATGCAGACGCGCCGGACGATGGGCGGCAGGGCTCGCCTGTCCCTCCGGGCTTGGACCCGGGACTGATGCGCATGCTCTCTTCGGAGAGCCTGATGAACGGGACGCCGGCCGGCGCCCYCGCGGGGCCTRATTCGRCRCCTGCGCGCCCGGGGGTGTGGAACATCCTCGCGAGCCTGCGGCGCGGGGGCACAGGGCGCCCGCGCGCGAGCGCCGTCGAGGAGGAGGAGGGCGGCGTGATGGTGTACGCGCCGCTCGAGCCGCGCACGGACTCGCAGCTCGCGCTCGCGGACTCGGAGACGGTGCTCGAGTACGCGGACCCCGACGCGCCGGCGCCGCGGAGGTCGAGCGAGGGCGCCGCGCCGCCGCGCGTGGCAAAGCACGTCTGGGTGCCGTCGACGACGGAGCTGTCTGTGCTGACGACGTGGTGGGGGTACCGGCTGTACCTCCCGCCGCCGGTGATGGCGAAGCTCGACGGGACKTCGCTGCAGGCGACGGCGCGCGCGGCGATGGTCACCGCCGCGCTGCGGTGGGTGCTCGATAAGATCCCGATTATGCTCGTGCCTCCGCAGTTCCGTCCCGCGGTGAAGATGCTGAAGCAGCTGGGCCCGCTTGTGGGGTATGTCGGCGTATTCATCGCGTGGAGCTGGGACCGCGTGCGCGCGTGCGACAAAGGTGCGTGGGCGCGCCAGCGCGTCATGATTTATTAGTGTACTGACGATTTCATTTATCTGACGCGTCTAGGGAACGGTGTCGTGCTTACTGCGACTTGGCTGCTTCCCGTCGCGTTGTTGCCCATGTCGTGGGACGCGGGTGATATTTACGGCCCGCGACCGCCACTTACGACGGAGGCGACGGGGGCAGCGGTGCCTTCCGAGGAGCCTCCCGTCGAAGCCCCGAAACCTCCGGACAGCGACAAAAAGAAAGCGGCCAAAGCCAAGTCGTTCTTCCACTGGTAGACATGGCAGTTTGTGAGTGTGTGCAAAAATATTTTTACCGCTCGTAAAAATGGTTTTGAACATTGTTCGGCGCAGATTGTCGGATTCCGCGGGGGCCAGCCTATATTATTGCCATTTCTTTCCCGTATTTCGGGGACCGGACCTATACTTATATTTACGTGTGTACGTACCTCTTCATATCTAGGGTGCAGACAGCGCGCGCATCTTGTACATCTTAATCTCTCTGCGTATCTCATTATCAGAGTTTCACTTTCGACATCTGCTGCCGTGAAGGTGGACACTACGAATTCACACTTCATCATRCCCTTATCCACCGCCCATAACAATCCGATACCAGATAACGAGAAGCGGCGCACAGTCATRGACGCAACTGCCACAACACATCTGGCTGATCTCCGTGTGCGATCATTAGATGTCGGTGCACCGTGATAGCATATGTAGCCCACGCCAACTAGGCCCAATGGCCCGACTAAAGTTAGTCGCCTCTCGCGGTGTGCGCCAAACACATAACAAATGCGTCCTGGCCGCGCGATACGGCTGGCAGCTTATTTCAGGCGCGCTTCGAYGCAGCGTGGGCAGCAGCTGCCAGTGCAGCAGCACCGCAATTCGCCGGGGCTAGCGCGGGTGCGGTGTGGCAGCAGCGGGTGGCGCGCTTCGYTCCGAGGATTCAGCTGCCTTGGAGCGCGAAGCCCGTGGTGGTGCAGCGGTGCGCGTGCCGCTACTTATCGCGCGGCGGCGATTGGCGGGCGCGCACAGAGYGTGTGTGGCGTGGGCGGGCGCTTCCCCGCGAGGCGATCCTGGCGGAGCGATTGATCACACCCCCGCGAAAATAGACAAGTAGCGTCGATCGGCGGCCCTGGGTGGATGTGGATACGCGCGGTGYGTGAATTGGTGCGAAGCGCGGATGGTGCGTCTGTGTATCGGTTCGCATGGGGGTACGGAGACGCGAGCGCATCTTCTCGGGACGCCGGTGCACACCAGGAAGCGCWGCGCGCTGCCWGGGCGGGCGCGCCGGGGACGAGATGTGCCAGCGGCCGGCGCCCGTGCTGTGCTCTATAAGTGTAGCATGGGCTTCGCAACCTGAGGATCTGCGTATGTACTTGGTATGTACATAGAGGAAACGGGGGGCCGGCGCAAACAGTGGCAACTACATAGCGCCATAGTKCCMGTCGTGCTCGCGGCGCGGCCATTTATAGCGGGTGGGGTGCGCACCCACGGTACGTCAGACAGGCTCGCGGCTGGCGGGAGCGGGGCGCGATGCGCGCGGGTGACGGCAGCGGGCGGCGRGCGGRGGSGCTGGCGGGCCGGRGCCGRGCGGCGGGTGGGAGGTGAGGTGGCTCTGGCGCGCTGGCGAAGAGAACGATTCCTATCGAACGAGAAATGTTTGACTCCTGCAAAAACATAGGCTTTACTGGGCGAAGGGCGATAGAGCATATGGTGATAGAGCGTATAGTTAGCTACGCTGATCGACTTTATCACCAACTGTTGATCGAGGCGTTCATCAACACGCAGCGCATCGAATTGTGCCCAAGGGAGACTAATGATTGGCATGCATGTGCATCGTCTACTAGGGGCTGCTTCTACATGGAGGACGTCATCAAGGGTCAAGTATGTTTTCAGTGGCGTCGACGTCTCGAATCTATTACTCACTATTATTCGACCTGTCGGCATAGGCGCTCCGTGCTCTCAACGAGACCAACTTGGATATTTGCATTGTGATTGACAACGCTTTGCCTCGTTGTTTGTAACTTTGACGCTCTGTGAGTCCGTTCCCCATGCAACATATCGTTGTCAATATTATCGCCATTTTGCAGCCCCAAATCTCATGCAGAGACGGTCTAGTCCCCCATTTATCARRCAGAAGTGACGCCATTAATTCCGGGCCTTTTCTTTTCATTTGGGGCCACGCTCATTTGGCAGCGTTCATGACTGTCGATTATTYAGACGCGCGGTCAGCGTGGCCAAATATAGCTTGTGAGATAAACGGAGGCATAAATAGCGGCGTGGCGAGTATCACGCCCGCCTTCTTTTCCGACAGCAGTAGTCGATGTTGATCRGCGRCAAGCRTGTTGGGGCCGAGATTTGATGACGCCATGCTCGCAAGAATAGGCTGGTTCCACGGTGCACTCGGCCGCAGCCCTGGGCGACCCATCCGTCGCAGGGGATGCCACATCGAGGATCAGGGAACAAAGATTGGGTGGCGAACAGAGATGGGGGCGAGATTGGCAGCAAGAGGGTATCCGCATAGAGCACGCTGCAGCGATAAAGGGTGGTCGCGCGACGCATTAACGCCTGGCGTTGTTATCACTGCGATATGAAGAGCTATTTCGGGGGGACGCGGTTTCCCCTTGGAACGTCTGCGGCGCGTCGCCAGGGATCCCGGGACGCGCCCTGCCTTTTTTTGCTATCTGGTGCGCCGGGTAGCGCGCGACGGGGGCGCGCACACGGCCGGGCGGCGGCCGGCGGGCCGGGGATTAGTCGGGACGGGCGGCGGGCGGGCGGGGGGAATTGGACGCGGGTGATTGGAGGATAAGAGGCGGGAGAAGCCGATGCAGGATCTCGGGCCCTGTGTGCCAGCTGGGCACGGACTTATATGCAGCGCCCCTCCCTTCCTCCCGTCCCAATGTCTGCCCCGAAACAGGACGCCCTCGCTCGTCGCGGCCGCTCGCGCCAAGTCCCCGCCTCCGCACGCGAACGCCAGGCCGACGACGAGCGCAGGTCCGCCGTCGCCGTCCACGCCGTCCAGCACAAGTTTTTCGTCCTCCCCGCTGCCGACGACGACGACGAGCCGCCCGCTCGGCCGACCCCGACGATGCCCGCGGCCGGCAGTTCCCGCGCGTCCCCGGCCCCGCTTAGTTACCGCTCCCAGCGCTCGTCCTTTTCCTCCATCCACAGCGCCCTCTCCACCCCGAGCTCGTCCTCCACGATGCTCAGCATCGCCGCCCCCGTCCCCCTCAAGGCCGCCGTCCCCCCGCCCTTCATGCGCTCCGCCTCGCCCTCGCCCCCGAGCTCCGCCTCCATGTCCCCCGACTACTACGACTCGCCGCCGTCGCCCCCGCGCTCGCTCGAGGACCAGGTCCACGTCGCCTACGCCCTCGACGACATCCACCTCGCAAAGATCCTCCTCCTGCGCCTCAAGGGCATCGAGGTCACCTCGGACGACGATCCCCGCATAGCCGCCGTCCAGGACGAGGACTTCGACTTTTGCTTCGTCCCCAACGGCGCCCTCATGGACGAGTACGACGAAAAGGCCATGCAGGAGATGCAGGCCCGCGAGATGGCCCTCATCGAGCAGCGCCGCCGCGTCCTCCGTCTCAAGGACTGCGAGCGCAAGTTCGACGACGGCAAGCGCCGCCTGCGCGAGCAGCGTCTCGCGAGCGACCGCCGCCGCCTCAAGGAGCAGCAGCAAGAGGAGGACGCACGCCGCCGCGCAGTGGAGCGCGAGCAGCGCCGTGCCGCCGAGGAGGAGCACCGTCGGATCGCACACGAGCGGGCCGTCGTCGCCGATATGCACCGCGCCGCACAGCGGTCCCGTAGCCGCAAAATCGTGAGCTACCGCTTTCTCCAAGCGCCGCCGACCAACACGCAGCCTAAGCACTTTGTGTACGACTTCCCTGGCTACCCTGCCCGGTCGGGTAAACCGATGCCTGCTGCGCCCACATGCGCGCCGCAGCCCCAACAAACTCCTGTGTTTGACGACGCCTGCGCCGTCCCCTTCACAGAAGTTCTGAAAAGCATGCAGGGGCCCCTTTTCCCTACCTCACACGCTGATCGGCCGCGAAGAAGCGACAGCCCTGCGCTTCCAAAATCGAAATCCAGAACGCCAAGTCAAGTGAGACGGCGCAGGGAAGCCCGGCTCCTCCAGGCGTTGCTCGTCGATATCGAATACAGCGAGGACGAGCGCCGGAAACTCAAGGGCAAGCAGCCTGAGAACGGGCGCCGTATTTTTGCCCCTTGTCTGGCCTGCTCGGCGGCGAGCTCCCCCCAATCGTCCCTGTCCGCAGCTTCGCCGCCCCCGATGCGCAGAACGTCCTCATGGCTCTCCTTCCGTGGGACGAATTCCTCGGCGTCTTCATCCACTACCGATCTCACTACCCCGGCCTCGTCCCCCATCTCCTCGTCCAAGGCTCCGTGGTTCATCATGGCCAAATCCACTCTATCAGATGCCGTACTTCCTACCCTGCTTCACTCCTGTCATCAGCGTACCCGGCTTATGGCCGTTGCCTTATCGGATAGCCCGCTCTATATTGAGGCCCTGCCGCCCACGAGATTGGAACCTTTCTCCCATCTTGGTAGGCAGCGAAGCAACAGCACGGCCCGCGCGGCGCGAGAGGGGGCAGGCGTCCTCGTCCGTCGCATGTCCAAGTTTGTTGAGCTTGCCAAGGGCCTGCAGACCGTGTACGCGAGCGCAGCGCTCTTCGGCCTTGACGAGCGCGCGCAGTCGCCCATCAGCCGCCCGGCGTCGCGCGCGAGCCACAGGACCCGCACACCCCCCACCGCCACCACCGAGGACGGCACGCTCGCGCCGAGGGGACAGCGTGTCAGCAGGCCTAAACTTAGGCCGGCTGGGTACCGCGCCGCCGCGCGCGACGTCGCCCGTTTCCGCGACCCCACGCCGGGCACAGCCGCGGGCGCGCCCGCCGCACCCGGAGCAGCCGCCGCCGCCGCTACGGCGCTCGCGAGCGACGTCGCGAACGGGACCGCGGGGCGGTACATCCCGCTCACCGCACCGATGCGCGCGAGCGAGGTCCCGCGCACGGTGCTGCCCGACCCGCTGCCATACGCGCTCGTGTTCAAGCGCGTGCTGTCGCCGAGTCGCAGCCCGTTCCGCTTCCACGCGCTGTCGGAGCTGCACACGGTGTACCCGTCGAGCGCGCCGTCGCCGCCGCATGTGTCGGGCGCGGTGACGTGGCGCATTCGCAGCGTCGGGAATCCGGTGCATATGCGCTTGAAGGCGCTGCGGAACGTCGTGCGCGCGGGCGGGATGGCATGGGAGGGCGCGGGGTCGGACACGGCGCTCGGGGGCGGGCGCGAGCGCGTGATTGGCGTGGCGTACGAGAACCTTGGCGCGACGAAGCTGAACCGCACGGCGTCGTCCTCGTCGCTGAACTAGGGGTTGGTGGCGGTGGGTCGGCAGGCGCCTTTTTCTTTGTGTTTCTTCGGGTTTGGGGGTCGCTGATGGACGGGGCGCGCAGCGGTGTTGTGTCCAAGTTGTTGTTTCTTTCGCCTATGCTTTCTGTCTGCGCGGTCCCACTAGACGGCGGGGCGCCCCCCGCCCGGCTCTGCGATCTGTGTCTTTCTCTTCTGCGTTCCTGCCTGCGCTCATGCTGTATCATCTCCGTCTCCTGCACTGTATTTCCCTCTCTTTAACTATTATTCCCTGCTTTCTCCTCATCTGTACCATACTGTACTCATAGACGCCCCGCCGTCCGCCGCATACCCGCGCCCACCCGTCGTCTAGGCGCATACCCCTGGCCCGAACACTACCCCCCATACATAGACAGGCCGCGCTTGCGGCCGCCTTCGCAGCATCCCCTTTGGCTTGACATCATCTACCCCGTACGTCCGCTTGCTTACCCGCTCTGGCTTGCACCCGTCCGCGCTTCCTGCACTCGTAATGTTATAATAGAGTTGTTGCGCTGCTTGCTTATACATATGCTTTGGATGGACCGAATCCTGCCGTCCTTCTGCGCATGCGCGTCGGAATATTAATGGCGCAATGCAATTGAGCAAGTACTGCTAAATGAAATCAATTGAGATTGACTCGGTCGACGCTTCGGGTCCGTCGAGGACGAATTGTATTCTGAATCACAGGCAACAGGGGGCCGGTCCTTGCACCTGTCTGTCTCCATAGGGCGACGCAAATGCCGATGACTCCCCCCCCCGGACCCGCGCGGAGCACCCCACCTGCATAAAGGCGGCTGGGCAGCAGCCAGCTGCACCAGCACCTGACCGCTCTTCCTACTAAGCTCCTGCCCGGCTCCTTCTTCCTTCTTCCTGCTTTCTGATCGCTGCATCCCGATTCCTGATTCTTGCCATCCCGAGTTCCCATCGCACGCACCGCGCCCAGTTTTCGAGGCCCTTTTCTGATTTGGGATCCATACATCATATTATTATACGTACATGGCCGATACGCCGCCGAGCCGGCTAAACGCCGCTGCTGCACGCTGGGCCGCCGGGCGCGATGCGGGCGGACAGCACGCGCAGGCGCAGGGGGGTGCACACGCACACGCGGACGCAAGTGCGCAAGCGCACGATAAACCCGACGCGGGGGCAGTACACGCAGAGGCGCCAGCGCCGGACCTGGCGACGGCCGACGGCGTCCGCGCGTACCTCGCGGGGACCGCGTTCGCAAGCGCGGGCGTCGAGCCGCTCTCGGGCGGCACGGCGAACTTTGTCTATCGCTTGCAGCTGCGCACGCCGCACGCGGGGCACGCGACGCTGGTGCTCAAGCACGCAAAGGGGTACGTGAAGGACTACCCAGGGATGGCGTTCGATGTGGGGCGCCAGGTGAGTGTGATGCGTACGTAGTTGCTGCCGTGTTTTTGTGGTTTGCGGGTGCTGTTGGATAAGGGTGACGGCATGCGCCAGGAGCTTTGGAAGACTTTGGACTTTGTCTTGGGTTTCTGGACGCGCCGGGGCCTGTTGGATAACGCAGGGCTGCTTCTTCTCGTCGGCGGGATGCTGCGATTTCATTTGATATTTATCTATCTACTATATTCACGCCACTTCGCTTGCAGGAGTACGAGGTCGCGGCGCTGCAGCGCGTGCACGCGTGGCTGCCGCGCGACGCGGTCGTCACCGTACCCGCAGTGTTCCTCTTCGACGAGGCCGCGCACGTCATCATCATGGAGGACATCGGCGCAGGCACCGACCTGAAGACGCTCCTCAAGAGCGGTAACGTGAGCCCGGCGGCGGCGGCGCAGATCGGGGCCGCGGCGGGCGCGTTCCTCGGCGCATTGCACAGGTGGGGCACGGGGAACAAGGAAGTGTGCGCTGCGGTGGCGGGGAACGAGCAGGCGAAGATGCTGACAGCGTGGGCGTTCTATGAGCGGATGGAGAGCACGCTGGTGGGCCCGAACGCGCCGCCGAAGCTGCGTGATCCGCCGCTGGACGTTTCCGAGGAGGATTTGGTGGCCGTAAGACGCATTGCGGAGGAAACGGCGCGCGCGTGCCTCGCCGTGGACGACACAGTAAGCTACCCGTCATTCGTGCCTGCCTCCCCATCTGACATCCTGCAGTTCGTGATGGGCGACTTTTGGCCCGGCAACCTGATGGTGCGGCTCGACGCGGCGGGTGCGCTGGAGCGCATATACGTGGTAGATTGGGAGCTGGCCAAGGCGGGCCTGCACGGCGTCGAGCTGGGCCAGTTTTGCGCAGAGATGCACCTGCTGCGCCGATGCTTACCAGAGCTGTGTGGGGTAACGGCGTCGGCGGCGCTGAAAGCGTTCCTGGACGCGTACAAACCCGACGACGAGGTGGCGCGGTCTGCGGTGGTGCGCTGGGGGGCACACATGGTGGTGCTGGGTGCGCGGGTGGAGTGGGGCGACAAGGCGCTGTCGCGGGCGGTTGTGCTTGAGGGCGTGCGATATGTAGTAGACACGGTGTCCTTGTTTGATTGAATCGAAGCTCTGCCGCAAAGCGGGCTCGCCCGCTGGTCACCCTAAGCACGCAAAGAAGCTGACGGCGTGGGCTTTCTATGGGCGGTTGGAGAGCACGCTGGTGGGCCCGAACGCGCTGTCGAAGTTATGTGATCCGCCGCTGGCTGGTGCCGAGGATGACTGGCTGGCCATGCAGCCCATTGCGGAGGAGACGAGGCGCGCGTGTCTCGCTGTGGAAGATACAGTAAGCTACCCTTTGTTCGTGCCTCCCCATCTCACATCTTGCATGTGGCCCAGCAACCTGACGGTGCGGCTCGACGCGGCGGGTACGATGGGGCGCATATACATGGTGGACGACGAAGTGGCGCGACGCATAGCGGGTGGTGTGTCGCGGGCACGAGGGTAGACACGATGTCCTTATTTGGTTGAATCGGAACTCCGCCGCAAAGCGGGCTCGCCCCCTGGTCCGAGCGGTTAAGCATGGCGTCGAGCGCGACGGAGGTGTTCCTGCCCCACAGCCTGCCCTACCCCATCAAGATCACGTCCATCGATGCCCCGCCCGCCGCCGCCGTCCAGCGCGGCTCGCGGCTGCTCAGCTACTCCTTCGTCTACCTGCCCCCCGTCCTCCCCAACGACGAGCCCCGCCCCGAGGCCCGCTTCGGCACATGGGACGCCGCCCTCGAGGGCACCGTTACCGCCTGGCGCCTGAGCCCCGGCGACGTCGTCTCCGCAAAGAAGGCGAGGGACCGTCCCGCCCTCGTCGTCGTCGAGCCCTGCAAGCACGGCATGCAGCTCGGCGGCCTCTGCGTCCTCTGCGGCAAGGACATGACCAAGTACGTTCCCCGTCTGCCCGCGTGCGCCCCGCTGACCCCCTCCGCTCAGCACCGACTACACCGGCTTCTCCGACGCCTCCCGCGCGTCAATCCAGATGACCCACTCCGCGTTCGGCCCCACCGTCTCGCTCGAGGAGGCCCAGCGCATCGAGCGCGAGACCGCCGACCACCTGCTTGGATCGCGCAAGCTCTCTCTCATCGTCGACCTCGACCAGACCATCGTTCATGCCACCGTCGACCCCACCGTCGGCGAGTGGATCAACGACGGCGAGGCCTGGGAGGCCCGCCACGCGAGCAATGCCACCGCCGACGCGCCGGCCGCCCCGCCCCCCGACGACGATGAGTGCAACCCCAACTGGGAGGCCCTCAAGGACGTCAAGCGCTTCAGGCTCGGCCCAGAGTCATTCGGCCCCGCCGCCCTCCGCGACGCACACAGGGGCAAGGGCAAGAACAAGATGGTCGAGACCGAGGGGTGCATGTATTACATCAAGCCACGGTGCGGCCCTTTTCATCCCTATCCCTTCCGCGATTAATCTTCCCCAGGCCTGGCTGGAAAGAGTTTCTGCGTGACACTGCATCCAAGTACGAGATGCATGTGTACACGATGGGAACCCGTGCATATGCGGAAGAAGTATGCAATGCCATTGATCCGGATGGAAGTATCTTCGGAGGCCGTGTGCTCAGTCGTGACGAGAGCGGAAGTGCGTGTCGCCGCTGCTATTCCAGCAATTCCCCTGTGCTGACTGTCCTGCCAGGTCTGACACAGAAGAGCCTCCAGAGACTCTTTCCTTGTGACACGTCTATGGTCGTTATCATCGACGACCGTGCCGATGTATGGGAATGGAGCCCCAACCTTCTCAAAGTCGTCCCTTGTGCGTCCTCCCCCGCACACCTTATCGGTAGCACTAATCTCGGGAACAGATGACTTTTTCATCGGGATTGGGGACATCAATTCATCGTTCCTTCCGAAGATTGAGCCGCTGACCCCAGTCATACCCGGGCCTTCGTCACTGTCCAAAATTGCCGGCGGTATAAATGACTCTGCCCCAGACGCTGCGGAGGGTGCGAAGGCGACGGCGATAGACACAACCCCTACTATTCCCGCAACCCCGCTCGAGGAAGAGGAAGCCGAGCTCCAAAAGACGGCAATGTTCTCAAAGAACAACGCCGCTCTCGATGCGCAGCTCGAGGAGCGGCCCCTGGCCAAGAAGGAGAAGGAGCTACAGGAGCACGAGACCGCTGAGCCACCCCCTGAACAGGCGCCTACTGAAGTTACCAAAGAGCCGTCACCCAAGCCAGAGAAGGCACACAAGAAGGCTCTCCTGAAGAACGACGATTACGAACTAGAACGGATAGGCAAGGTGGGTTCTTTTCCGCGTGGTTAATGTATGCGTAGCTTATATCTGCCTCTAGCTATTGAACGAGGTTCATTCAAGGTTCTTTGGCGCATATGACGCTCGTTTACCCCAGAATGCTAGAAGAAAGCCCGGAAAGAGCAAATCCTACGACGTTACGGTATGTTCGTTGTCCAATAGCCCGCGAAGTCTCTCATCGCTATGACCAGACCATCATCCCACACCTGCGATCGGAAGTGTTTGAGGGCGTGCATATTCTCTTCTCCAGCGTAATACCTCTGGACACGCGGCCAGAGTCTACAGAGATATGGCGGATGGCACATATGTTCGGTGCGCGCTGCTCGACGGAGTTAACGAGTGACATCACGCACGTTGTCGCCGCCAAGGTGAGCAGCATCTATCCATCTATCGGCTGCCAAAGAACAAGGCGGGCGAATGCCACCGAGCGGCGAGTCATAAGGCCCCGCTGGCGTGACACGTCTTGTCCTGTCTTGCCTCTTGTTCCTGCCCGCGACCAATTGCTGACATACCTGCATTGCAGCGTGGGACCGTGAAAGTCGACACCGCGCGCAAGCGGGGGGGCATCAAGATCGTGTGGCTCGCGTGGTTCACGGACTCCATCGCGCTCTGGCGGCGGCAGGACGAGAAGCCGTACCTGCTCGACGACCCGCCCATGCCCGGGCCCAGCGCGAGCCCCACGGCGGACAGCCAGCTCGTCTCCTCGGACGTTGACGTTGACTCGGACGACTGGGACCAGGACCCGCCTGAGCACAAGGCGACGGCGACGCTCGACTTTGGCGCGGTGAACTGGGACGAAATCAACGATGAGGTCGAGGCGTTCATGAATGAGAGCGACGAAGAGGACGATGGCAAGAGCATGCTCAGCGCCGCGGCGTCGGAGGACGAGTGGGCGTCGGAGAAT
Organism: Hypholoma sublateritium FD-334 SS-4; assembly: GCA_000827495.1. NCBI lineage: Eukaryota > Fungi > Basidiomycota > Agaricomycetes > Agaricales > Strophariaceae > Hypholoma > Hypholoma sublateritium. The sequence continues at coordinate 722,486 of KN817521.1, read as the reverse complement.
GGGTGAGCTGCTCGTATGGTTTCTTATCGGGCGGCGCTGACCGACCGCTCGCTGGCCTTGTGCGATTAGGAGTGGCGATAACGGGTACGTGCTGTCTGCCTTATCCGCAGGTGATGGTGTTAATGGGCTGTGGTCGTACAGCAGCGTGAATAGCACGCCGCGGCTGAAGCGCAAGCGGCTGCGCAGCGCGACGCCGTCCGAAGGCGGCGGCGGGCAGTCCAACGGCGACGAGTACCCACGCTCGCCGCTCGCGAAGCGCAAGAAGCTCGCGGCGGACCGGACGGGGTACTCGAAGCTCAAGGAGGGCGTCACCGCGGACGATCTGACCAACGCGAAGGACGAGACGACGAGCAACGGCTCCGCGTCGTCGAGCCCGCGGCCGCCGCCCATCCCGGAGACGTCGGAAGAGGGCTCGAACGACCAAGACGACGATGGCGATGGCGATGACGATGATGAGTACGAGGAAGAGGAAGAAGACGACTTCCTTGCGCGCGAGATGGAGGAGGAGTGGGGATAGTCGTGCCCTCGTCGTTGCCTAATGTTTGTGTTTCTCGGGGAAATCTGCAGCATTCACGTCTTACGCATGATCATAGATATCCCAGCCGTGGCTAGCATCTCGTCGTATATTGCAAGCACCGCTAAACGTGTATTTTTATTTTGCTCTTTATTATCTTAATCCCGCCCTAGTTGCACCTTTTTTGTTTTGTCGCTTCAGTTATATCCATACATACATTGTCGGTGGTCTAGCCCGCCTGTTGTATTCATAGTGGCAAGCAAGCAGAGTATTTAGCGACCAGACCCGAGCGAACGGGATGCATGCGCAGAGCCTAAATATCGGCCGCGCCCATGGCGCTGGGCCCGACAGCCTGCATGCCTTCCTGCGCGCTTGATCGACGTAACCTTGCAGATCACCCGGATAAATATCGCGATGCGCGATTCCCTGCGATCGCCGCCGCCGCCGTGCTAATGCATGCTTGTATCCAGACATGTGGGGCCCGATCTACGAGATCTACGTAGCTTTACAGGGTGCTTCTGTGCGTCCCGGGACACTGGATCGCATAGGCTTCTTGACCGTGCCCCGCCGCTAGGCCGGAGGCGGCGCCTCTGCGGGTACGTCGTCGGGCGCTGCCTTGTTGGGCGCTGCGAACGAGGCGCCGTACGCAGTCCACAGCGCGTCGACGGGCTGTCCCGCGAGCGTCTCGAATATGCGCGCGTCGTACGCGCCGCTCCGCATGCTCGCATTCAGCCGGCGCACGAAGGTGCCCTCCTCCGGCGCAGTGGGGGCCCCGCGCGCGTCGAGCCACGCGAGGAAGTACGCCGTGCGCTCGTACCCTGCGTCCCACGCGCCGTCGGCACTGCGCGTCCAGTGCGGCGGCGCGCGCCCCGCGCGCAGGCGCACGAAGTCCGCGATGCCCTCGACGAGCCCGCCGGGGCACGTCCCGCGGGCGAAGTGCTGGAAACAGTGCACGGCCTCGTGCACGAGCACACCCGTGATCTCGTCCGCCGCGTGGTATCGCGTCTTGAGCACGTAGTCGAGCGAGAGGTGGATCTCCTTATGCGTGCGCGTGCCGGTGGTGTGCGCGACGCCGTCCATGGCGCGCAGGATGAGCGTGATGCTCTTCACGCTAGGGGTGGATTGGATTAGCTTGGTTGGCGTGTGAGAGGCGAAAGCGGACCTGGTGGGCACCTCCGACAGCGTGTACAGGCGCGTGAAGCTCTCTAGGACTGCAGCGCGTAGGAGGTCCTTCGGGCGCACGGCGTCGAGGAACACGTCCGTCCCCGCGTGCTCGAGGTCGTCGATGCGCACTGCGAGCACGGGCATCGGCCATTCCGCGAGCGGCGCCGCGCGCAGCGGCCCCTGCTCTTGCTCCTCAACGCGCTCGCGCTCCTCAAGCGCGTCGACGTACGTCACCCAGAGCTCGTCGACAGACACGCCTGTGACGTCCGCGAAGATGCCCGCGTCGTATTTCTCCGCATCAAGGCGCGCGTTCAGCGCGCGCACGGTGCCCGCGCCCCAGGTGTCGTCGAGCCAGTGCAGGAAGTACGCGGTCGTCTCGTACCCCGCGTCCCAGCCGCCGCCCGCGCGCTGCGTCCAGTGCGGCGGTGCGAGGCCCTCGCGGAGACGCACGAAGTCTGTTCCCACCCAACGTCAGCGATCGGCGCAGGCACGGCGACGCCCCGGCGCACCTGCGAAACCCTCGATGAGCCCTCCCGGGCACGTCCCGCGCGCGTCGTGCTGGAAGCAGTGTACGGCCTCATGCACAAGCACGCCCGTGATCTCGTCCGCCGCGCGGTCGCGCGTCTTGAGCACGTAGTCGAGCGAGAGCCGGATCTCCTTGTGCGTGCGCGTGCCGGACGTGTTCGCGACGCCGTCCATCGGCAGGAGGATTAGCAGGATCTCCTCGACGCTGCGCGCGGGCGGTGCTCAGCCGGCTCAGGGAGACGGGGTAGGGGCCGGAACACACGTACTTGGTCGGCGCGGTCTCGCGCGTGTAGAGCCAGGTCATGCTGGCGTCGACGGCGCGCTGGAGGACGTCTGCGGGGACTACGGCACTGAAGAAGACAGCGACGCCGGGGTGGGCGAGGTCGTCAACGCGCAGGCGGAACGTCGGGGCCTTGCGCGGCGGGGGCGTAGGTGGGAGGGGAGGCATGGGTCGTTAGAGTGCATTGCGAAGACGCCGTTGTATTTATGTCGCGCTGTGCTGGCTAGATATGATTGACTCCGGAGAAATGGATCAAGTTGCTATCTTTGACGCCCGTGCGTGGGTGCGAAATTCCGGGTTGTTTGATGCCACCACAACGGCGTTCTCCTCTTGCAGCTCCTTCCTGGGCCTTTGCTGCTGCGAGTGCCATATCCGTCGGGAGTCTTCCAGCAACTTGCACAATTTCACGGCGATGGTGTTGAGCAGTTTTCCGCCCTGAGTAAGGGACAAGTGAGTCGTGGCATCTATCAACCTGCATAATTGACATCTACTGTTCAAAAGCTAATCATAACATCGAACCAGACGAACTCTGCGAAACTCAACTGCCACGACAATGCTCCATTTCTATCATGAACGCCCTGGTAGTCCCTAAAAGCAGGAGGAAAGGCTTGCGACTTCTCGCGCCCTATCTGATGCTGGTATGTATACGCTGCAAAATTCATCTTGAAGACGCGCTGGCGTTCATTCACTTCATCCTGACAACCGACCTTCTTGCTCTCAATCGCGTCGTGGTCGGCCACGACGTAGACCGCGCTTCGAATTTAATAACCAGCACTCTCCAGTATGTCGTCGCCACCGGAGTTATCGAGCAATATTGCGGGCCCATTATTCTTGACATGGCACAGACGCGCGTCTACCTCCGGCTCTCCGTTCCGACGGTGATGAATGAGCCAAAGCTTACCCTCGTCGTCTTTTTCAAGAGCTGGCGCGCGAAATCCGCGAAGTCCATGGTCAACTATATGACCAGGGTACCGACGGTGGATTCAATGCAACTGCGTGGGTTCATGTGCGTTGTGGTTCGGTATGCGTTGCATGTATTAGCGTACTTGAGCCGTCAGCGTTGCGACTGATTATATTAAGTATCCGCAACCTGCGGGGGCGAGGCTCGCTTCGCCATCGTACTTACATGCGGTACCTCGCCAGCTCGTAGAGTATGTATAATATAAGTAAATGGATCATAATGCTGTAAGGGGGACGTTGACCGGACTAGCACTCCCCAAATGCAAAAGCTGCCACCGGTGGCACAACAATATGGTGTAATCTTAGACAAAAGCCTGCATATTTTACTTTTGCCGGCGATCATCATAATTCGAACCCGCCTGGCCAATACTCTACCACCCAACTAAAATGCTCCACTTCTACGACAAATGCCCTTGTAGTCTTCAGGAACAGAAGCAAAGACTTGAGGCTGCTTGTGCCTTGTCTAATGCCGGTATCCCCTGCATGGTCCATCTCGAAGACGCGCTGGCGTTCATTCATTTTGTCCCAACCGGCCTTTTTGCCCTCAATCTCGTCGTGGCCGACCAGGACGTAGACCGCGCCTCCAATATAATAACAGGTGCCCTTCCGTACGATGTGCACACCGGAGTAATCGAACACTATTGCGAGTCCATCCTTCTCGACCCAGCACAGACGCGCGTGTATACAACATCCACATATCTCCCGCGTTCCGTTCCGGCGGTGATGGACGAACCAATGCTCATCATCGTACATCCTCAATCGCGCTTCAACTTCAACGTTGCGGACCACGCGCGCTCGGTTCCTCTTCCCCCGTTCCCTAATTCAATCCGCTTCCCCACTCTGGCCGCGTTAATCGATTCATTGATTGAGAACTATCTTAATCCCTCTCCGGTTGGCTACGCGCCCCACAAGGAATCTCTTGACTTCCGCGTGTATATGTCCTATATCTTGCTTTATACTCTCCGCCATCAAGGACCCGCTGTGCTTCCGAATGGAGACCTGCATCCAAATTGTGTCGAAGTGATGCAGAGTCTGCGTCCCGAAAATCGCTCTTATTTTGAAGACTATGCCAGGCTGTCTCCTAGAAGAAACGAATATAAATACCACGTCAAGAATCATAAGGATATACTGAGGAGCCTTGGGTATGTGCGATACTCTATCACCGGGCAGTGATTTTCCTCAATCACACTTAGACATCTGGAACGCGCGAATAGGCCACGCCCACTGCCTCTCCCCGGGAATCCTATCCTCATGTTGGTGTTTCTATAAACTATGTCTGCACAAAACTAACTAATGGATTGTGTGAATCCAGGGCAGAGAAAAGGGCTCTAATTCATGCCAATATGGCAGCCTCCAAAAAACTGCCAGTGCCTGTCGCATTGCCTCCTGGACATAAGTAGCTAATAAATCGCTATACAATTCTGGACAAATGTTCTGATTTATTGGCATACACAGGCGTCTGTTTTCAATGCGGGCAATGAAGAGTGTACGCTATTTTGGTACCATAGCGCGGGTCATAAGGTAACCTGAATCGCTGTTCTATAGATGATTCGGATTACCATAGATTCCAAAATCTCGCACGACTGCACGGCTCATGCATATCTCATGCTTAAAAGATGGTACTTTTAATGCTCTGACCGCCAGTGCTGAAAGCATGTGTGGCGCTTTTATCGCGGTGCACGTACCGTGAGAGGCTTGAAACACCTGAGCACAGCGTACAGACGCGTGAAGCTCGCGAGGACCGCCGCGCGCAGGACGCGCTTCGACGGCGTCGAGGAACACGTCCACGCCTGCGTGATCGAGGTCGTCGATGCGCATGGCGAGTACGGGCATCGGCCACTTCGCGAGCGGCGCCGCGCGCACCCGCTCCTGCTCCTTCACCTTCTGCAAGGCTCTCGACGTACGTCGCCTACAGCTTGCGACGGACACGCTTGTGTCGTCCGCGAAGATGCGTGCGTTCAGTGCGCCACACGGTGCCCGTGCCCCTGGTGTCGTCAAGCCAGCGCAGGAAGTACGCGGCTATCTCGTGCACCGCGTCCCCGCCGCCACCCGCGCGCTGCGTCCAGTGGGGCGGCGCGAGGTCGCGGAGGCGCACGAAGTCTGTTCCCACCCGACGTCAGCGATAAGCGCAGGCTCGGCAACGCCCCATCCTCGATGAACCGCCCGGGGCACGTCCCGCGCGTCGTGCTGGGAGTAGTGCACGGCCTCGTGCATAAACACGCCCGCGATCTCGTCCGCGGCGCGGTCGCGCGAGTCGATCGAGAGCTGGATCTCTCTGTGTAGGGAAACGGGGTAGGGGGCCGGTAAACACGCACTTGGTCGGCGCGGTCTCGCGCGTGTAGACATGCTGGCGTGCAGGGACGACAACGGCGAAGAAGACGTCGACGCCGGGGTAGGGGGCCTTGCGCGGCTGGGGCGTAGGTGGGAGCGTGGGCATGGGTCGGCAGAGCGCATTGCGAGGACGTCGTTGTATTTTATGTCGTGCTAGATTGACTGCGGAGAAATGGATCAACTTGCTATCCAAGGAGCCGCTCTCTCGGCTTCTCTCGGCCGGAGTGCCAAATAGAAACAATGCCGCTGCGGCTGTTCAAACGTTCAAAGCCGGTGATCAAGACTCCTTTTACTACTTATACCACTCAACCGAAATGCTCCATTTCTACGATGAATGCCCATGTAGTCTGAAGGAACAGGAGGAAAGGCTTGGGACAACTGACCGATTTCGTCCAGACTCCACGTCCACTAGGCCTGTGACGCGTGACGGACGAACCATTTTAAATACTAGTCTACTGGGGGGTCGCCAACACTGCAATGCTTACATTGATCAAGTCATTGCACAAAGCTAGGGCTGAGAAAAGAGCACTGATGACTACTGCCTCTGCGACCCCCCCGCCTGTCGCCTTGCCTGGAAACAGGTACTAAGAAATTCCTTTCAATTTCGTGATAAATGACTTGATGTCCTTTTAGTCTCGCGTAGGCGGCTATATTCAACGTTGAAATTCAGAAGTGCGTACTCTTCTCCAAGTAGGGTAGCACGAATGATAAGACAATCTGTAAATGTAGTGCGCGCGACAATGAAAATGGTAGTCATCATGACTGGCGAACAGCACCCGGAAAGTTCAAAGACCTGTATGTCACATCATCCTTTTGCCCAATTATTTTTATTTCAAGTGGCATATTTTATCGAAAGCGATGCACTTCTTGAGTGAAGAATGCCCAGAATGATCTATGCATATCATCCGCATGCCTCCCCGCCATAAACGGTCTCAGTGCATGCCATGACCGCGGCGCATCCGGGAAGCTTGCCATCGCCACCCCGTCCCACCATCGCGGATAGAACCCGCTCTCCGCCCAGTCCACAACCCACAGCACACCATCCGACCCAAGGAGCAAGTTCGTGAGATTCAGGTCACCGTGCGCGTACACCAGGTCCCATGGCTCGTGGGTGACAGGCTCCTGCTGTGGCTCCATCTTGTCGGCTTCGCCGCTGTGCCAGAAGGCAGTAGCCAGCGAGCACCAGCCTGTCACCGCAACCATCTCGCACCATGCCTGGAATCCCGCGCGCGACGTAAACGGCCCATTCTCGTTGCAGTCAAATAGCGGCCCACTGGCGATGTGGGTCTCCAGCCGACCGGGTATCGTACCCTTCAGTTTGCGCAGCTGCGAAAGGTAGTGCCGTACCGTGCACGCGATGCGGAACTGCATGAAAGTACTCTGCGCGTTCCAGCACGTGTAAAGCATGTTCCCGTCAATAAACTCAGATACCATCCACTTTTTGAGGTGGCGGTGGCGGACCTGGGGCACAGGGATGCGTGTGTGTTGTCGCACGAAATTCACAGCCATGCGTTCGTGTGGCGCGTTTGCCTTCGCGATAAGATTCGGTGTTATTTGATGTGTCGGTACGCCCCACGGTGCGTCGACGCGCTCCTTCACCCGCTCTTCCCAGGCCTTTGCGATTGGCGAACGAACCAGTCGAGATACGTCGGCGTCGTCCAGCTCCTCGCCGTCAGGGGTCTGCATTAGATCAGTACCTCGTCCAAGATAAGATCTCATGACTTACATCTTGATTGACATCCTTGGGCACAGGGAGGGAAAAGAGGGCAGCGATACAATCTAGAATATCGTCTGTGAGCTGTTCGAATACTGAAATAAGCGACGCTGAAATTGTCCTCTTCTTATGGAGAGGAGCTATGCCTTTCACAGTATCAACTGTCAACGAGGTCAACATGCGTACAAGCGAGCACCGGGCTGGAACGTACCGATATGCTCACAAAGAGCTTCAACTCCAGACCCATCGTGACAGTTGACAGATAAATAGGCACACCCATGGTAGTATGCAGCCTGAGAAGGGTGCGCGCGCGCTCTGAGGTCTGCTGCACAATAGTCATCCCGTATAGTATCGCGCTTGGTACCGACAACACAGATGCGTGATGCATGAGGAGCCATCTGACAAGCTTGGCCGAAGTATGGGGTATTCGCGAAATCCCGATATACAAGCGAAGATTCCACTAGAGCCACGCCAAAATCAATGGGTGGGTGTTCATATCTAAGTTCGCCTTCTGCGCCGACAATATGGCCCCGAAACGAAAAGATGGTGCCGCCCCGTTTCATGACATAGGTCTCCTGGCGAAAGTAATCAGGATAATTCGTTGGGTAAGGAACATTCCCCACTAATTTGCCTCGTAGGCTGCGTTTCCCGCTTCCAGAAGAACCTAAGCAAGGAGTATTATAAAGAAAGGTCGAATCGGTAAAACGGATGCGAACCTGTAATAACGACGTTGAGAACAGTCTGGCCCATTATTTGTGGCCTATAATCGAGCCAGAGCTTCGGCTACAGTCTTTCTTGAACAAAAGAAGATGAGAATGAGAGAAAAATCCGGGGAGCTGTTAGAGAGACTGTCGGTAGGTAATGGAAGTTGAACGTTGAACGTTGAAGATTAGCGTAGGTTAGCGTTTATGTAAATGATGTCGAGTTCAAATGGCCCACTGTGGCCACCACCACGTCGCCGGACAACTATTTCCCACGAATGTCTGTTTATAAGTAAGGGCAAAGCAAGTTCAAAATCCAAGAAAAACAGCTTGCCATTCCGGCCCATGCTTTATTCTCAGCAAGAGTTTGTGCTGGGTCTCTGAATCTCAGAGGGGGTTTTGATCACGATCATCACAATATCCAAATCACCACACGTGCTGAGTACATAGCCAACAAAGGACTTATTGCCAACAGGTACTACTTCAGTGGCTCGATCGCAGTCAGGTGAAACTGTAGTGTAGTACTTAGCAGCCGGAGTGAATATTCATGGTATTACTTTGGTTACTGGGGTCAAAACTGCAAACACGCTTGCCAATTGTTCTTGCTGGATTTAAACTGTCGGCAAAGCTAGAAGGAATTCAGTTTTCTAAAATCATGTTGGTGGACATCAACATACCCGGGTCAGAGTAAAAGGTACCTTTTCGTGGCGGCCATGGCAACTTTTTTTCGGAATTTACCAATTGTGCCACAGTCCACTTCCTTCACCGCTTCCCAGGCTCCGGCATAAGAGCCCTCCTTGACCCAGCCTTGCGATTCCATGAGTTTGAGCAAGTTGAGTTGCCAATGGAGACAACCGCTACCCAGTGGGTAGAATCGGTAAAACTGGAGATTATTGCCGCTCATGAGTCCATACAAATCGGCGACTGTAACAGGTTGGTCGAACTTGATTTCGTGGAGAAGGAGCGGTCTACACCGCCAATTGTACTAAAGGTTGATGGCATCTGGAGTCAAACTCCGCTTAACAGCTATTTGATCAACGTTACCTCGGCATCAATGGCAGGCATATATTGGCTGATGCCGTACAGTTCCGTGTCAGCGGCTCAACAGCTCGCTCACAGGTTTTGAGCCCAGCTCTCATAACCTGAGGCTTTAATTTGTGTCGTATACTTAATTATGATCAAAATCGCAAAATTGAAAATCAGAATAACTTGAAACATAGCTATATAACATTCTTAACTCATCACACAAGCAGAAAAGTATAAACAATGAGTTCAATGGGAGAGGGCCCGTGCATTGCACTTAGTCAAAATCACCAAGTCGTTTAAACTCCGACGGTTTATTTGTGCCTTCAACCACGACCAAATACTGGAACCGTGGCTTCCTCTTCAACCATCTGCATCAGCGGTCGCTGGATGCTCTGCGGCTTGCTCTCGACCTCTCTGCTATCTGTGTAACATTTTTGGGTGCCCCTTGTGATCTCGTTTGTAATGGCTGCACTTGACAAGCTTCAGGACCCCACATCCTTGGTGTCTGCCACTGCTAGCCTTGCCTTGCGATGTTCTCCGAGTCTGTTGGGTCCCCAATGGTCGTGCAGGCTCTTGGCTTACTTCCTTGTTGCCTCACGCTCTTGGTGTCTCATTATTTGTTTTGCTTTGGCATAGCTCCGAGGCCTGTATTGCCGGACACCCAACCAACCGCAGCGCAAATCCACTCAAGACCCACGTCGATGGTTGTCGTTCTGACATTTTGAGGTCAGATATTTGGGACAGTGTAGCACCGGGGATGATGACAGCGGTTGGCTATGGTGAGCTGCTCCATTCTTTCATCATCCAATACTGCTAAACTGACGAGTGTTCACAGCTTCTATCTCACTCGCGCAAGTGGTGCAGCTGAACAAGCACAACACTGAGTGAATGTATTCTCCGGGGGGTAGATATTAGCCAGTGCATTCTGCTTCCAAGTTGCTGTTGAGAGCATTGTAAATAAGAGTCATTACCATGTATTATTGACCTAATGAATATGATACATTTTCGCTATTGACAAGTCCTTATTTTATTGTGTTTATGAGTGAGTAAGCAATGAATAAAAAGGCAGAAAAACGGGGGAACTGCTGGCAGCAGAAGCTGGGAGCAAAATGGGCTGCCACCTGTCTACAGGTTTCTGAGAAATGTCGTGATCAGATCATTCTGGAGACATGCTGTGATTAGTCGGATCGTAGGATGGCAACCACACTATACCGACATCCGACCCACATTCATAGAGGTTGTGATTAGATCAACTGCCAAACATTTTTCCCACATGTTTGTCATTTGGCGGTGTAGTGGTATGGAGCTTCCCCGGGCAAACAGCAAATTTGAGAGTCCCAAAGAAATTGTCGCCTGAAGGGGCGAAACAGTGAACCTCAGGCTGGTACATGTCTACAGACACGCCACGCGGGCGATCATCTCCAGAGGCTTCGTCGTCAAAAATGCTCTGACTAGACCGCCAGTGGACTTGCCCCGTGGAATTTGCAGCCCACAGAATAGTGGATTCGAGGCGCAGACTTTGTATCCGTGGGTCGAGTATGTCTGAGCCGCACTCCCATGGTTGCTGAATAAGTTGTCCTAGATCATTCATCGGTTGGCAAGCGTTCGTGCAAAAGTGTGCCTATAGGGTGACGTCGACTGGGTATCGAGAAAAAAGTGGACGACAGATATATCCCGGAGAGCCGTCTTTCAAAAACTCTCATTTTTATAGTTTTTTGAAGGCAGACCCAGATTCCAGATCCAGGGGAAAGTTCTGGTCGTTTCTCCACCGCATCTATTATTCCGGGAAGACACAAAAGAAGCTGTCAAGCGGAGTTGAGTTTGAAGGACGGCGCTGCGAACTGCGACTGGTTCCTCGATTTCTCTGACTCGAAGTGACTGGCTAACCAGAATTTGGGGTTTGCCACGAGGATTTTCTGAGCATACCGGATGCTATAAAGCTGTTGGATCCATTCTACACTCACGGTCTCCACGCCCATATCTGATGGCACTCCGTACCAGCCGTGGTGCACTGTGTAAAACAACACGAGGCAAACTTTTCAGGAGCATAGATCATCTAGTGAATGAATCCGAAGAAGAACAAGTGACCTGTGGGTCCCTCGGCTTCGTAGACAGGAACACATCTCGATCAGTTGATTGACGGCTTAAAGGTGAAGCAAGAAGCAACTTACAAACATATATACAAGTGCCGTCACCATTGTTGTGATTTTTTCTGACTCGAAATTGAGTAACGGAGCGCATTTTCAAAAAATATTTGCCTAAAGAGGCACGAGGGAGAGAGAGAAAAAGGACAGGGCTTTCAATCCGCAAGCTCGGGGAATACAAGTGGCAGAACCTTCTCACAGCCCCCACGGAAAACGGGAGTAGCCTTCTCGTCCTTTTCGCTGGGATCGAGATTGAACACAGCAACGTGTCCATGACGCCGCTGCACACGATACGCGTAGCCAGCAGCAGGATGCACCTGCGTTTCTCGAGTCAGATAACCTGCATATTTTTTACATGAGAGAGCGCAGAAGGCGCACCGTAGACGAAGTGCCGATAACGAGACACATGTCGACCTTGAAAACGAGAGAGTTGATTACATCCAGATAGTACGGCTTCTCGCCGAACCACACTACGCCGGGTCTGGCGAGCTCGTGGCACTGGGGGCAGCGCGGCAGCTGATCCACAGGAATATCGCGGGCCTTCGAACCGGCGTCGGTGTAGTTCTGGATGCCTTCCTCAGCTTTTCTCAGCGCTGGGTAGAGAGGCATAGAAAAGTCCTCCGCGCGCCAGTCGCATTTAGTGCACTGGACCTCGAAGAGCTTCCCATGCATCTGGAGGATGGATCCCTTGCGCGCGCGATTCGCGGGACCCTTGACATTCTGCTGAATCAACTCTCTTTCCAGCGCGTCGACCGCTCGCACTGAGAGCCTGTCTACATTTTGCGTTATCAGATGGAATGACTGCGCTGCGGGAGCAACAGTCCTGAGTAAATTGGGCACGGCGAGCTTCGCTAAGATCTTGTGAGCGACGTTGGGTTGAGCCTCTAATGCTCTGTGCAGTAAATTTAGATGCGAACCCGTGGATGCAGGGATAGTCCTGCGTACTTACTTGCGGCGACGATAGTGATAAAACTGCCACACCAACGAAGGGTTCTCTTTGAATGCCTCTGGAGTGGCAAGGCTAGTGGCGTCTAGAGATTGCCACATCCCGCCTCCATCTCTGAAAGTAGGTATACCTATTGGTTCAAATTGGTGTGTTTGTGAGAAACCTAACAAAAGCGTGAATTAGATATGCAAGTTTGAACGCACCTGAAGCTGCTGAGAGACCAGCGCCAGCAATAACGATAATGTGTTTTGCTGTGGCAAAATCGGCTCTAAATTTTGCTGTTAGACCTGGATCCATTCCGACAAGCGCCGCCTGATTGACTGCAGGACTTGACTGTTGGAAGCCAGTTTGTTGATGGACTCGTGGCAAGCATCCTGACCGCCTGGGAATTATTTAAGTTGATTCGGGCGGCCACCATGATCTATCGCACCGTGCACGCGACGCAACGCAGCTGGGCGCGCCGCAGCATGCGTGAAGTAGCATCTTCTCGGTGAGTGGAGACCACCTGCTAGCTTTGTTTGACCCGCTTTTCGGAGGCTCTTGGGTTGGGGGGCATCTGCCTAGGAACCGTGCGCACGCATCGTGTCATATCCAAGCATCGAGCTTCGTCTCGCGTTGGGCTGGACCAGCGCAGCTGGCGCGGGAAGCGGGCAGAAACGAGCCGCTCGCCATACATTCCGACCCCCATCTCGAGTACGCGGAGAGAAAAGAGAGCGTGGAGATGACCCGGCGCGGCCTACGAACACCGGGACCAAGGACGTTGATGTGGTTCTACGAGTCGCTTCCCAGCTTTACTTCGGCCGGAGACACGAACAAGCATGCATTCGTCGAAAAGGGGCCACCAGAGCGCTCTCAATACGTGAACGACGAGACGGTGGTGTTGCGGCGCATAGGACAAACTTTCTCACTTTCAAATTTCAACTGTGTTATCCACTCCCTAGAAAGCCTAAGCCTGATATGAGTATGATCTTCGTAAAGGTTGCAAGCGAACCTATAAGGATAACGTGGAGCGCAAGACAGCCCATGGACGTCGGACACCCGTGCTGTGAAGGGCCAAGGGGCGCCGCCTGCAGGACTGCCGAGCCGCCCGCGCCGCCCGTACCAAACACATGCAAAATCTCGCTCGCCGCAACCAGCAACTGTCAACGCTCATGTTCATTGTTTGCGGACTCCGTGAATGAAGAATGCCCAACAAGATCTACATATCTCGTCCACCTGCTGCCCCGCCTCAAACGGCCTGAGCGCATGCTACGACCGTGGCGCGTCCGGGAAGCCGGCCATCGCCACCGCGTCCCGACTCCCAAGTACCAGCGCGGTTAGACCGCCCAGTCCACAATCCACAGTATACTGTCCGCGCCGAGGAGCACGTCCAAGTTCGTGAGGCTCAGATCGCCATGTGCGCTCCGCGTACGCCAGCCCCGCCGGGTCACGCGCGGCACTGGGCGCCTGCGGCAGGGCGGATCTCGTCGGCCTCGCCGCTGTGCCCAGAGGCAGTGGTGAGCGGAGCGAGCACCATCCTGTCGTCGCAACGATCTCGCCGACCACGCGACATACAACCCCGCGCGCGACGCGAGCGGCCCTCTCGTCGCAGTAGAATAGCGGCCCGCAGGCGACGTCCGTCTGCAGCCACCCAGGGGGCGTGTCTAGTCTGCACAGCTGTGCGAGGTTTTGCCGCACTGTGCACGCGATGCGGAAATTGCATCAACGTGCTCTGAGCGTAGAGCATGTCCCCGTCCATGAATTTGGATACCGTCTGAGGTGGCGGTCGCTAACCCCTTCCTGGAAATCCTACCCTCATCATGATGTAGGCGTTTGGTTTTAGCAGTTCATGCAACTGATCCAAGTATTGCATAAAGTTAGGGCTAAGAAAAGAGCTCTCTTGAGAATAGGTAACTAATAACTCACTTGTAATTTTGAGATAAACATCCTTACTTCTCGGTCTTGTGTAGGCGGCCGTTTGAGAGTTTTGTAGGGCATGATAGCCTTTTGGTTTCCAAAACTTCAGTTGAGCCATTAATATCCTAATTCCGACTCTGAGAGCTCATTTTGAGAGTAGGACCCGGACATGTTCACGAGTCACAATTCTATTTGTGTAAAAAATTCAAATGCTCGACTTAGTTTCTAGAACATGCGAGGATAAATTTACCAGACCGTCTATTCTGATGAGCATAGAGCCTCGCTGGGAATGGTGCATATGACTCCTAATAATTATAACTTTCAGTATAACGGACAAGTATAAATTGCAGGGCATGCCAGAGTAGAAGAATCCTCACAGCGCCCTCAAATCCGAGCCCTGCCTTCTTACCAGCAGTTTCAAATCCAGAAAGCACTCAACATGTTCAAGTTCACCAGCGCACACCTTTTTTCGGCTTTGGCCATGCTCTATCTTGCTACAGTCAGTTCCGCAGCCGTTATCGAGGCTAGAGGCGCAGTAAGCACATCTCACTGTGAGTGTTGGAGTATGAAAGCTGACAGTGCTACCGGAAAACAGGATGCCTCAGTCAATGTGGAAGTATGCACCGGCCCCGTTGGCACTGGCTGCGTGGACATTCCCGTCGGCTCGGACGACTGTGTCAATCTCAATGGCGGCTTCGTATTCCTCAACAAGGAGATCTCGACCGCAGTGATACCCGATGGGCTCGTGTGCACATTCTTCGAGTAAGTCTTCCGGATTAAGTTCTACTTACATTGTTGTTAACAAGAAATGTAGAAGCTTTGGCTGCACCTCTCAGCAGGGGGGAGGCGACGATGTCGTTCTCACAGCCGGCACCTGGGACTTTTTCTCTGTGCCGGGAACGAGCCAGCCTAGCGTTGATTTCAATGACCTCACAAGCTCCTTCAGCTGCTCGGCCATTTAATGAACAGGACCCCAATTATTTTTCCAATTCGTAGTGCGGTCAGTGTGGTCACATGCAGAGTAGATATTGCAGCGTAGCTCGTCCTTGTACCTTGTCGAAACAACGCGCGTATTTCACCGTTCTCTCAAATTTCCATCATGAAATTAAGCTAGGATTTCTTTTCCCGTAAAATGCAGCTCATGCGAAGAAGCAACGTGGAGAGTAAAAAACTCCAGTCAGTCGTTATACTCAGCCTTGCATGTCTCTTCGCAAGCGCAAAGAAATATCCAAGTATCCAATCAGAGAGCGCCACAAATCCTCACGGATCTCATCGGTGGTGGCGGTGGGCGCGTAATGTTCCGGGTGAGAAGGCAGTGGGCGCTTCTTTAGACGCTGGTGCTATTCAGGGACCACGGAGAAGCGCAATGATTTGTGGGCCTGCAGCTGTACTACCTCTGCACAATGTTCGGCTCACGGGTAAAGTGTACATTACCATCTGCTATTCTGGGCTCTGCTAACGAGCGGTATGTATTCAATCTGCGTACGATATAAACTAGGAGAAACGCGCTACGAAGGCGCAGACACGCGCGACGTACGCCTCAGAAGCCAGTACATCGTCGTGATCCCCCGTGACCGTGTCCAGCTCGAGCACCGTGCGCGCGGGGTCGAGCGCGGTGAGGTGCGCGTGCATGAGCTCCGCCTGGGCGACGTCGACGAGGGTGTCCTCGTGCGAGTGCAGCAGCAGCCACTCGATGCGCGCGCCGCCGTCGCGCAGCGGCCACGCCGCGGCGTTGTACTGCGCATAGTCGGGACCCGGGCCGAAGGCGGGTGCGATGAACCACGCGCGGTAGTCGGGGAAGCGCACGAGCAGCGCGTCGAGGTCGAAGATGCCCTCGGAGCAGACGATGCCCCTGATCGCGGCGAGGACGGCGGGTGCGGGGACGAGCGCGGGCTCGGCGGACTGCAGGGCGATGGCCGCGAGCATGTGGGCGCTGCAGCTGTGGCCGATGAGGACGAGGTTGTCGGCGTCGACGCCCGGGTGCCCGCGGATGAAGTTAAGGAAGGCGAGGACGTCGCCGGCATGGATCGGGTGGCGCCACTTCGGATCGGTGTTGTCTGCGGGGGTGAGGCGGTAGTTTGGGACGGCGACGGGGCAGCCCGAGGCGGCCGCAAGGCGTCTGGCGAGGTCGGCGTGCATCGCCTTGTCCTCACTGGGGCTGGATCAGCAGACGCTGTGTAGGCAGGGCGGTACATACGCGCGCCAAGCTCCGCCGTGCACAAAAATGAGGACGGGGCCTGCGCGGGAGCCCGGGTGCAGGTCGAATTCGCAGTCGTCACTGTAGTGTGTCATAGAAGGAGACAAGAATTTGTCTGCACAGGCCGCGCTATATAACCGCCCTCCGCTACTCCGGTCCGTCCTATAACTTACCACATGATCCGCGCTGCATATGGGCGGCGACCTGCGGCGACGCCCGCCTTGACCCACTTGTCCCACGCATTCGCGATGGGCGAACGAGCCATTCGCGGTGAAGGCTGTGCGCGCGCTATGGGGTGTAGTACACCGCGTGGTGCCGACAACACAGATGTGCAAAGCGTTACGGGGACGCACAGCGGCGCTTTCAATGCCGACGATGTGCCCCGAAACGAAAAGACGGTAATGAGCAGGCCAATTTCCCAGGTCTCCTGGTGTAAGGGAGTAGACAGAGCAGTGCCTCGCGTGTGGGGAGTCTGCCTACAAATAACCTCTGCATGATGTTTAGCTCATGGGTGAAGTGCACATTGCCATCTATTACGCTGGCTTCTGCTAATGAGCGGTATGATTTCACATAGATTGTACATAGCATGGGGTGTTGCCATAATAAGGCTCGGATGAAGAATTTTCAAAGGCACAATATTTCAATCAACTTCTGCTGAAGGAATTCAAACAGTCTGCTTGGAAATGAATACTAGTTTTGAGGCAGTAGAATTTGGGAGCAGTTAAAAGAGCTCGTTAGGTCATTGAAATCGACTGTTATCTCTGCTGCTCCCGGTACATGAGAGAAGTTCCATGTGCCACCAGCGAGAGAAACAGAATCGGCTGCTCCCTGCTCGGAGAAACACCCGAAGTCTCTGTCCCTCTGTTCAGCTACTACGGCGCACATTGGCACAAATCAGCTGGAGCTTACTCGAAAAATGTGCACTGAGTCCCATAGGGGATGATCGCCGTCGAGATCTCCTTGTTGAAGAACACGAGACCACCGTCGAGATTGATACAGCTGCCCGAGTCAATGGGTATATTTGCGCAGCCTGTGCCGATGTCTCCCGTGCATATATCGACTTTGACGGAGGCGTTCTTATATTTGATGTTAAATGGTTCTTGTATGAATACAGAAAGTGAGAAACTTACTGCTCCTCCGGCCTCAATAGCAGCATATTTCATTGCTGGTGAGGTGTTTGCGGACAGTGTGGAGACAGCCATTGAGATGAGGGCATACGCTCTGGACAACTTGAACATGGTTGCGGTATGGGATATAAAGTGGAGGATGCTGAAGTCAGGCGAGGATGATGGGCGAAGACTCGGAGCATACAGAAGGCATCGTGAGTGTAGCCTTTTAGAAACGTGTTCATCTTGCCGCATTATTATCACATTAAGGCGTGTTTTTGCATAGATGATACCACGACTTTCACGCAATGAGAAGACTGAACAATATGCGCGTCTTGTCCAATGATATTATAAGAATCGAAGTATCAGCAGATCTGCGAATGTCGGCCCTGAGTCATCAGTTCCGTCCACTGGATCTATTAATAGATTGGAGTCTGCAAGTAGTTGCCAATTGTAGTTCAATATTCTGCATTTAGTAATACACTACTAGTATCATACGGTGCACATGCATTCATTAAAGACCTCAAGAATGAGCTTACTCTGGTTTACTCAAATACTTAATGTACGTGGCCTCGATGAATGACCGTTCAGTTATTCTTTCAAAAAGCCAGGGTGGGCGCTTGTTCAGTGAAAGAAGAGTTGCCAATATCAAATTCATGCGCAGTGTTCTCGTTCCATCGGAAATGCCCGAGGAGGTATTCAATGAGAGAACGTCACGGGTTGCATCGGTGGGCTGTCAGTGGGTAATGGGCTATTCTGAGCTTGCTTTTGTCCGCGCAATGTTCCGGATGACCAAAGCAATGAGCGCTTCTTTAGGCGCTGGTGCTATTTTATACCGTGTACTTTCGGTGGATCGCTGGCCTTTCGAAGCATTTAAAAAATAGCCGACTGAGTATAGAACAGTCAGAATATCATAAATTCCGACTCAAATGGTAGGGCCAGGTATAGGCGAGTGTTATACTTGTACTTTGATATTCTCACTGCGTGAAAGTCGCGGTATCGATCAATCATGGAGAAGCGCAATGACTTATGAATACGTAAAATATCTTGATACTATATTTCGCATGTAATATTTAACTAAGCTGAGGGTACTTGCACTTACGTTCTAATTCTAAGTGAGAACCTCATACATATCTTTCTTGTGAGTGAGTTATTGGCAAGCTGTCTCTAAGAGATCCTTTCTTCCCTATTAAATTTGGGTCTTCGGAAGATATGTTTTGATGCTATAGTTGATCTATTGCTGTTTCAATCCTGAGCGCTAGTTTTGACAGTGGCCGCGAGGTGCAACATGTTCATGAGACACGATTTTATGTATATGTGCCGAAAAACGAACGTTCGGTGCTGTTCCTGGAAGGTCCGAGGTTACTTTTAGACCATCTATTCATAGAGTACTGATCCTTGAGAATACTGCAGTACGAGAGCTAATGAATTTAATTTTTTTTATTCAGTATGATTCAAGTTTTACAGATATAAAATACAGGTCATGTTGGGCAAGAGGATCCTCACAGCGCTCCCAAGCTCAAGTCTCTACCACAAGTTCCCAGAAAACAATCAACATGTTCAAGCTCTCCAGCACTTACATTGTTTCAGCCTTGGCCATGCTCTGCCTCGCTCAGACAGTTAGCTGCGCAGCTGTTATCAAGGCCAGAGGCACCGTAAGCCCATCTCGCTATGGGTACTTGAGTACAGAAGCTAACACTACTATAAAATAGGATGCCTCGGTCAATGTGGAGGTATGCACCGGCCCCGTTGGCACTGGCTGTGTGAGCATTCCCGTCGGCTCGGACGACTGCAACGATCTCGACGGCGGCCTCGTATTCCTCAACAAAGAAATCACGTCCGCGGTCATCCCCGGTGGGCTTGTCTGCACATTCTTCGAGTAAGTTCAGTCGAACAAGTTCTATATGCATTGTTGTTAACAAGGAATGCAGAAGCTTCGGCTGCATCTCTCAGCAGGGCGGAGGGGACGATGTCGTCCTCACAGCCGGTACCTGGGACTTCTTCGAGGTCCCGGGAACTAGTTCAGCTAGCGTTGATTTCAACGACCTGACGAGCTCCTTCAGCTGCTCGCCCCTTTAATAAACAGGGTCCTAATTCTTTTCCCAGTCACCCCAAATTCTTTTGACAGTCCATCAATATTAAGTAGTAGTACGGTCAGCGTAGCCACATGCAGAGTAGATATCGCAGCGTAGCTCATCCTGTACATTGTCGAAACAACGTGCATATCTCGCCGTGCTCACGAATGTCCGTCCCAAAGTTCGCTCGGATTGCCTGACCGGTAGCATTTATCTCTGATCGAGCCCAAATCGAGTAGCTCATGCGACGTGACTGCGGCTGCGTTGTCCCCAGTATTTTTCTGCCACCTCGAATACATATGCCCTCGCAGTCGCATCATCACCCTCAGAGTACAGGTCCAGTGCCGTAGATCAGCACATTAATGACTGGGAGTCTGCGCTATCACAGTAAGCTAAGATTCCACGTGCATTCCTTAAGGTCCTCTAGCAGGAGTCCACTCAAATAACGTACGTGGCTTCAATGTATGACTGTTTAGCTATTTTTAAAAAAGCCAGGGGCGGCGCTTGTTCAATAAAAGAAGAATGGCCACCGCTGGATCGTCGACTCCTGGATATGGCTGTTGCATCAAATTCCTGCGCAGTGTTCTCGCTCCATCGGAGATGTGCGAGTGGGTATCCAATGAGAGACAGTCGAAGTTCCCATCGGGTAATGTGAACAGATGTGAACTTGCTTTTGTCCGTGCAATGTTCCGGATGACCGAAGCAACGAGCGCTTCTTTAGACGCTGGTGCTATTTACGTACACTGGCACCGTGTAGTTTTGGAAGCTGGATGGCCTTTTGAAGCGTCGCAGGAACAACCAGCTCTGTACAAAACAGTCGAAATATCTTAATTCTGAGTCAAATGTGAGGGCCGGGTCCAGGTCAGGACTCAGCGTTATAGTGGCAATACTGCGTGTTGCCGCTCTCCTTGCTTTGAGTCCTGACATTCTCATTCCGTGCATGTCGCAATATCCAACCGATATCAATCAATGGAGAAGCGCAATGGCTGATTAAAATGTCAAATACCTTCCCATTGTATTTCTCATGACCCTTTGAAGGTCGAGGGTACGTTTCTAACTCTCACCAGTGTGGGACTCAGATTTTTCTTGTGCGTGTGTTATTGGCAAGCGGTCTGTAATGGATCCTTCCTCTTCCGTATCAAATCTGATAGCTGTCACAGGAATATGTTTTGATGTCGAGTTGAAGAATTCCTATTCCAATGCTTAGCGCTGGGTTTGACAGTGGCCGCGCGGTGCAACATGTTCACAAGATACGATTTTATGTATATGTGCCCAAATTCGAGCGTTCGAAGTACCGCCTGGAAGATCCGAGGATGGTTTTAGGCCATTTATTCTCATGAGCATATAGAGAGAATAATACAGTACGAGGTAGACTGAAATTGATTTTTTTTCGGTATGCCTTACAGGTATAAAACGCAGGGCATGTTGAGGTAAGAGGATCCCCACAGCCCACTCAAGCTCAAGTCTCTACCAGCAGCTTCCAGAAAACACTCAACATGTTCAAGCTCTCCAGCACTTACCTCGTTTCGGCCCTCGCCATGCTCTGCTTCGCTCAGACAGTCAGCTCCGCGGCCGTTATCAAGGCCAGAGGCACAGTGCGCGCATCTCGCTAAGAGTGCTGGAGTACGAACGCTGACAATGACTGGAAAACAGGATGCCTCCGTCAATGTGGAAGTATGCACCGGCTCCGTTGGAGTGGGCTGTGTGAGCATTCCCGTCGGCTCGGACGACTGCAACGACCTCAACGGCGGCCTCGTATTCCTCAACAAGGAGATCTCGAACGCAGTCATACCCGGCGGCCTTGTGTGCACATTCTTTGAGTAAGCTCGTGCGAATAAGTTCTCCTCACATTGTTGTTGACGAGGAGTGTAGAAGCTTTGGCTGCATCTCTCAGCAGGGAGGCGGCGACGACGTCGTCCTCACAGCCGGCACCTGGGACTTCTTCTCTGTCCCAGGAACGAGCGCAGCTCGCGTTGATTTCAACGACCTCACGAGCTCCTTCAGCTGCTCGCCCCTTTGATAAACGAGATCCCAAGTATTTTGCCAGTCCGCCAGTGTTAGCAATAGTACGGCCAGACGGTGTAGCCACATGCAGAGTAGATATCGTAGCGTAGCTCGTCCTGTACATCGTCGAAACAACGCGCATATTCCGCCGTGCTCACGAATGTCCGTTCCGACGTCCCCTCAGATTTCTGTGCCCGTAAGGCCTAGCTTGGTCCTGGCTGTCTTTGATTCTTCTCCGTCCCCCCGTATTTTTGCGCCACCTTGATTACATATCCCATCGCGGTCGCATTTGTCACCGCAGTCGGATTAGTTCAATACGAGGTGGCGCCGCGCCCTCCAACGACGTCGGTCTCCTGGTGCAAGGGCGTAAAGAGTCAGGACAGTCCGTCGCGTGAGGGAGGTTGGAGGGAGGCCCCCCGACTTGTCGTTGATGATATGCTTCCCGCGTCCTGTACACCCCGAATGACGACGTTGTGCAGTCTGGCCCATTGCCCTTTGCCTCGTATTCGAGCCCTGAGCCAGAAGTCCGGCAGGGGACGCGATGGAGAGTTCCTGGTAGCAAACAAAGACGAGGACGAGCCCGAGCCGACGGTGCAGTTGCGCAGAGGAAGTGCCTCGCGCAAACGTCGCCAGCGGGTGGGTGACACCAAGTCGAAAGTACACGTCCGTCGAGTTCACCAAGCAATCCGCGAATGAAGCTGAGACCGCGGCGCACTAGAGGAGACACGCGACCGGGCAACGTGCAGGCACACTTAAGCGAGCCTGGCCGCCGCCTCGCCCGGGCTTGCCGGCCACGCAGGAGGGGACGACGGGCAGGCTCGGAGCCGCGTGGGCCGTCGCGTTCGGCGGCCGGACGAGCGTGACATGACCCGTGCGGCGCGGGAATTGATGCGCACGCGACAACGTGGCGAAGCGGATCAACGAGCCGATCAGGCGCGCGCGCGGCGCCCCGCATCGATGCCCCTGTGCAGATTCAGTGCATGCATAGATGCATACCCCAGCTGTGCGATCCCAGCTCACCCCGGCGTGCAGCGAGGCGTTGACGCTCGTTCGTACGGTTGATTTTATGGCGTAGAGATTCATCGATTATTTTCAGCGTTCGTTCGTCACAGCGGCTCGTCATATTACATACGCATTGATTAATGAACACACCACGCACACACGCAGGCCTCCCCCAGCTTCCGCCCCCGCGGGCGCCGCGGTCGCGATCTCGCACGCCGCGCGCTCTGCCCGGAAAACCCCCCACGACGCACTCAGCGGCCCCTCGACGTCGCGCACCGCGGCGCGCCTCTGTCGAGTCGGCGTCGAGGTGCCACGCCCCGGCCGCCGTCCAGCGGGTGCGGTGCACTGGGAGCAATCCACCTGCTGGCGATCTCCGTGCGGGTGCGGTATGTAGTCAAGCGAGACGTCAATTTCCTTGTGCACCGATCATCGGACCAGCGCAGCACGCCGGCGATCGGCGTTAATCAGCGCCACGGGCAAGGGCACTACTTGCAGTGCGAGTAGGATGTCGCGCAGTGCAGCGGGGGCGGGCGTCCATGAACGCGGGGAGGAGGGGACGGCGGGGGAGGCGGGAAGCATGTGTTATTCGCGGTGGGTCAGGTGATGCGGGTCATTAGCGCGCGGCGCGTCTGGTGGTACAATCATAGCGGCTACTTTTGGGTGGGTGTCCATGTGGATGTGGGAGCTGCACGCGCGGGGGGCTCACGCGTGGCGCAGGGCGGCGGCGGCGGCCTCGACGCGCTGGACCTCTGCGAGCAGCGCGTCGCGGCCCTCGTGGAGCCAGCGGCAGTACTCGACGGCGCGGAAGAGGACGCCGCTCTTGCCCTTGGACTGGCCCTTGCCGCGGGTGCCGCTGCCCTTGGGCCGCCCGCGGGTGGGCATGCCGAGGCCGGGGGCGGAGCCCGCGGGGGCCATGAGCGCGATGAGCTGCGCGTAGCCGTCGCGGATGGCGTTGCGGCGCTTCTGCTCGGACATGATGTGGTTGAGGCGCTTCTGCGGGGTGGAAAGGAGCGTCTTGGGGCGGGCGGCGGTGGGGGTGGTCGCCGCGGACGACTCGGACGTCGCGCTGCGCGGGCGGGCGGCGCCGCGGGTGGATCGGACGCGCGGCGGGGCGGGGGCGATGTGGGGGTTGGCGTACGGGGCGGGCGGCGAGATGTGCTCGTACGGGTCGGCCGCGAGGTCCCAGCCGAGATCGCCAAAGTTGTCGAGGAAGCCGAGCAGGTCGGTGGTCTCGTCGGGCGAGAAGAGATCGGCGGACGGGGGCAGCGGCGGCGGGGCGGGGAAGAGACTGGACAGCGACGGGTCGAAGGTGAACTCGAAGTCGGCGAACGGGACGGGGGGCTGGAGCGACATGGGTGCGCGGGGCAAGGAGCGGCGGGCGCCCGGGTCGCTGAGTAGCCGGTGTGCGTGACGGTGTGACTCCCGGGGTGAGCCGCCAGCCCTCCCCGCGCCCGTTGTTTGCCCGCGATTATCAGCAGAAATGTCGGCGATGCCCACTGACGAACCGGCGCAGGATCAGCCCGCCGCCCTCGACCAGCAGCAAATGGGCCCGGCGCCCGACGCACAGACGCCCGAGTCGGGCCGCAAGCGTGCGTCGCCCCTGTGTCCCGGTTGCCCCGCTCACCCTCCCCCGCAGCCAAGGCCCCGTCCGTGCGCCGCGCCTGCATCGCCTGTCACACGGGCAAGACCCGCTGCAGCGAGGTCCTCCCCTGCCAGTCCTGCCTCAAGCGCGGCCTCGGCCCGTCCTGCACCTACCCCGACCCCGACGCCCCCGACTCCGCATCAGGTCCGTGCGCACACAGCCCCCCCGCCCCCGCTGACCCCCCGCAGTCGCCCCCGCCGGCACCCCCGCCGCCTCGGCCGCCGCTGCTGCTGCTGCCGCCGCCGCCGTCCAGTTCGCGCCGCCGCCCGTGTACGCGACGCTCGGCACCACCCCGCTCGCCACGCAGCAGTTCTACGACTACAACGGCGCCTTCACCGGCGCCTCCTCCTCCACCTTCCGCCCCAACAAGCGCCCCCGCAACCTCACCGAGGAGGAGGCCGCCGCCATCACCCGCAACTTCTCCCGCGGCGACTTTTTCGTCGGCTCCAGCGCCCCCGTCCGCATCGACCCCCGCCTCCCCGTCCGCCTCACCCTCGGCGAGGGCGACCACGTCCACTTCACCGTCGGCGAGGCCCTCGTCTGATCAACTGCTGCTCTCTGTACCATATCTTGTATACAACTATGAATTCGACCGTGTGATAACATACAAATATTCTGCTAGTAAAGTAGGTCCGACAGCAAATAACTTAGAACGGCGTGTACGGGCTCCCATACGGGCTCCCCGCCGGCAGCGGCGGCATCCACGCAGCCACGTACGGCGACCCCTCATACAGGTACGCCCCCGCCCCCGCCGCCGGGCTCCCCCCGGCCTGCCGGTACCCCGCCGCCCCCGGGATCACCGGCGACGCATAGTAGTTCGTGCTCGGGATCAGCCCCATCGCCTCCATCAGCGGCTTCATCGGGATCACCGGCGCGCTCTTCCACCGCCCGCCCCCGTCCGACCCCTCCGAGTCGCTGCTCCCGTCCGGCGTCCCCGCCGGCGTCCGCCCGTACGTGCTCCCCGTCGGCGTGTACCCCCCGTGCAGCGTCTCCTGCGACGCCAGCGGCCCGATCCACGGCGAGTGCCGCTCCGCGGGCACGCTCCGGATCGACGTCTGCCGCTCCAGCCTAAATCACAGTCAGCAAAGCGAACCCCACAGCATGCACCCTGCTCACCCGTGCCACGAGTTCGGGTCCATGTCCAGCTTGTCCCCAAGCAGGTAGATCACGAACTCGATCGGCTCCTCGTCCTTCGACGAGTCCGTGCGCCGCCGCCGCGCCGCCCGCTCCCCGCTCTCCCGCCGTCCCGAACGCGAGCTCGACCTGCTCGATCGGGACGACCTGCTCGACTTGGTGTCCGCCGTGCGCACGCTCGCCGAGGACCGCTTGACCGCGTCGTCGTGCTTCGAGCTGCCAACCTCATCAGTATCGCCCAAAATGCAGTAGGTGGGTCCACGCACGATTTCGCGGGCGCTGGGACCGCGAGCGTATTCTTAGCCTCCTCCTGCTTGGGCTCTTCGGGCTGGGCGCCCGGAACTATACCTGCGAACGGGGTAAGCCACCATACCACCTGTCGCGCAGCGCACGCACTGATTTCGGACAACCTGCAATATATACATGAGCAGCGAACGACGACCGAAGCGCGCGAACATACATTGATAGCCTATCTGGGTTGGTCACCCGCAGGGGCACTGCCGAAACACGATTAGCCACTGAGCAAGTTACGCCATGATAACCCCACGAACCCCGGTGGCTGAACGGCACCCCGCGCACCATGTTCAAGAGCGGCAGCGACATCACGCTGTCCGTCGCGGACCTGCGAGGCGAAACGGGGTAAGCAGCGCACGCAGCGGGCACCAGGGAACGCAGCTCACGGGGGCGGGTCGCGCAGCGCGGCGTCGGGCGTCTGGACTGCAGGCAGGCAGGCAGGGTATCTCTGTCAGCCGACATGAATGAATGAAGCAGGGCGCGGGCGAGGCGTACCAGGTTTACCCGCCGCGTCGTCAGGCGACGATACCGTAATGCCCGGGGGCAGGTGCTGCGCGCGGCTCGTCGACGGCTTGGACCTCGTCGATCTGCGCATACAACCCGGTCAGCACCGCATATACTCGGGAGGGGAGCGGAGTGCGGCACGCACGAGACGCGCTTGAACTCCCGGTCGAGCACGCGCGCGAGGCGCCGAAAGTCCGTGTCGAACCGATCGATCTGCTTCTCGAGCTCTGCAGGGCGGTCAGGGCCCGCCAACGAGATGAACGAGCGTCTCGCCCCGCGGCGGCACGTACCTGGAGTCATATGGGCCCTCTGTGCGTGGTCGCCGATGTAAGCCAATGCCCCGCAGGTTAAAGGGAAGTGCGTACCGGGTGCGCGCGCCAGGTCATGTAGTAGTCGACGCACTTGCTGCCCGCCTCCCACGCAGTGACCGCGAACACAATCGGCTCCGGCGCCTCCGCRTGCTGCGCGGGCGGCGCGCTGTGGGTCCTATGACGCAACCAAAAAGTGTGTGAGCKGCCCCGCGGGCGGTARGTGGAGCACTACGCACGCAATGTACCCCGCGAAGAACGCGCGCGCCTCGCCCCCGCCGACGATCCGGAACTGCTTCGACGTCGCGCGCCGCACGCTCTCCGGCACCGCCCCGCGCGCGCCCAGCGCAGCGAGGAAGTCCGGCGCGCAGCGCGCGTGCCGCACGCGGTGCCCCGCCACGCGCCGCAGGGCGTCCTTCCCTGCCTCCGGCGCCGCCGCGCGCGGCGCCCCGGAGGCGTGGCTCCTCGTCGACTTCTGGTCGTCGGCCTCGACTGTGTGTCCGTCGTCGACGTCGATCTTGCGCTGGCGCGCGCGCGGGGAGCTGTACGGCGAGGGGTGTGCGGCGCCCGCGGGTGGCATGGGTGTGTGGCGGCGTGAGGTGTGTGGTATATGCGTGGCCAGCGGGCGGATTCAGGCGCGGTTGGGTGTTGGGGGGGCGGCTGGCACAATCGATAGGAGGAGGGATGCGAGAGGTGGTGGCTCGGGATGTAAATATAGGAGATCAAGCAGAGCCTGGCTTTGTTGTTGTCCTTGGCTGTCCATCAAAACAAGTCGCTGGCTGCAAAGAGCCGATCCTATTATCATCACACCCTGCAAATGTAAATATAAAGCGCCCAACACGCCTTCACGCGACGAGATCTTCTCTCGCCCGCCTCGTGCCCGCTGCATGTTCGCGGCTGCCAGCACAAAGAGGCCACAGACAAAATCAGATTGTACAGCGCACCGCATTCACTTCGTATCTCGCCGTGCAGCGGTAAATATATCGACTCGGACGGCACATACATACTACACGGTTTCCACGGACTCAGGAGGCCGCCCGTGTGTACAATACATCGGGTGTTGCACGGCGCAGCAGCCACTTTCGATCAAGTGATGACCGTCTCATCGCAAAGCGTAAACTGAAATGTTGCAAGCAAAACACTATTATCCGATATAGCAAATGGACATCTGGGTATCAAGGGAAAGGTATGCAGTCGTAGATACTTGATTGAGGAGAAACCGGGGCGATCCCAGCACCATCACACCTGAGCCGCGCACAAATGAATGATGAGCATTGACCCGCCGCGCGAGACGTACTCGCCACTCACCAGGCTCAACTCCAGCGTCCAGACGCGCCGCGCCCACAGCTTCACCGTCATCGCCGGCTTGTCGCCCGTCTCAGGAATCTCGACGTCCAGGCCGTCCCACCAGCACTTGCGCTAGAAGAAAGCGGCTTAATTTAGGCCACACAGCATCCATGAAGTGCAATCTTACTGCGGGTTTCCGCCAGAACAACAGCAGCTTTTGCGCCGTCGACATCTGCGCGCCGTCGACCTCCACAGACTTGTCCCCGCCCGTGTGGTGCACGATGCCCGTCTTCAGCAGGACCAGCGCAATCGACGAGATGCAGCACCGCGACGGCTCGAGCGCGCGGAACCCCCACGCGTCGTCGCGGTCAAACCCGCTGCGCAGGCCACATCATCAGCATCGTGTTCTCCGTGATGACGAACAACAAAGCCCGCGCGAGGCTCGCCGCGCACGCACCTCATACACAGCATGTCAATCAGGTGCTGCTCCGCAACATTGTTCTCCTTATTCACGTTCCGCTGCAGCGCGGTGAAGATGCTGCGCCTCTCCATCAGATAGTCGCCCGACCGCCGCTTGATGTCCAGCATGACCTCGTTCGCAATCCCGTTCTGGTCCGTCGCCGCGTGCGCGCCCTGCGGCGGGATCGAGAAGTACTCCAGCTCCTCCCGCAGCACTATAATCGCCTGCTTCGACAGCAGCGGGTTGTTCGCGCCCGCAGGCCCGAACTCGGACGTCGGCGACTCGAACAGGTGCTGCTGCGCGCCGAACAGCCCGGGCGTCGTCGCCGTCCCGTAGAAGTTGTCCGACGCAGTCCGGAAGAAGGTCAGCACGAACTGGAAGCAGTCCGGGTCGAACTGGCGGCGCTGCGGTCAGCCTCACGCACTCAAAGACAGACAGCCGACGCACGTCAACGCCGTACACCTCCTCCTCGTCCTCCTCGCCTCCGCCGTCGGACAGCGCCACGCTCTGCCGGCTCAGGACCAGGCCGTTGGGGAACAGGCAGAGCAGCACGGACTCGGGCAGGTTCATGATGGTCTCGCGGTCCACCTCGAAGCGCCTGCCACGGAGATCCAAGAAGAGCCGCGTGAGCAGCTGGGGCTGCAGATTCGAGTGTGTCGGGCCGACCTGCGACACCTGCGTAATAGGTGAATTCGAGAGGTTCGCCATGGCTGAGGCGGCAGGGAGGGGCGGGCTGACGGTGGAGGTGAGGATGCAAGGAAACGTGCCTGAACGTGAACATCAACCCATTTCGAGCGAAGCCAAACAAATCCATTTGGCAAGTCTCAGCAACACCACTCATTTCTCAAAAATTCAATGGTCAGCACGGCGCAAACCAGCTAAGAGGA
This sequence comes from Hypholoma sublateritium FD-334 SS-4, assembly GCA_000827495.1. Lineage (NCBI taxonomy): Eukaryota > Fungi > Basidiomycota > Agaricomycetes > Agaricales > Strophariaceae > Hypholoma > Hypholoma sublateritium. The sequence goes on along the minus strand of KN817521.1, from coordinate 693,385 downwards.
AAACTAGCAATAGCGTCGATGCACCCACAACCGCCAGAAGATAACCCACCTTCGCATCACTTACATCGCATTTTTGCTTCGAATGAAACACGTTGCGAAATAAGTATACACCCTGTACTATTTAAATGCTATATATGTATGAAGGAATACCCGAACGAGGAAAAGAGTGTCGACGTAGGGTGGATATGTCGTCAAAAAAGGACACAGGATTCCTGCTCGTCAATGTGCACCTCCGCCGAGACCATGTACAAACTTGCTAACATAAAGAAAAAGAAAAAGTCCGTATAAATGTCAAATGATTCGCAAACAGGCAAAACTCATAATGGGTCCATGTATGTGTAGCGGAATAATAGATAGTGTACCTGTCATTAAGTGCCCCCGTAGGCGGAGTTGGGTTGGGGCGGCGCGGCGCCCGGAGGAAGAGAGAATGCCGTGGAACTGCGAGAGTACCGATTTTGCGGGGGTGCCTGCGATGTGGGGCGCCGCGCTGATGGTCGCGAGACCCGTCGCACTCCGTCTGGACCTGGAACGGGTCCGCCGTCTGTCAGGCGCACGCCGCGACCGTTGTCGTATTCGGGCATGAATCCAACGGTGTCTTCATAATTCGAACTTGGCGATGTCGTTTGCGAGCGGAAGGGATCGACAAGGTGCGTGGTTGGCGCCTGTCTAGGGAAGCGGGCGTCATGCGGGGAGGATGGGGAAAGGAGGCGCTGCGAATCAGAAATATCGTTATGACCGCTCTCGTTGGTAGTCTGTGGGCTCGGGAGTAAGCGTAGATTGGAATTAGAGCCAGTGTCCGAGTTGTAGTTGTCCTCGCTAGACCTGGACATTCCAACAGAAGAGGCAGATGACATCGGGTTACGAGCAACCGACAAGGGAGCAGGAAGCATCAACAGAGCAGTGCTGTCATGGCGCGGGCGTGGACTGGAGTAATTGGCAGAATCCAGTGTGCTGGCGTCAAAGGCTGGTGGCTGATGAGTAAGATCAGAGTTCGACGCTAATGAGTAGCGGTTGCTGTCCGCCCTAAACAAAAAAAAATCAAAATCAATCCAAACATAGCAATTTGAAAAATATGTACCGCTTCTCGTTGTAAGTCGAGTCCCTCGATTGTGTTCCACTCTTCCAGCGACGATCACGTTCGAACTCAGCCCACCTCTTCATCACGATGTGCGACGAATCAAACTCTCCGTCCTTGTCGCCCGTATCATGGCCCTTATCACCGAGAACCTTTCTCGTCTCACCCCACGAGAAGTCATCAAAGTGCCAGAAGGCATACGCGGGCAAGATTCCGTTCCAGATTGGCAGCGAAATCAGGTACACCAACATCCACCCGACGTAGGCAATCTTCCGCGACGTGACCACGATCAGAAGACCAGGCAGACCAAGCACGATGGCGAGCAGGATCAGCGGGATGGTCGTGTTTGGGCCTCCAGGGATGATTGATGAAACGATGAGGTAGAGCGTAAAGGCAATAGCGGCGGGTAAGACCAATGTACCGGCCAACTCCATTCCAACGACGAACTGCATTGAGAAGCAGAAGGTACCGCAAAGATCGCGGACTAGGATGAGCTCCGCAAGATTGTGAATGGTCGAGTTGATCCAACGACGGCGCTGCGAAAGGAGCACTTTAAACGTGTCCGGGACGACGGTTTTGCAGACGGCTTGCGGGCAGAACACGTTCTTGCGTTTGGGGAATGTCTTCAACATGAGCGTCGTCAAATAACGATCCTCTCCGAGAAGTAGCAAGTTCTTCTTGTGCAGCGTGTCGACGACGTTTTCCGAGTAATGCTCAACGATATCGGGATTCGCCAGAATAGGTACCCAAAAGCCAGTGTCACCCTTAGGAGCCTTGATGCGGTACATGGTGAAGCAACCGGGCAAACAGGTGACACCACCGAACATCGACTCGAAAGCCTTGGTCATATGGTGAGAGATGTAGTATTCGAACACTAAAAAAGGTATTAGGCTAAGCAAAAAGTAGCATGGATCAAGCAAATAGCAGCTTACCCTGCATCATGGTCACGAAGGTTTCTGCCTTGTTCGCAATCTTCGTCTCACCGCAGAGCCCCATGATCTCCTCGTCGTGGATCATGCAGCTCGCCATCCGTGTCAGCGAGTCCGGGAATACCTTCGTATCGGCATCCACACATAGAACGAGCTCGTATCGGTCTGGACTCACTCCAGTCACCCGCCAGATGGAGTTGAAAAACTCATACTCGAACGTCGTCATCCGCTCGTCAAACATGACCTTCTGCAGGAATGCCATAAGCACGATTTGACTGTCGCGTTTACCACGGTTTCCGGGTTTTGCCTCGTTGGCTTCCAGTGGGTTACCGCATTTGGCCACAACCACCATAGGCACACGCTGCTGCTTGGAGCGCTCCGTAGTAGCGTCGTCATAGTCATAGAAGCCGGCGTAGACTTTCGCCATGTTGTGCCGCTTGTGGCCGTCAGCAATGGCAACGTAAGAATGGGCCTCGACTTCTGATGGCTGGATGATAAATTCCTTCATCATCGTCAGACAGATTTCCGGTGTCGTCATCGTGTTCCCAGCACCCTTGACCATTCCATCAGCGATAACGAGGATAAGCTTGTGACTGTTGGGATAGTCCGTGGTTGCAAGAGAGTCCAGAGTTGTCCGTAAACCTTCCACGGATTCCGAGTAAGCAGTAACCAGACAAATGGTATGAGCTAGCGGGAAATTAAAGGGTTCGTAGTCGATGGGAGGTTGAGGAACAACATTCTGCAGAGGGAAAGGACACGGATTGTCTGCGAAGTTTCGAGGGGACCCTTCTCCGGCAAGCGACATTGTACTTCTCGATTGTCTGTAGTTTGGCGAATCAGGAGGCGTCATTTTGTTACCTTTCCCAAAGCCAACCGTTGAGTAGACAGTAGAGCGCTTGTAGTTGTTGTTGGACGTGGAATCAAGAGGTCCGTATGCCGTGCTAAGTCGCCCGCCTTTTAGCAGAGTTTCGCTCGGCGTAAAACGCGAAGTGCTCGGCAAGAAAGTCTTCCTGTTGTTCTGTTTCCTGAGACCGTTCTTGTTGACATTAGGGCGGAATTCGTTGGGGGCAGCGCGGTAGATATCGTTGGTCCAATTTTCAATTTCGTGCGAGCGTTGCATGCGTTGTTCATAAGTTTCGCGAGGGAAGTTTCCGAGCTTCCAAGAGAAGAACCACTGGAACAGGACAGCCATTATGAATCGGATGGCGACAACACCAATAATGAAGATGAGCGAGAGGTAGAGCACAACAGATGACGCGACACAGCCGATGGAGTTGGTATCAATGAACCCGACGCTGACAATGTCTTGCAGACAGTGACCGATGCCTTGCTGATTGGTTCGTTCAATTAACATGGTCAAATCCTTTCCATTGTAAGTTCCATTTGCCGTCTTCATGGCGTCGAAGATTGCAGGGTATACGACTTCGCTGGTGTTCAGCCACTGTAACAGGTTCAAGTCGAGGACCGAGCTATGATATCAGCGGTTAGCTGAACGGAAAGCAACATATAAATTATATGGCGTACGATTCATACACCGCAAGATTGCGGCCTGAATTTTTAACATCGTCCCAAGTGTAGTAAACTTGTCCGAGAACTTGAACTCCCTCCAGAAGCGTTCGGGACTTCTGCGTAATATGGCAATTCGTCGAAGAATCGTATCCAGTCATATTGGCTGTGTTTTGGCCAGTTGTATTGTAGACATTGCAAGGGAAGTACCAATCAAGGCCGGTGCCCGATCCGCTGATAGTTGAAGTGTTAGCTTTCGTAATGAGGTTGAGGCAGTGTTGGTTGGTCTTCTGGAACAAGAACGACGCATCATTGCCCGCTAGATCCCAGCCACCAGTATAAAGGGGGTTGGTGGTGCCATTGAATGTGCTACCAGCGAGGGGATGTTCGAAATTGGTGAAGTTGTAATCATAGCCGTGGATGACAACTGAACCGTTGCCAATGAAATCATCACCGACAGCTCCACCATGGAATCGATTTGGCGGTGTCCCACACACACTGATGGTAAACCCGAATGTGAGAAAACCGACACCGGCCATTAGGACTGCGATGATAGAGATTAGACCCATTTTTTCCCGCCAAGCACGTTGCTGCTCGGGGGTGCGGATGCCTAGAATAGTTGAGCGTATTAGACCATGTATGCGCAGTATGTCAGCCCAGCTCACCGCACGATCTGAGCAGGAATGCCGGTACGAATATAGTGAGGATCATGCAGTAGGTCATCCATGGGCCACCAGGCCCCGGGCCTTTCCAGCAGCCTCGTTTCTTGACATCGTTTTGCTGAGGCGGGGCTGATGCCGCCGACGTCTGCTGGCGTTTTCTCCGAAGTGTTTGGGCGCGCTTGAAAAGGGCCAGGCCAGATTCGTGCACGTCTTCCTCACGCGCTAACAAAGACCGTCCTCGACGCAGTTGAGGATAGTTTCCCGTAGCTGAAGGATAGATTGAAAGAGGGGCCACGCAAACGCATGAGATTGCAATCACAATAACGAGGAGCACACGGGGTGCTTACTTGATGGTATGACGCCCATCCTGGTGTTGCCCTCCTCCTCCAGCTGGGCAACATGGCTTCGGTAGTGCCATTGCCTGTGACTCGGATCGATCTTTTCGCGGTCAGGCCTGACCAAACTCTTCTTCCTATTGACGCGGGCCGGGTCGAAGAGCTCTGAATGTTCAGGGTCAACGCCGCTAGAAAGGGCGGGGACGTAGGCAGAGGACGACTGGCGCCTGTGGGAGTCTACGGCAGCGTTGCGGTCGCCCTGCTCGACATGTCGGAACGACACGCCTGCCTTTGTGCTCTCTGCGGGGACAAGCGGCGGGCGCGCGGACTGGTTGTGATCTGGGTATGGCGGGGCGGGGGATCTAGAGGACGGGCGAGCAGAGCGCGGGGGACGCTGGTCGCCGCGGTGGTCCATGACTCCCGTGGGAGATGGGGGTAGGAGACAAGACCGGAAAGGGACGGCGAGAAGAAAGGGGCGGAGAGAGGCGGACAGGCCGCAGAGGGAAGATGGCTGTTGGCTGTCAGTCTGCCTGCGACCCAATTCTCCAACGGCAGCTCCTTCCTTTTTCGGCCTGTTTTCAACTTTCTCTCCGAATTTTATTTATGATACCCCCTCATATATTATCCTTTCCCCCTCGGTATCCATGCTCCGAAACGTCTACATACGGCATGATGCTCTCCCTGTGAGAGTTTGTAGGCATTCAGATAACGGGTATTCTTGGAAAACCAGCGCGCTGCACACCTCCGTCGGCTGACCTTATCACCACCTGGCCCGACGTTCCCGTCCTCAGATTCTGGCCATTTTTTGTACGCCGGCAAGGCCAAAAATTGCCCCTTCCGGAGATTCTTAACGGCGCTCCTCCGCCCCCCTTTCTCGCAAGCTCTGAAAATCTGTTCTAGGCTCTGTGATGTGCCTGCAGCTCTCATGATCATTCACCACCCGAAATTTCTGCGCATCCAGTGCATTTGCAATCATTAATGGCGATCTTCAGGTACGTATAGGTATGAACAATGGACTGCAAAAAGGTGTTTTATTTGAACGCCCTCATCGAGCCCGGGTTCGAAAGGCTGCTCTGTTACAATTTACAACATCATGGCAATTCTTCGCCGCGTCTTACACATCCCCGCAGCATTCTATTCTTGGCTTCAAAGTCTATTTATACCGTTCCACTCACCATCGTAACTTTCGTATAAGAGTAGAACCAAGTGAACTCCAAGCTTCAAGTGAGTCGTCTCCCATACATCTATTCTGTAGACTGCTGGGAGCTCCGGACATTACCGACATCTCCAAGATGACTACATTCACAGATAGATAGGCGACGCAATCGATGACCATTCAGTCTTGACGAACCCTCCTTGACAACGTTTGTTCGCCCCACTCTTGTAAGGGATTCCGCAACTGCCATCATTAGGTTCCAAAATAGCACTTGCCTCGCACAATGGCAAAGAAATATTGACATCTACATCACTCTCACTCGCGCGCAACATGCGCCTGTCAATCGGTAATGGTACGTGCCTCCGTCTTCGTCGCGTTCTTTCTGATACTTTAAGCAGAAAATGGTGTGCACATGAGAGGGCGCAGAAGTCCACCAATGTCTGACGAACAACAGCCTGAGCCCACACTTGAATGCTAAGGTGTCCTCGAGACGGCGGACGGGCGTCGAACCGGCATCTTGACACCGCCCGACACCCTCCGACACCGCCCCGACAGTAGCTCCCCGGCTAAAATCGACCGATCACTGACCTCGAATCCGCAGTCCTCAACTCAGCTCGTTAAAGCTGGGATCGACGCTTGACTTTGCATCCGCTCATCTTTCTTGCCTATTTCTGCGCTTACTTACTCTTGGCTTGCTCTCTTCTGGGCGTTGTGTGGCATCTTTCCTATTCGGGTTTTTCATTCCGATGTGGGGGCGCGACTCTCGCGCCCCGCGGAACCTGGCGTTTTGCTTCAAATCCCTGTGGCGACATCAGTGGGACATACGGCCGCATACGCCACTGGCCGGCAGCGAGCCTCAGCACGGCCGCGTCATCGGTTTCTGTCAGCTTCCGCATGATGCGGATTCGGGATAAAAAATGATCACGTGCGGCCTCCCTTGGCGCGCGCTGACAAAAACGCGGAGTGGCAGGCTGCAGATTCGGCGCTGGTCCTCGGCCCGTCCTGGACCCGGTTGACCAGCTTCCTATTGACTCAGCACCTGCCTTTACCATCGCTGTTGGGACCCGCCCGAATATTCCCCTCTCCCATGCCGCCTGCAACGACCACCAAGATCCTCACCCAGCCCGCCCCGGAGACCGTCGTCGCCCCCGTCTTCAACTACGCCGATGAGCAGCGGGCGATGATGGCGGAACTGCGCGAGGCAAGCTGCGATCTCCCCCGCCGTCTAAAATACACAGCGCATCCTGACCCCAATATAGTACGCGGACACCCTCCTGCTGCCGCCGACGGACGCCTACCGCCCGTGGGAGGCGCGCTGGCTCGGCATGGCGGACACGATCCCGCGCTACATGCGCGCGGCGAAGTGGAACCTCGACGACGGCAAGAAGCGCCTCAAGGCGACGCTCGAGTGGCGCCGCGAGTTCAAGCCGGACCTCATCCCGCCCGACGAGGTCCGCATCGAGAGCGAGACGGGGAAAATGTGCGCGCGCTGTGATCCCCCCCATGCGCGACGTGCGCTGATTACTGTTATGCCCACTAGCATCATCAGCGGCTTCGACAAGGACGGCCGCCCTATTATCTACATGCGCCCAGGGCGCGAGAACACCGAGACCGGCCCGCGCCAGCTGCGCCATCTCGTATGGTGCCTGTGCGTCGCCCGCGCATACATCCCATTACATTTGACTGACATCACACCCAGCGAGCGCGCAAAGGACCTCATGCCCGCGGGCCAAGAATCGCTCGTAATCATAGTCGACTACAAATCAACGACGTTGCGCACTAACCCGTCGATCTCCGTCGCGCGCAAGGTGCTGCACATCCTACAGCAGCACTACGTCGAGACGCTCGGCCGCGCCATCGTCGTCAACCTGCCCATGCTGCTCAGCTTCTTCTACAAGGGCATCTCACCCTTCCTCGACCCCGTTACCCGGGACAAGGTGCGTGTTCCCTCGCCTCGCGGCGCACAGCCGACCGCCCGCGGGCTGGTCAGAAACACCAGTCGAGCCATCACTAACACGCATTCCGCGTCCGTTCCTTCCAGATGCGCTTCAACCCTGATCTGCTGGAGCTCATCCCCGCCGCGCAGCTCGACGCCGACTTCGGCGGCGAGCACGCGTTCGAGTTCGAGCCGGAGAGCTACTGGAGCGAGATCGTCGCGTGAGTTTCCTTTTCCGGAAATCAGAATAATTTGAGTTTGATCCCATTCCCTCGCCCCGTCGCCCCATCTTCCCGTCTTCCCGACAGCGCGTGTGGCATCACGAAGGACGGCACGCGCATCGACTTCCCGCCCACAGCATCAGATATCGCTGAGAGCACATCAATTGACGGTGGCGCTGTGACGCCGTCGACGCTGTCAGAAGAGTCTCGTCTGTCCCACGAGAAAACCAGAATCGAGGTGTCCGCAGTTGATGCCGGAGCCAATGAGCTGGCTGCTGTCCACGAGCTCACCGTCTAATTTGTCCGCGTATCTCGTCCCCCCTGCTGTATTTATCCTGTTGTCTTTTTACATGTACATATCATAGGTTATTCCGGGCGTATCACTATCGCAGCCAGCTCACACTTACATCTGCAATACCATATTAGCATTTGCAAAGCAAACTCAAAAATAGAGATGGAAATGAGCTGCAGCATAGGATCGTTATTTGAATTTGGCATGATTAAAAAAGTTAGGTATAATGAAGCCGAAGTCGCCTCGACGTTACGAAGTCCAAGCTGGATAGGTATGGTAAAGACACTAGTTATACATGTTAATGATGGCAGGGAATGGTGGTGATGTGCGTTATTAGATGTCCAGGGACTGGATGTGTCTAGATAAAAAGCGAGTGAAAGGACTGGACAGAATACGAGAAATCATAGGCAAGCGGGCCACCGCAAGGGCCGTCTAGGAGCGATAGATATCCCGCGCGAAGAAAAAGACAGCCTGATATAGCAGGGTCCAATGAAAGGAATGGAAAAGTGTTGAGAAAAGAAAAACAAAAGACGATACAAACAAATCAAATGTCGAAGTGATGCGCGCGCGCTCAGCCGGCCTTCCAGCTGGACGGCGGCGGCGCCTTGCGCGGCGTGCCCGGGCTTGGTTTTCCGCGTCCGTTCTTCAGTTCGGGGCTCGTGCGCCCGCTGCTCAGCTGCGCCGCCGAGATGAGGGGCATAGGCGGGAAGTACCCCGACGCCTCGCGCGAGCCGCCCGCCGCGCCGCGCCGTCCAGGTTGTCCAGGACGTCGAGTTGTCTGATCAGGCCCAAACGACTCCCCGTACGAGCTGCGCGACGAGCTCCAGTTGCCCCCGCCTCCGCGCCCGCCACCACCGCCGAACTCGCTGCGCGAGCTGCTCATCATATCCGGGACGCCAAGCTGGCTCCCACCATACATCGAGCGCGCGCCGCCACCACCACCGCCGTACATCGACGCGGCGGAGCCCCACCCGCCCTGCATCATGTTCATCCCGCCCATCATGCCGAACGACGAGCCCATCATCGACGGCGCCTGCGAGCCGCCGTACACGCTCCCACCGCCACCACCACCATACACGCTCCCCCCACCGCCGAACCCGCCGACCGTCGAGCCGCGTTCCCACTCGTCCGCCGCGGCGGCCATTGCCTGCTGCGCGACAGCCATCTGGTACGCCTGCTTCGCGTACGCCATCGCCTGCTGGTGCGCGGCGAGGAAGGCAGGGTCCGCGGGCGGCGGCACCATGAACTGTGAGGGCGAGAGCATAGACTGGCCCATGCCCATCCCGCCGCCCCACATCGCAGCGCCCGGCGCGCCACCGAAGCCCATCTGCATTGCCATTGGGTTGCCCATTGCCATCATCGGGTTCACCGCCGACATGCGCGGGTTCATCGCGCGGTTCACGGGTAGGTCATCGTCGTCCTCGTCCAGAACGGGCCCGCGCCCATTGACAACATTGCCGAGCTAAATACGGAATCAATATCCGCATCTCGATGGCTGGAAAAATAGACAAACCTCAATCGACGCCTTCGCCTCGCCGCGCCGCCGCTCGCGCCTCCTGCGCTCCTCACCGTCATCCGTGCTCACATCGCCCGCGTCCGAGCTTCCACGCGAAGACGTCGGCGCGCGCAAGTAGCTCCGACTCGGCGGCCTGAGGTCGTCCAAGTCATCCTCGAAGCTCACGCTGCGGCGCTTAATATGTCGCCTTTGGCCCACCCGCTCAGGCAGCGGTGCCACGTCCTGCTTCCGCTCGCCGATATCGCTCCCGTCCCTCGGCGTCAGTGGCGTGCGCCCACTGCTCGAACCGCCCGTCGAGCTCGCGGGGCTGTTGCGCCGCATCGCAAACGGCTTCTCCGGGGCCTGCGCTGGCGCCTGAGCTTGGACCGGGGCCGCGGCCGGCGCTGCTGGCTTGTTCATCTGCGCGGACAGCGGGACGCCGGTGATCATCGTCGAGCTGCGCTGGCGCACGCCGCCAGCGAGGCCGGGCTTCAGCGCCGCGCCGCGCTCGGCCTTGGGCTGCGCGGCCGACGCTGCGGCCGCAGCGAGCGCGGCGTTCCCATTGAGCGAGCCGACGCTCTTGCTCGACGTGTGCGCAGGCGCCTCGCCGCCAGACGGTTTGCGCGGCGAGCCGAACGAGGTGCCTGACGACGACGACGCCTGCAGCGTCGTGCTCCGGGGGCGCGTCTCGTAACCCGCATGAGGGCTGTTCCTTTGCGCCTGTGCGGGTCCCGTGGACGACCCCGTGTCGTCGCGCCTGCCCGCGGGCGGCCGCGATGTGACGCTGAAAGAAGGCGGTGGCGAGCGCTGCTTGATCGGAATCGGCGCAATGCGGTCTTTGCTCGCCGTCGGGGCCGTGTTATAGTCCTCCACATCATCGCTGCTGTCGCTGCTACTGTTGCTGTCCGAGCTGCTGGCGCGGCCTTTCTGCGGAGCGGTGGGCGATGGCGTGTTGTTCTGCGGGAGATCGCCGCCCGACATGAATTGGACGGCGGTTCCAAGAAGCAAGGCGAGTTCTTCGTCAGGCGGGCTGTGGTCGTGGCTGGACTTGGCTCTTGGGAATGGCATTTCGGAGCGAGTAGGCCGTGAGCCAACAGGAGAAACGTTGTTGACACCGTTGGTGCGAGAGGAAGCTGACACGTTCTGCGGGGGTATGCTCGTCTCTCGCGAAGTGAAAGAAGGCTGGGGCGAACCTGCCGTAGAAGCAGTTTCATGTGCGGCGGCATCTTGTGGCGACGAGAGTAATGTATTCTTGACAGCGCGCGACAGCCGCTCGGTGAGCGCATCGCGCCTTGCATCAGGAGTCGAGTCCTGTCTCACTGGCGCTCTCTCGCTCGTATCACTGCTCGAGCTCCCCTTTTGCAGCGCCGCATCCAGCTCCTTGTTACTCAAGAACTGCCCTTTTTCTTGCACGGGTGATGCCATCGGCGTCGCAAATTTGACAGGCGCCACATTCGTGGTCAAAGGCTGGTGCTCGCGTGGGACGTTTGACTGCCACTGCGTCGGCGAATGATGCATAGATACTGGACTCTCCACCAAAGGAGACGGCGCGTGCGCATGCGTCTGGACCTTCTGCGCAAGCAATGTGTGGCCCCCTGTGAAACCAGCAGTACTTTTCTCCTGTGGGGACGTCTGCGAGCGCTTGGGCCCAGTGAGCTCATTGATGTCAATAAGCGGTTTGGGGGGCATATGTGTCGCCGAGCGCGTAGTGACATTGCCCGTCGAGCGGGCATGCAGATTAGAATAAGAAGACATCGCACTTCCCGGTCGCCTGGGGCCCACCAACTTCGCCAACGGCGCGTCGTCCTCGGAATCAGAATCAGAATCAGAAGTAGAATGCCGTGGCGGAGGAGCGCGCGTTTGGGTGTTGATGCTTGACTTTGAAGGCTGCGGGTTGAGCTGAGGCGTACGAAGTGCGTTCTGGTTCTGGGGCGCTACTAACGAAGTTTTACTATCCGCACCAGAAGCTAAATCAATTATTGTGGTATTAGTAGACGTTATTGAATTTGAGCAAATGCAACTCACTGATACCAATTCTTGAATTTGTTGCGGCTACAATACTTGCTCGCTTGGCTGCCGAGGAAGGGGTTATGGCGCTAGTTGAAACACTAGCACGAGGCCTGAGGTTGGTGCTATAAACACTTAGAGTTGATTGCGGCCGGCTGGGCGATTGCGGGACCTTCCTATTCTCATCCACGCGCGATGCGTCGGGCGCTGGTGAATACGAGTGCCCAACGTGGGAACTAGGTCCTCGCGGTGGAAGTGGGAAATCAGAAGACTTCGAAGACACCACGGGTGCATGTCGTCCATGACCAACTTCAGACTTCGCCTTCGTCCTGCCTGGCACGCCTGGTGTATTTAAAGCGCGGTGGGTACGGTTGCCGAGTTGTGCGGTTTCATCTTCCGAATCTTCCTCCGAGGATGATGCCGAGGGGTCGGAATCAGAAGTCGACTGAATCGCCATGCTGGAACGGCGCCTTTGCTGCTGCTGAGAGGGCATATGAGAAGCAGAGCGGGAAGGTCGCGGACTGTTCCGCCCAGCACCGTCAGGAGTCATCGCGCGCGATTGATTTGGTAAACCCGGCGCGGGACTCGTGGATCTGAATGATGGTGACGGCGAGCCAGCCTGGCTGCGTCTGGCCTGGGCTTCACGGAAGGCAGCGACGGAAATTCGCTGCGCAGAATCTGAATTGACGCTTTCTCCACGCGGCCGCGGCCGTGGAACAGGAAGAGCAAGCGAAGCGTTGGAACCTGTGGGGGATGGGGGCCGTACATGCCGAAAAGACCGAAGATTGAAAGATGAACTGTCTTGGCTTGTCGGTGACCCAGCAGAGTCTTGGTAACCGTTGGAGAGAGATGCCCCGTCGAGACGCGTCGGAGAGGGGGTAGGAGACGGGTTGGCATGATTCTTTCCCCAGCCAAACAGGGTCTTTTTCGGTGGAGGTGGAGGTGGCAGGGGTTCAGAAAGAGA